>VZZY01015861.1:36702-77271 GCA_013400335.1 Eurystomus gularis
AGGCAGGTGTTCCAGTCCTCTCACCATCCTCGTAGCCTCCGCTGGACTCTCTCCAGTAGGTCTCTGTCCCTCTTGAACTGAGGAGCCCAGAACTAAACGCAGAGAAGCCTGAGAGGGGATATGATCAATGCTTATCAGTATCTGAAGGGTGGAGGTCAAAAGAATGGGGCCAGAATCTTGTCAGAGATAGGATAAGGGTCAACAGGCACAAATGGGAACCAAGGAAGTTCCACCTCAGCATCAGGAAAAACTTCTTTGCTGTGAGGGTGCCAGAGCCTGATCCAGGCTGCCCAGAGAGGTTGTGGAGCCTCCTTCTCTGGAGAGACTCCAAACCCACCTGGACATGATCCTGGGCACCCTGGTCTGGGGACCCTTGTGGTGCTGGGGCATTGGATGAGATGATCTCCAGAGTTCCCTTCAACCCCCACCATGCTGGGATTCTGTGGTTCTGTGATCTCTTCCCTTTCCTGTCTTATTTCATTATTATAATACATGGACATTGCATTGCAAATCGTGCAAGGTCCTGGATAACTACAGACTAAGAGACACTAGGAGACATCCCTGCCACCCACTGAAACTGCTGGAAAGAATTAACAGCTCCTCGATGGTAAGTTTTCCCAACCATCCCCATGAAGGTTCCTACAATGAGAAGAGGCAGCTTGTTCTGTGGTCGGCATCATCTGAGGATACACGAACGCTTTAGAACATCTCATTTCTGATTATGGTAAGTGGAATTCTTCATTCCTAGAATCTCACCCTGAGCAGAAACCCCCGCTTAACGATGACAAGCATCTTCTTAAGGACACCGTGAAAAATACGCTACGTAATGTCACAGGTTTTACAAAGACCATTAACCACAGGGAACAGATCAAACACCAGCGAATAGATTTCTACAGCTGCATGACCCATGGTTGAGATCAGGTTTAAAAAATAAAGGCATGTAGATCAATCATTAGCCTTTAATAAATCTTTACCGATATTTCCCTTTTTTGTGGCAAACCTTTTAGACATTATTAATTCTCACCCCAATTTTAATGAACGGCTGCGCCCATGCTCAACCTCAAGAAGTCACATGAAAGTAATTATTATTGATGATTAATTATAGAATCATAGGATCATAGAATCATAGAATACATTATGCTGTAATGGGCCAAGAAGAACAACCTTTATTTCAGCTACTGATAAAATTAATTAAAATTGACTCCAGTAAGCAGTGTAATGTTTACACTGCTACGTACACATAACAAAAAAATGTGGTTTTTTGCTTTTTTTGGCTAAAATGTAGATGTTATACTTCCCATTAGACCAGTGAGAGCATTTACCTCCTGCGTAAACATAATGAACATTCACTGTATTTGACTATCCGCTATTTCTACTCAGCCAGTCACGAATCAAGAGCTTTAAATTACAAGTCACGTGTTTCCTTTCTAAAATTCCCCTTTAAATGGGAACAGTTAAGAAAAGCAAAGAAAGAAGTTTAACTCAAGTAAAACCAGTGTTCCTTGACATTAATTCATCCGAACAGAAATGCCCAATCTGGATGTCCGGGAGTACTTAGAAGATAACGGGAGGGAAAAAAAAAGTCACTGTTAATCTATTAAAAAAAAAAAGAAAACTCAGGGAAGCAATAAATTCAAATAATGTGAATCCCTGTGCTTGCACTTCTGTTTATTGTACAGTACTGTGAGATCTATTTGAATTTAATAGCACCAGATCTGGCAAAATGAGGGACACAAATTTTCTCCTCACAGATACCACTCCCTGGAGATGTTTTTTTCTCGGGCTGAGAGAAGTTCCAGTCTTCCTAAGAGAAAGAGGCACAGGAAGATCCTGTGGCCAAAAGCTGAGGTTACATCAATTTAACCGGTAATAAAATGCAGTTTCTTAACACTGGGGGATAAAGGATTTGAGAAGAGCTATGAAACTGGTGAAGGGGCTTGAGAACAAGTCTTGTGAGGAGCGGCTGAGGGTCCTGGGGTTGTGTAGTCTGAAAAAGAGGAGGCTCAGGGGAGATCTTCTCGTTCTCTGCAACTACCTAAAAGGAGATTGCAGGGAGGTGGGTGTTGGTCTCTTCTCACAAGTCACAACTTAAGGAACAAGAAGGAATGGCATCAAGTTAGGCCAGGGGTGGTTTAGGTTGGAGATGAGGAAAAAATTCTACACTAACAGGGTCATAGGCCCATAGAATCATAGAATGATTTAGGTTGGAAAAGACCTCTAGGTCTTTCCTAGAGGAGGTTCCCAGCATCTCCCTGACCACTAGATCATCATTCATTTCCTTCACAAGCTTTCCCAAGAACATCGCTTTTGTAATGCTAGGTGATTGGAATAGTTTCCAGCTCTCATTAATACAATTACTACAGTCAACTCTTACACTTCGGAGCTTTGACTGCTCGGACGGTAATATCCCCCATGTCCCTCTGTATGACCAGCCAGAGGGATTCTCTGTCCTTCATCCATTTCATCATCCTTCATCATCGGAGAAGAGAAGCCTGAGAGGGGATCTAACGAATGTGGATCAATAGATGAGGGCTGGGGGTCAAGAACAAAGGGGCAACCTCTTCTCACTTGTGCCCTGCGACAGGACAAGGGGCAATGGATGCAAGCTAGAGCACAGGAAGTTCCACCTCAACATGAGGAGGAACTTCTTCACTGTGAGGGTTCCAGAGCACTGGAATGGGCTCCCCAGGGAGGCTGTGGAGTCTCCTTCTCTGGAGACTTTCAAGACCCGTCTGGATGTGTTCCTGTGCAACCTGCCCTAGATTCTATGGTCCTGCTTGGCAGAGGGGTTGGACTCGATGATCTCCAGAGATCCCTTCCAACCCCTAGCATTCTATGATTCTATGATTTTTGCCTTCCACTGAAGCACAGATTCCCCTACAGTGAAGACACGATGGCCCAGTACTCCACATCTGGCTTACATGGTCCACATTGCAGATGAATGAACAGGAGGAGATATTTCTCCATGACAGATGGAAGATTAATGTGTTTTGCTCTGTCCTTTTCATTTCTCATTTTATCTGCGGGAAAGTGAATAGCTTTCTCCTGTGATCATCTAAGGACATTTCATGAATTCTCCTGCTTGTATGTTGACGGCACTTTTCCATTGTCTTCTTGTACACAGCTACCTGAGCTTCAAAGTGGATGGTGAATTGTAGAAGTGTGCCATAGCCTGAAGATTAGAATATTTGGTGGCCCCTTTAACCATTAACTGTGTGGAACTGTAATGACACGTAAGGTGACAGTGACATTTGCATTTTGTTTTTTTCTGCACCAAGAAGGCCAGATTGTTGGCCCAGTTGAAGGATGTTGAGAAACTAAGCAGGTCAACAGAAAGCTACCAAAATGGCACGGGGCCTACACCCATGACCCACAGGAAACTGAGTCTGTCAAAGAAGATGCTGAAGGGTAAATTAATTCCAATCTAAAATATTTGATGGGGAGTTACAGCAATGATGTAAACAAAGTCTTCTTTCTTCAGCAGTGATAGACAGTATAGCAAGTGGCAATGGCCATAAACTGGAACCCAGAAGGTTCAAATTGGACATTAGGAGAACCTTTGACCACTGCGCGCCCGACCGCGACACCAATAATCATGGCAATAAATTACAGCTACTTCTCTTCATTCTCCATTTAAAATCTATAGACTTATTCTGGACATGCAAAGAAACTCTGGCATCCTAGTTACCTTCAGCAGAATTTAAGACTAAGCCTGTACTAGCAAATTAAAAACGACCAAGGAACATTCCCAGGTTCTGAGATTAGACCTCCTCGACTGTAAATTGTTGGAACGGTCATCTCCGTGGCAGTGGGTCACGCTGTAAATGTCTCTCTTCTCTCCCTGCCCCTAAATGTACATTTATACATTTGCACATCTATAATTCCTGAGCCAGAAAATAAGTAAGAATCACCTGAACCTTCCCCCAAAACGGAGTTTAAGTGTGTGAGCGATGGATTCCCTGTGTGGTAGGTCAGACACGATGAGCACACACGCTTTCAGTACCTATAAGGATTACAGGATCAAAAATGTGTGTCGTTGGAGGACGTATGGATATATATATATATATATACTCACATAAAATTAACCTCTGTTACATTTTCTCTTTTCCTAAGCCTGGCAGAAGTCTCAACTCCACTCTGCCCTGGACCAGCTGTCATCATTCACACGAGAGCCTCTCCTTTATAAATGTGCTGATCTTGTATATCAAACGCAGACTTAAAGAAGGGATTAAAAATATTAAAAAAAAAAAAAGACTTTCATTTAGCAAGCTCATATTAAAAATTAAAAGATGTTAATAAATACTGTGTCTATAAGCTGGTCTAAATCTATCTAAAATGCCCCACAGTGAAGTCTTACATCAGTTATTATTGAAACATTAAATGCTTTTCTTACTGGCTTACAGCAATCAATTTAACTTTCAGTCATCTTGTACCCATATGTGCGGCTCCTGTTGATGAAATGGCTATTAATAAAGGAATAGATGGCTATGAATTAAAGCAACCTCTACTTAATCACATTAATCCAGAGTATGTTAAAGGCTTCAATTTTCTAAATAATTTTGGGCTTAATGCCTCGGAGATGGGCAGACTGCTCTATTGATGCAGCATCTGGTCCAATTTAAGCTGCATTGTGAAGGAGGGATTGTTAGGCCTTTGCAAAAATTAGGAAGACTGACAGTTTTAGGGATGCAACCAAAACTGCTACGGCTGAGACAAAAGATACTGCAAGATATTGAGAACGGCCGACAACAATTAAAAGGCAGCCCACTGCTCTGCAAATGCAACTCTGCTGTTCAGTGAATTGTATATGATTAACTTACTCTTCCTGATGGGATGAGTACTCCATACACTTAACCATCACTGTATTTTCCAGTCATTGAACATCCAACAGCTGCTGCTGTGAAATATGTTCACTTACCCATTACGTTGGGTTACCAATTAGAGAGGAATTATTTAAAAGGGAACGGCACCACCGCTAACACTATCCTTGCATAAGCAGCAATTTCTGGCATCGGGGTGGGGGTTTTTCCCCCCATGGGTTTATTATTATTATCAGTAGTAGTAGTAGTGTTTGTATTATTACTTGTATTATCATTTGTATCATTACTTGTATTATTATTTGTATTATTACTTGTATTACTATTTTTATTATTACTTGTATTATTATTTGTATTGTTACTTGTATTATTATTTGTATTGTTACTTGTATTATCATTTGTATTGTTACTTGTATTATCATTTGTATTATTATTTGTATTATTACTTGTATTACTATTTTTATTATTACTTGTATTATTATTTGTGTTATTACTTGTATTATTATTTGTATTATTGTATTATTATTTGTGTTATTACTTGTATTATTATTTGTGTTATTATTATTATTATTATTTTGGTTGTGTCAAGGTAGTAGTTTTACAAAGAAATAAGCTTTAGCTTGGCTTGTAGCACTGAAATTCTGCTGCTTTCAATTCAGGAGATACAGAAAAAAACATTTTCAATACTGCTCGGGGAATAAAAACCTTCAAAGGAGAATTAGGTTTTTTGAGCAGATTTCTGCAGGATAAAGGTTTTTTAAAACCCAATCTTCATAGAAGGTCTTCGGTGAAGGAGACAATACACACAGTCCATCCACTGGGAAAAAAAAAATACCTTTGCTATTATATTTTGCTATATTTACTATGTCAAAAATACAAAAGTTTTAGGGGTTGATCTTTTTGTCAGGAACTTCATTATAAATGAAAACAGTAATTTAATAATTTAGCCATTTGCATAATATATAGAACCATAGAATCATTAAGGTTGGAAAAGACCTCTAAGATCATCAAGTCCAACCATCAACCCAACACTGCCATGACCATGTAAGTGCTGAATGAAGCCATCAAGTCGCAGAGCAGTAAAAATCTCTGTCTGGAAGCTTATTTCAACCAAAAGCAACATTTTCACGAAATACAGAGAGCAGCTGGGGGGGGCAGACATTGCATATAGTGTGTATTGGCATATATTGTAAAATTTGGACAATTATAAAGCGCTCAGAGAAGATCTTCATAGAATGGTTTGGGTTGGAGGGGACCTCAAAGATCATCTGCTTCCAACCCTCCTGCCATGGGCAGGGACACCTCCCACTAGACCAGGTTGCTCAAGGCCCCATCCAACCTGGCCTTGAACACCTCCAGGGATGGAGCATCCACAACGTCTCTGGGCAACCTGTGCCAGTGTCTCCCCGCCCTTTTAAATGACACACTATTGTATCTACTTCTGCGTCGTACAGGACTAGAAAGGAACTAGAATTTTTAAATGGAGAGTCAAAACTAAGTTTACTAGAAAACGTTCAGATACAGTTCTTTTTCAGCGGAATAAAACAATTTAGCTATCAGTCAAAATCTTCTTTGACTACAGAAGATAAAACTTTAGATTTCCCCTCGTTACTTCTGCTTTCCTCCAACACTCAGTATCAGAAAAATCCACATAGCCTTAGATTTCAGAGCGTTTCATAAGATAAAGTATCTCCTTTTTGATAAATGGTGACAATAGGCAGGAAGAGCAGAAGGTCATCCAAGTCAGCCTTGGAGCCAGGAATAGAAGGAAATCGGCTGAGTCTCAAGGTAACAGCCCAGCTGAGGTGTTCCTCTTTCTTTCTGCAACACGTTCAGCTCCAAAGAGCTGCCGGGAAAAGTCCAGCGTTAAACCTGCTGCTGAGGAATATGAAAGGCAAGCGAAACAAAAGAGAAGAACACACACGCCAACCAAGACCGATGCTGTGGGAGAGAAACTTCCATTACCCGCTTTCAGTACCAGGGTAATTAAATGGGAAGATCTACCCCTCCTGCATTCAGGGAGAAGCTTCATGTCTAGGAGGGGTTTCAAAAGAGGAGAGGAAGGTTGCATTGTTGGTGTGACAACTGCAGCGGTAGCTGAGGGGTTTTTGTAAGAGAGGAGAAAAAGAGAGAGTTAATTTCAAAGAATTATAGAATGGTTTGGGTTGGAAGGGACCTCAAAGATCATCTAGTTCCAACCCCCCTGCCATGGGCAGGGACACCTCCTGCTACACCAGGTTGCTCAAGGCCCCATCCAACCTGGTTTCAACACATGCAGTGATGGAGCATCCACAACCCCCCTGGACAACCTGTGCCAGTGTCTCACCACTCTCAGAGTGAAGAATTTCCACCTAATTTCCAATCTAAATCTCCCCTCTTCCAGTTTGAACCCATTCTCCTATCACTAGGACATAACTTTCCAAGTTAAAACTAGCTTATGAGAAACACGAGGTTCTCATAACTTTCAAAAAAAACCCCTGAAAACATTTTATCTGATCTTTAGCAAATGCAACGGGCGCAGTAGTTCTAATAGTTAAGTCACTCCTCAAACTCTAGGCTATTCTTCTAATTAAGACCTATTAAATAGGCCTACGGAGAAATAAATAACCACTTATCGTGCCAGTGATACAAAAAGAATTCATATCTAGGTGTAACGCTATGGCAACAGCTTTTCCAAGATACTCTTTGACACCGCAGCAGAGCTCCTGTTTAACAATCCAAATACAGAAAGATGAGGATAAAGGAGGCAGAAAGCAACCAAGTGATCGCCCTGCTCAGAGCTCAATCGTTTCAATGAACCCTGCCCTCACACGTTATGCCAACATACCACGTGTAGATAAATTCTATTGCATGGTAACAATGAGTCTGCACGCCGAAAAGGCCATTATCATACTGAAAATGAAGGAATTAGAGAAGAACCGAAGGCGGCAAATAGATGAATGTGCTGGAAGATACTTGGCGTTGTACTCAGTTGGTCTGCAGAATTTGCCTTCCATATCTGCTGTGACACTATTTATTCCTGTGCCTTTTAGCAGAAGACTCAAACTGTGTATTACAAGAGCAGTAGCACCAAATGCACTTTTGCGGCAAGATTCTTCCCTTTTTAATTAATTATTTTATTTTCCACAGCTGCCTGAAATAGTCATCCTTCAAGCAGGCTTTAGAAATAATTCTCTTTATGATGCAAAGTTCCTTAAATCCCCACTGCTGTCTAAATATACTGCTAATCATTTGAGACTTTGGTGAGGTTTGGAGCGTGTGAATCTCTGGGAAAGACCAGGAAGAGTACTTTGCTCTTCCTAGTTAATTACATCTGAAATGCTGGTACCAAAATATTGCCCACCTTTGGTGTGATTGTCCTCGGCTCAAAGAGCTGCTCAGGATGTCTGGTGCCTGGAACCCAAATGACTCTCAAAATGACAGACATACATTGCTTGAGAGCAGCCTCACTACCAGGCCACTGTGTGGCCACGATGCAAGATTATAGAATCATAGAATTATTTAGGTTGGAAAAGATCTTTAAGATCATCAAGTCCAACCATTAACCCAGCACTGCCAGAGCACCACTAAACCATGGCCCTCAGCACCACACCTCCAGGGATGGGGACTCCACCACTGCCCTGGGCAGGCTCTTCCAGGGGTTGACAGCCCTTTTGAGGAAGAAATTGTCCCTCATGTCCAATGTAAACCTCCTCTGGTGCAACTTGAGGCTGTTTCCTCTCATCCTATTGCTTGGGAGAAGAGACCAACCCCACCTGGCTCCAACCTCCTTTCAGGGAGTTATTGAGAGCGAGAAGGTCTCCCCTGGACCTCTTTTTCTCCAGGCTCAACAACCTCGGGTCCCTCAGCAACTCTTCACAAGACTTCTGCTCTAGACCCTTAACCAGCTTTTTTTCCCTTCTTCAGATGCTATAAAGCCAGATGGGAAGCTTATTTTCTTCTACAGCTTAGGGCAATCTGGGGTAGGGAGGAGAAGGAGAGAAAGGGCAAGGTCCTGGAACCCAGTCTCATGGTTAACATCTGTTTGTACACACAGTTTCATGTCAGCTACACTGTGGGAAGCCAAATCTGGGACTTCTGCTTTTTCCTGTGCAAGAATCTCATCTTATTTGCTTCCGTACCCACCAGATGTCCATTTTGGATCACATGTTGTTCAGAAGCGGAAGGAAGAAGAGGTCCCCTCCCCATCCAAAATCTGACCTACCTAATTAATGAAAACTGGATCCTACCTTCTTTGCATTTTCAAGCCAGGTGCCTAAATTCAGCTCACAGACTAAGGACACCAGATCCCACTCTACATGCTTTCATTTAATTTTGGCTTCACTTTAAGACTTCTGAACAGATCACAAAGGCAGGCCGGGAGATTGCATTGTGAGTGGAGAACTCATTACACATTACTCCTGTCTTTGAACATCTTTGAACACCTGCAGAAGGGCTAAACTGTCCCTGAACAGAGAGGAATGAGGCAAGAAATAAAATGAAGCCATTTGTTAAACCAAAATAAATGAAGCGGTGAAAAATAATGGTCCCATCTGCACCTACCACTGGTTCGGGGTCAGCTCTGCCGAAGAAAAGCGCACTGCCAAAAACTGAAAGGAGAGGAATGAAATTGAATCCTGACCATTTTCCTCACCGTGCACAACCCATTCAGAAAAGAAGAATAACAGCAATAATAATAACAACAATATTGAGTGTTCTCGCAATGCTTTGTAGCTTCAAAACACTGCAGAAACGAGGCTTAATCACTGAGACTGGACCTTCTCTTTCCAAGACTTGTTACCTTCTCAGTAGCTACTTTTACCTTATCAGATGAACTGAGACAAATTTCCTCCTGATGTAACACCATTGACATCAGCAGAATTACGTCTAGCCTCAATTTGGCCCAATTTATTACTTTCTTAATAGATGATAAGAGTATTATAATGGTGCCCCACTTGAGTTGGAACAAAGACTTTTCACAGCATTCAGCACACATAATGACATGATTAAACCCCATATCCTTTCCAGAAAATCTAAACCACTATAATTATAACACAATAATGAAGAATTTAAAAAAAAAAAAAAGAGAGAAAGAAAAAAGAAGTAAGCAATGTGAAATCACGGTAGGTGATGATAACACAAACTTCCAGTTTAGTACATAATACCTGTCATTTTTCCAGGATGAAAAAAGGAGAAGTTACGGCCAGAATAAATAATGATGCCTTTAATAACACAAAATGGAGAGACTCCTTTAAACCTGGGTCTCCTTTTGAGGAGAAAAATATTATCATAGAATCCTAGAATGGTTTGGGTTGGAAGGGACCTCAAAGATCATCCAGTTCCAACCCCACTGCCATGGGCAGGGACACCTCCCACTAGACCAGGTTGCTCAAGGCACCATCCAGCCTGGTCTTAAACACCTCCAGGGATGGAGCATCCACAACCCACCTGGGCAACCTGTGCCAGGGCCTCACCACCCTCGGAGTGAAAAATTTCCTCCTAATTTCCAACCTGTGTCTAGCAATCCTACTAATTTCCAATCAAAATCTACCCTCTTCCAGTTTGAACTCATATTCTTTCATATCAGTGAGGTGGATAACTCATGGCTAAGCTGAACATATTTTAGAAAGATAAACGAATCCTAATTTAAAGCTTTGTGGTGATGGCAAGTTTTGTACCTCATTTTGGAATCTCTTCTAACATTTATAATGAGGGAGATGCATCTTAGTCAAGGCTGCCAGATATGATGCATGTTTTGGCCTCAACGCATGTTTCTGCTGTTTAGCTGGCTCCTGAGCTGAACAGAATGGCTACTCTGCTTGCAGAGAAGCAAGAGAAGACAATTCCTACAGCTCCCTGCAGCAATTTGATGCATGAGCACCTGGAAGTACTTCAAAGGATTTCTAATTCCTCTGCCTCTAGAAAGAACCTGAAAGGAGGCACAGCAGAGGAGGTACAAGTGTTATAACAGGGGCATAAAGGGCTCAACAGTGTCCATGGGCCATGAAGCCTTTCTTCCCAAACAACTCTCCAGAGAGTACCATAAGGTCATTCAGGTAAAGAGAGGGGATCCTGCCCCTCTGCTNGGACAGGACAAGGGGTGATGGTTTTAAACTAAAAGAGGCAGATTGAGACTAGAGAGAAGGAAGAAATGTTTTCTGCTGAGGGTGGTGAGAGCCTGGCGCAGGTTGCCCAGAGAGGTGGCAGATGCCCCATCTTGGAACCATTCCAGGTGAGGTTGGCCGGAGGTCTGAGGAACCTGCTGTAGTTGCAGATGTCCCTGCTCAGTGAAGGAGGCTGGACTAGATGGCCTTTAAAGGTCCCTTCCAACCCAAACATTCTATGTTTCTATGATAAGTTGCCTAACGTGCATAACCACTCCCTGCTCCCTGCAGCCTCCCATGTATGCTGAAAGATTTCTGCCATCTCCATCTAGCTGCCCCTGAGAAGTTTCTAAACTGGGTGTAGGCATAGACAACCACCCCTTTAACACAAATGTGTTGAGTATCACCCATTAAGGTTCTACTTGTTCCTTTGATTTCTTGAGACTGAAATGCTACTACCTAACGCCAGCCAAAGCCATACCTTCACTGGGACACCACCCACACTCAGTGAGCTGGTGACAACTGCCTTCTTCTCCCTACCTTTCCTAGAGGTTCTACAATGCTCTACCACATGTAGATCCTAAAGGTTCTACAAAGCAACTACCATATGCTCTAGTACTAGATATCAGGAGTGCAGCTCTGCTTTTCACAGCTGACAAGATTCCTGAGAAGAAACCCAACAACAGCCTGGAAACCCAAGATCAGCACAGTCGAAACTGCTTTCAAGTCGCTTACGTTCTACTCAAAACCAGGCAGCGGCAGGTACGTACTCACTGGTATGCTGAGATGATGGCTTATCACGTTCATTAAAATTCTATTCTAGTTTCTTTTCCTTTCTCCAACTGTCTGTAGCAATCTGTTGTCTTCTCTCTTAGTCTTACACAGCACGCTTTGGGAGGAACGGACCTTATTTTTTCTCTGTGCTTTACCCAGCCAAGGTCACAGTCCACGCCAAGTCTCCCATTCAAAACATTAATGACACTTTTTGAGTATTTTCGTTCTGCTTCTGTACTATTTTAGCAGAAAGCCAACTGTATAGACTTTATGGAAATGTGACATTAGAACAGAATCACTCAAAGGCATTTCAGTGACAATTAACATTTTTCACTTCTCGGAAAGAAAATAAAAATAGCTTCTAATTGAATCGCTTCACTGAATAAACACTGGATAAAACCAAGTGGGGAACTAGCAGACAAAAAATAAGGTCAGCCACATGTCAGGGTTGGGTTTTTTCACAGGCAGGTCTGGTCTGTGTGTTAGCACCGTGGGCACAATGTAAGCAAGCGGTGCCACGATGTATTTTTGCACTCAGGAACAGGTACAGAAGTGCCTCCAGGCATGCATGACACGCAGAGTGGAGAAGGCAAAGCTGGGAATACCTTCTTCCTTCTTCCCAGGCAGGGAACTCCCAGGATCCATGGGTTTAAAGGGCTGCTTGTGAGCAGAATCTTAGAATCATTTAGGCTGGAAAAGATCTTTAATATCAAGTCCAAATGTTAAGCCAGCACTGCCAAGTCCACCACTAAACCATGTCACTAAGCACCACATCGACACATCTTTGAAATATCTCCAGGGATGGGGACTCAACCACTGCCTTGGGCAGCCTGTTCCAGTGCTTAACAAATAGAATAATAGAATAGAACCACAGAACCACTTAGGTTGGAAAAGACCTTTTAGAATATCCCCAAGTCCTTCTCTGTAGGGCTGCTTTCAATACACTCATCACATCACCTGTATTTGTGCTTGGGATTGCCTCAAGCCATGTGCAGGACCTTGCACTTGGCCCTGTTGAACTTCATGAGATTGATACAGACCCACCTCTCAACCCTGGCAAGGTCTCTCTGGATGCCATCCCTTCCCTCCAGCATGTTGACCACCCACACAACTTGGTGTCATTGTCAAACTTGCTGAGGGTGCACTCGATCCCACTGTCCATGTTGATGGCAATGGTCGGTCCCATTACCAACCCCTGAGGAACAGCAGTTGTCACTGGTCTCTGTTTGGACATCAAGCCATTGACTGTAACTCTGTGAGGTTGCCCAGGGAAGTTATGGATGCTGGAAGAGAGATCCCTGGAAGAGTTCAAGGCCAGGTTGGATGGGGCCTTGCACAACCCGCTCTAGTGGGAGGTGTCCCTGCCATGGCAGGGGGATTGGAACTAGATGATCCTTAAGGTCCCATCCAACCCAAACCATTCTATGATTCCATGATTCTGTGATTCTCTGAGTGTGACCATTCATCCAGTTCCTTCTCCACTGAGTGGTCCATCTGTCAAATCCATGTATCTCCAATTTAGAGACAAGGATGTTGTGTGGGAAAGTGTCAAATGCTTTGCACAAGATCATGAAAGACATGAAAAGACCCTCAGAGATGTGCTCCTTGCACCCATGTTACCTTACAGAGAAGACAAAGCACAGAGAAAAAGCAGTTGGTCATGACTGATGCCAGTGTGGAGTCAGGACAGGGCTTCCTGTCCCCCTGATCTCCTGTCTTTGGTGGCACCTGCCACCTCTTCAAATTAACAGCAGAATCAGCACTGACAGCATATTTGTGCCTTCATCATTGGCCTTAATTAGCTTAGCCTGTGCCTCATCTTAGAATTATAGAACCACTGAGGCTGGAAAAGACCTCTAAGATCATCAAGTCCAACAGTCAACACAACACTACCATAACCATTAAACCATGTCCTGAAGTGCCACATCTACATGCTTTTTGAATGGATGGTGACTCCACCACTTCCTTGAGTAGCCTGTTTCAATGCTTAATCAATCTTTCAGTAAAGAAATTTTTCCTAATATTCAACCTAAAGCTTCCTCCTGTGTGAGCTTGCACAAAGGCAGTTGGTGCCTCCTTTTGGGGAGCTTTATACCCAGGCTAAATAATATTAAAAAGCCACAGAGGAATGACAAGTTTCTTGTTGCTCAGAGCAGCCATCAATAGGGTGTAGGTCCAGGGTCATGGTTAAGAGAAGGCTGAGGGCAGCCATGGAGCGAGGGGGCTGGGAGGACCTGGACTCTGTTGCCTGTGGAGGGGCTCACAGCCGGTCCTGGGCCCCTCCCCACATTTGTCATGACAGTCAGGGTTTAAGAGACCTTGTTGCAGGGCAAGGACAAAGCCCTGTAAGCACCTCAGGGAGAAGCACCTTCCACTGCCTTAGGCTCCAACATGACTAATAGCCTGGTGCCCACTGGACGATATTCATCCTCACACATGAAGAGGAAGGCGAGTGCTATGTCTTGTGTCTTGCACCATCTTCAATGAACTTCACCTGGAAGAGGAGCTGGTGAAGTCATCACCAGCATGGATGATGTTGAATGCAATGCTGAAAAGATCATTCCCTGTAGCTGCAGCAACTATTTCGGGCTAGTGCTTGAAACAAGAGGGGATGGGGACAAACAGTATTTCCTGGGCTGGCTCACACCATTTTAGTGTATCTCCAGTGCTTCCACCAGCAGCAACACCCTCATCCAGCAGTTCTCCATAGTCCTGGTACCTCCCTGGACACCAAAATCAATCCACAACCTAATATCTAACAGCAGCTCTGGAAGCCATGTCTGAGGAACATCAGAGCAGTGTGTTGATAACAAAGAAGCTTCCTCAGAAGCTAAAGAGGAGGCACCATTTCAGAAGACTTTACCCTGCTGATTGTTTTAAAAGTATCAGCAGCTCCAAGTGGACTTTATTTGAGGCAAGTGGTTTCTACTCCTTTTGAAGGACATCTTTAAGGCCAGATACCTTAGACTGGCCACTCTGGCCATAACGACAAAGAGATCTCATTGATGTAGGAATGAGGTATGCTCTACATACTGTTGGTGGCCACAGTTCACATACAATTTGAATCCTGTGGAGAAGAATGACAGCAACTATTACAACAACGGAGCAAGAAAAAACACCTCCTGCCTCTTGTGCATGAAGCACACCAGGGAGGCTGATGCCCTGTAATGTGCAGCCATGAAGAAACATCTCCTTTCTGGTGCCAAAGTGAAAGCCACCTCCAGAGATATATGACAGAGGTCTTTCAAAGCAGTAACCGTTCAGAAGAAGAAGAAAAAATATCTGATATTTTCAGATCTCCAATGACAGATCTGTTGGGTTTTTTTCACCATTACCTTGGTTTTTCATCCACTTTTCAGCTTACCTGTTGGTTGAGCTCTACTGATGTTACAGAGATACAGGCGTGTAACTACGGAACGCTCATTAATAAGGCAGAGTGTCAGTAAAGCAAATAAAGCTCTTTTTACTTACTCCTCAGAAGAAATGCTTCATTCCCAGACGTATTGATACCAAGTTGGCATGAAGTAGCCTGTAGCAAAATGTTGTTTAACTAGATCAAGTTTTCTTGGAAACTTCCGGCACAGGTTCGGTACCAGAGTTAATGAAACCACAAATTTCCCCTCATATTTGTGAATGCCAGAAATAAAATCCTATTAGACAAATTAATACAGAAAATGTCATCGGTGATTATTAAATATTAAATCACTAAAATACCTGGAAGCTTTGAGGTATATGAAGACAGAACTCATGCTAACTTTTGCTGAAGGAGATTGTTGGAGTAAATGCATCCTTGGTGTGAAATAACACATTCCAACCTGAATGATTCTATGATTCTATGATCAGTTTTCTTTCAATTAGTCAAACATTTCCCTTCATTTTCTCCCTTTTTTGAGAATGTCTATCAGAGAAATTTGCTGAAAGATGGCTTAAACCAAAAGGGGATTTGATCCCTGAGTGGGGACCCAAATAAACCTTTGCGTGACCCAGTTAGTCAAGCAACGGCTAACATATTTCATGAAAAAAATCTTAGATCCTGGGGTCAAGAAAAGAGTCTTCCACCCTCCCTCCTGCCCAGGCTGTAGGACCAGACAGGTGTCACATGGGGAGACACAATTTTTGTAAAGGATCTTGAGGTCAACAAAAAAAAATGCAGAAGGAGTCTGTGTATCAGTTGTATCTCAGTTATCTTCTGTGAGAAGGATCCTGTGTGGCTTGTGGATTGTCTCTTGTGCTCTGGGGATGAAGATGTCTGCTGCAGTGTTAAATGAATCCCAGCATGGTAGGGGTTGGAAGGGACCTCTGGAGATCATCTCGTCCAACTCCCCTGCTCCAGCAGGTCACCCAGAGCAGGGTGCCCAGGATCGCAGCCAGGCAGGTTTAGAATGTCTCCCACACAAACATATAGTGATGGAGCCTCCCTAGCAACAGGTTCTGAAACTTCATGCAGAAATTTGGATAAGTAGCAGCCCATGAGTTGGCAACAGGCATCTTGGGCCACATCCCCAGCAGTGTGGGCAGCAGGGCAGGGAGGGGCTCCTGCCCCTCTGCTGCGCTCTGGGAGACCCCCCTGCAGTGCTGGGGCAGCTCTGGAGTCCTCAGCACAGCAGAGACATGGACCTGGTGGAGCGGGGCCACAGGAGGCCCCAGCAATGATGGGAGGGCTGGAAGCCCTCTGCTGGGAGGCCAGGCTGGGAGAGTTGGGCTTGTTCAGCCTGGACAGGAGAAGGTTCTGAAGAAACCATATTGCAGCTTTTCAGTACTTCAGGGGGGCCTACAAGAAAGACTATTTAGCAGGGCCTGTTGTGGCAGGACAAGGAGTGATGGTTTGAAACGAAATGAGGGAGACTTAGAATAGATGGAAGAAATTGTTTATGCTGAGAGTGGTTGAGTGTGGGCCCAGGTTGCCCACAGAAGTGGTAGATGCCCCATTCCTGGAACCATTCCAGGTGAGGTTGGCCGGGGCTCTGAGCAACCTGCTCTAGTTGCAGATGTCCCTGCTCCTTGTAGGAGAGTTGGACTAGATGACCTTGAAAGGTCCCTGCACACACAAACCATTCTATGTTTCTATGAAGTTTGTAGATGGCATCCTACTCCTTCTCTTACATCAGAATTGTGACTCGATCACAATTTACAGCCTATCCTGCCTTTACAGTCTCTGCCTTTTTTAGTGCACAAAAGCATGTGAAAGATTTTTGTCTGCTCTAAAAAGAATACACCTACGATGGATGTACCCAAGTGCTGGCCCACAGCAAATCATCAAGGATCAAATCGAAAGACGACTTCCCTGAGGGATCCTTCATTTCTTGTCTTTATCAAGATAAGTTAGGTCTCCTCAAAGAAACTGCCTCATGTCTCTTAGAAAATATTTCTTCACGTGCACACTCATAACCTCTTCCTATTTTATAAACCTTTTCCCTGAAAAATGCATACTGAAGCTGACCAAGAAATTTTGCAATTTGGTTAATTTTTTTACTTAACAGATGCCACTGCAGAACTGTGAAATGTGGGAGGTTCTTCTTTTCATAATGAAGTATTTTGATTTTTATTTTAGTTCAAGTATGGTTCCATTACCTTAATCCTTCCTGAAAAATTAGGAACCATTTAAAACAAAATCAGTGTTCCCACTTTTTAATTGTGCTTGGTTTCCTTATTAGCCAAAAACTAATAAGGAAAAAAAAATATTTAACTGACCCAAGCACTATTTCTATTTATTTTTCTCAGAGTAACCATCTAACTCAAAGCAGGATATTTCCTTAGCAACTCTCTTCTCTTTGCAAGTCTCTGAATCAGTAGAACAGTGCAGTTGTCTGTGTGTCACACTCCCAGAGGGATTTGCATGACCTTCCTTAACTTTTGTGAGCAATTCCATGCACTCCCTTGAGCTCTGCCTTTCCCAAAATCCTTCTCAAGGTGTCCTTTTTCTGTTGTTACTTCAAAAGCAGAAACTGTTACTGCAGTGCACTACAGCCACGAGGACCCCAAGGGTTTTCCTCTCCTATCACTGGACCAATTTCTTGTCTTACTCGTGGTCCAAATTCTTCTCACCCGGAGCAATTCATGTGACAGTGTGTGAGTCTGCAAATGTAAGACAGAGTAGAACCAAACTATCATTATTTTGCTGATTATAAGCTGAGATACAATAAACTTCTTGGGCATGGCTGAGCAAAACCAGGAAAGTTACACTCTTGTAATTAGGTATTTTCATCATTCATCCTCTTTTCCATATTACCGCCAAAGTCACGTGCCACTAAAGGAATGAAGATTTCAGTGGGGGGAATAAGCAGTAGGAGGGGGAAAATAATGCAAACACACCACAATAAACATGAAATACAGGGAAAACACAAATACGTTCTACCATCTGCTTTACTTCCAGAGTGATGCTCTCCCAATAGCCGTAGCTTCTCCCTGGTTTCTTCCACCTCTGACCTCTACCTCTCATGACATTCTCTCGCTTGTTCTTCTTCCTCTTTCTTTGGACTCGTAGTATCAGTTTGTGCACAATATTTCTATTATTATATACCAAGAATGGTTCTCATGGACATGAACAGCCAGAGGTGTCCTTGCCCATGGCAAGGGGGTTGGAACTAGATGATCTTTAGATCCCTTCCAATCCAAACCATTCTACGATTCAGTGGAGTTACCAGTGATAGGATGAGGAGCAAGAGGCCCAAACTGGAACACAGGAAGTTCCACTTAAACATGAGAAAAAACTTATTTTCTGTGAAGGTGGCGGAGCCAGGGCAGGCTGCCCAGAGAGGTTGTGGAGTCTCCTTCTCTGAAGAGATTCCAAACCTGCCTGGACGCGATCCTGGGAAACATGCTCTGGATGACCTGCTGGAGCACGAGGGTTGGATGAGATTCTCTCCAGAGGTCCCTTCCAACCCCTACCATGCTGAGATAATGTGATTACCTGCAGTAATCACTACTTCTCACTACTTCTGGGAGTTTAGTTTGGTAGACTGAGTAAACTGGCATTGCTGGGTTTCTTCATTTCCTCACCACAGCAAAAACAAAACGTAAGAAAACCCCAGTAGCCATAATAACAACAGTAACATCAACTTCTTCACAAACACGCCGTGTTCTTATGTCTACAAGGAGAAGCAGCCTCCTGCTGCATCATCTTCTGTTTTCAGGCACAGTTACATGGTGAACATCACAGCCTAAGCTTGCACGAGGTCTCTTCTGAAGCTGAAGGTCCTTCGGGAACTTAGTGTAGGCTCCAGGTCAGAAGATTTTGTCTTTGACTTGTTCTGTAATGGCTCTTTCAACCTCTGGGGCTATTTTCATCTTTTATATATATGTTTAATAAAACCAGGAGATGAGAAAGATGGAAACAACACATCTCAGCGGGCTACAATTCAAATAAAGTTGTTAATAATAAATAATATATTTAGTATTTATACTGCTACGACTACCTAAGTCTGTGATTATGGGCAACGCTGACATAAATAGATAAAAGGAACAGAGGAGAGCAGTGAGGCTATAAGGATTTTCAATTTGCCACAAGGCAAAATCAGGTATCTAAATAATAAATAGGAGTTTAATTTCCTCAAGCCTGAATTGGCCAAGATATTAACATTGAGACATTGAGAAGTCAAATTCTGAAAAGGAAATGTAAACTTAACCTCGATTAGAGACGTAGCAGAACTCCCCAAGCAGAGCAGCTACCATCCCTTGTGGACTGGGAGCTTTTAGCTTTCAGAGAATGGTCTGTAAAAATATATTGTGCCTTTTATTTTTAAATGATGAATCTACTGAGCACATTTCTGTATCGTGGTATTCTGAGGAACAGTGAAGTTGTCTTGGTCAACAAAAAGCTTTTCTGTTGAAAAAGAACATGTCAGTCATGTCAACCTAGACAATTTTCTAGGTAGAACTCCAATATCGCAGGTGACTGAAATTCAACGTCTGTTCTATTTCTTGTTGCCAAGGTTTTAACCTTGCAGCAGCATCTGCCATCCCCTATCCAAAGGATTTGTTGAAGTGAAATTGGTACATTCATTTGATTTCATGACTTAGCAATTGCATCAAGGACAAATTATAGCGTCTAGGGTTACATCAAGATTTTGCCTGCGCGTCTAGGAGGATCCTAGGACTAGAGTTTCGTGATGACAGAGACACACAACCTATTCTAACTAACTGTAGCCTAGTTAATAAAAATTCTAAATTTTCTATAGAATCTTGTTCTTTAATTGCTACCAAAAAATACACAAAACACTAATATCTACAGGCCGTGGCATTAACTTTGATCGATACGGTATTTTGTACTTCGCTTGGCTGACCTTTCCTTCCTTCCTCACAGGTGAAGTAGGCAAAAAAAGGGGGAGAGGTGGAGCAACTGGCCAACAGCATCACGGAATGATGTACAGATCAAGGGCATGGTGAACACCGATGTTCTTCACAGAATCTAGAAGTCATTAAAATTCCTATATCCTGGTCTTGTACAAAAAAAAAGAACAGACAAAGGCGCAACGGGAATCTTATCTCTTGACAGTGATTTAATAATAAAAGAAAATGTTCTGAGCCACTCTCATTACCGCTTGGGAATTTTAATCTTGAGGACTTCGTTTCTGTTCATGAAAACCTTCAGATCCCTTTATCAGCTACAGAAAGTGAAGGGAATATTTGTAGTTTAATTATATATTTAAACATTTTGGAAAGTCACAGCCACTATTTTTGGAATGGTGTTGTGATGTCTAAATGAAGGGCTTCTCAAATAATATGAGGCACTGTCTCAACATACTGATAGTCTGTCAAAGGACATTCATCCGTATTTTGTAGAGAAAGGGAAATCTGAGAGGGAAATATTTTCCCATATTACATTTCCGCTATATTGCTATTAATAACTCATGAAAAATGCCAGTCGGATCTTCTGTTGTTGGCTTTAATGGTCATGCTGTTTATGCATAAGGATGTCAAATAAGCCCCATACCATGGAGTCAAACCCTCCTCACGCATTTTCTCTCTTAAAGCAAAGTCAGGGTAACCATCAACCTGCTGTGGACCTTCTTGCCCTCTCTTTCGAGTGTAGCTAAGATGAAGTAGAGATGGAATCAACTTTGTAAATCACCAGCTGACCAAAGGGATAGGAGGCAACAGAGCAAGAAATTAATTCTGCCTTTCTCCACTCTCTTCCATCAGCTATTTAGCAGTCTTCCAGGTGACCTTTGGAAGCCAAGACATTTTAAGGAGAACTGGAGCTCCTACAGTCAAAATACTAATTGGTATGCAAGAGGTGATCCTATTCGTCAGGGAAACATGGGTTTTCTGCATAGGAAATGTGAAATAACTTCACAATAAAGTCTTTAATGTAACTTGGAAACTAAGTCATGTGGCGTACATTGTATTGTTAACTTTTAGGAAATGTGATCTGTGTACAAGAGAAGATGCTTCAGAAAGGTACTGAGAATTGACTAGATTACAAATTGGTTTAACGTAACTAAATATATTGTTAGGTTCACTTATCCTTCTAACTAATATTGGATAATAAATGTGCATATTCATCAATTAGTCTTACTTTATAGTCACCGAAGACAGACAAAAAAACCCAACCAACAAAGCAAAACAAAATGACCTGCTTAGATGTTAACAGCTTGAACCATAAGCCTGTAAACTGCCTGTTTTTTAAGAAAAGCATCGTTAGCTGCATATTTTATACGGTAATTGTACACAATCAGTTTATGAATAACAACAGCAGAGTTTCTCCCTTCTGATTTCAGTGCCACTTGAGCTACGCAGATTTCAAAAAGCTTATGAATATACAGATAAACAGAATTGTTCTGAACATCTGTAAGCAAAATATGAAAAGATGTTTCGTACTGAATGAACATCCTGGGTTGTCTAATGCTGGCCCAAAATGGTGTATTTATGTATTACGCTAATGCACCAAAAATACCTCAAAATCCTTCACGCGCTCCAGAACGCCTGTTCAGATATTCATCTCTATGGTTGTCACCACAAAATGTAAAAATAATTTTCAGCATTGTATTTGTAAGCCTCAGAGTAACTCAATTATGTCTTGGACATCAATTCATCGAGGCAATGCCACAGCAGCTGTGGAGACTCTTCAAATTACCTGTCCCTCATCTCAACAGGGTAACACCAATCTGACACTTCCAAGCAGAATCATGACTTTCCTACCTCCCCAATGGAGAGGTGAATCATGGAATCATAGAATCATAGGATGGTTTGGGTTGGAAGGGACCTTGAAGATCATCTAGTTCCAACCCCTGGCTGTAGACAGGGACACCTCCCACTAGACCAGGTTGCTCAAGGCCCCATCCAACCTGATCTTGAACACATCCAGTGTCACGCTGCTGTAAGAGAAGTGGTGTCCCCCTCCATAGCTTAACACTAGGTTTGCAGATCACTATTGCTACCCAGTGAGGCCCATCAAATGAAGATCATGGCAGACGATGGGAACACCATTGGTGTGGAAAACAGACCTGTAAGCACTGGAAGCAACACAGCACCTCCTTTCTAGAAAATATACTAAACGCTTGAAGAAAAGGGAGAAACATTAAGCTTTTCCCTGTTTTCTGAATCAAAAACCCACCATTGCTTGAGATGTTTTGAGTGACCTTAGTATGGGGAAGAGTAAATCCACACCACTGTGCTTGAGGTCAACAACGTGCTTTTAGAAGTGCTAAATGTTTCATCCAAAGAACTGGTGCTTTTTTTACCTTCTGAGTAGAGTGCCAGAAACGTGTTGGACTAAAAGAACTTTCCTGCAGAGATTCTCAGGACTGTGTGGGCTGAAAGCAAAGCTCAAAGACTTGCCAAGCGGGTACTGTTTAGGTGGCCCTGATGTCCTTTCTAGAGCTGGGTTTGAAGGACATGACTGTTAAGCCTTTACCATAGATACGATCTTGCCAGAATAGATGAATATGAAAGTGGCAATCCCACAGTGCATAACTAAGTCTACTATTCCCTAAGAACTGTTCTTCCAATGAAATCTATGGCAACCAGAAGCAGCCAGATGGCAATAGCTTAGGAGAGCTTGTGAGAGCTCTCTTTAAAGAGACTTCCAAAAAGTATGTTCAAAGATGAAAACAATAAACCTGCCAAAAAAAAAAAAGTCAGAATAAAATCGGGATAAAATAGAGCTAGAGGAAGATAAGCAGGAAAGAAAAAGCATGCAGAAATTAGTAAATTCTCCAACTCAGCTCAGCTGCACATCTAGGAGCAGGAATGTGTCGCACATACACATCCCAGTTATATTCACGCAGACAAGGTTATGAAATATGTTTATGCTTCTGGATATCTCCGAGCAAAAAAACCTCCAGTGTCCAGCATCTGGAGGCACATAAACATCTACAATGCAAATGTGTATAACAACAAGCACTAGAAAAATAACCTCAGCTGTGTTTTTGCACTACAAATCTGACTAAAAAAAAACCAGCCAGAAAATAGACTTTTTTAGAGATTTTTCCCATTTCTTTCTTCCAGGATTCTTATTATTTAATTACCATTTAAATTTTTGTCGACTGTTGATAAAACAAAACACATAAAGCAGCTACAAAAAGCTTTTGAAGTATCTCAAGCAAGCACTGAGCTCACAATACTTTTGAGCTATTCTGAAATATAAATCCAGGCTATACACAATTAAAAGAGATGGTATCTTTTTTCTATTTGCCTGGCTACACCATCTTGTACTCTGTTCACCTCTCCCCTTGGCCAACCAACCATCAGCTCAACAGTCCACCATAACTACCCTCGGTGCCCTGGGAAAGAGAAGCTGTGCTCCACAACCCTATTCTATAGAAATAATCTATTTATTTCTTACCCAGGCCATTAAAAAGTGCGGACAATAATTACTAGATAGGTCTTGGCCCATATATGCTTATAAAAATTACAGATAGCACGGGTAAACGGTGAAAGTACAAAATGCAAGAGTGCAGAAGTATTAGGAATAGATCATTTGGATACATAAGACGGGCATCATTTCTAATTAGTACAGTATTGTCTATAAAATAGAGGCATCTGGAGAATGCCCTTAACAACAGCCTTTGACTTTTGGTCAGCCCTGAAGTGGTCAGGCAGTTGGACCATTCCTTTGGGAATATTCTTCTCTTCTCTTCTCTTTTCTCTCCTTCTCTTCTCTCTTCTCTTCTCCTCTCTTCTCTCCTCTTCTCTCCTCTCCTCTTCTCTTCTACTCTATTCTATTCCATTCCATTCCACCTTAAAACCTCTCTTTTCACATATTTTACTATTTCCAGAACGTTTCTTCTTCCCTGGGTGCCTTGCCGCACAGTTGCTGAAGTGTCCATCATTTCCATGTACCACCAAACTTTTCACACTCTACCAAGCCTCTGTGGCAGATTGCCAGGGAGGGCAGCGTATCAACTGCAGCGTTTGGCATACAAAGTGTTAATGAGGAAATAAACCAAAAGAAAGCCTCCAAGCTCTTCTCCACCAGCGAGTACAGGAAAGCAAGGATTTGCTTTAACAGCAACATTAGTCAGCTGGCTGCCAGTGGTCCTATGTTTTAGATCACCGAATGAAACTGCGTTGGGTGAGCAGTGCTGTAGAAGGATTAGTTTAAGAGTGCAAGGAAAAATAAACGCAGGGGTTTGGCGTGGAAATGATAGGACGCGGTGCACTGAACTGCCTCAAAATTTTACGAATTCTTAGTAACGACGCAAATCTTTCGGTTATATGGAAATAAAAAGAAAGAATGTGTGCTTTCCGAGCTTTGCTCCTGCTCAGCTACAGGCAAAAGTAAAATCGAAACTCGTCCTTTTTCTAAGGAACACATTTGCATCCCTTGAAGCGGAATTCATTTCCTGAAGAATTTTTCTTTTCTTTTTTCCTCAGAATATTTGTACATACATTAACTCATCCATTATTGGGAGATAACAATGGGATGGGGATACCTTAGATTTCATTACCGTTTAGGACACAAGGCCAATACCAGGGTTGGCCAAATACCAACTCTCTTTAGCCACTGGAGTCACTCTTTTTGCTGTCACTCATAATCTCACAAGGCTCTGCTCAGAATCCTTAAAAACCAAAGAGAAAGACTTACCTGAGCAGACTTCTTTGTAGGTTGGATTTGGAGTATAACCTCCCGCGTAACCCACTTGAGTGGAGTAGACTCCCTTCTGTCTCCAAAACTTCCTCTCGGCTCCCCAGAAACAGCCCATACCTGAAGATGGGATGAAGTTGATATTCTGATGTCAACATTCGCTCAACAGAAATGGCTCGTTGGCACATTAATTGATACAGTCCGTAGTGGAAGTAACATCCATAGCCAGCACACGATGGCCAAATGCTTCCCAAGATTATACATAATTACACCAAGAAATCCAGGCTGCATCAGAGCACAACCAAAATAAAGCTTTATTCAGGTTTCTCAATATTAACACATCACAGAGGACAAATCCTAGAAGGGTTCAGGGGCCCAAACAAGGAGAATTCTCATGCGCATCAAAAAAAATGTTACTTAAAAGGCAATTGTGCAATTTGTACAGCATCATTTTTGGTCTAGTTGATTAGCAAGCTGTCAAAACACGATAATTTGTATTAATGGCAAACAGTTATTTAATTTTCTACTTTCGGGTATATGCAGCCTTTCAAGGTGGCAGTAATAATGGATTAAATTATACGCTACACAGGAGGAAAAATGCTTTAGTGGAACAATTTATGCGTGCGGATATTTGCTGTTCAGACAAAATTCTGGTAGTCATTCACAAACATGGCCAATGATCAAAAGACATCAGGTTGTCAACAGGTGTAAATTAGCAAAACATTTAGAGACGTGGTTTAGCAGCAGGCTTGGTAGAGTAGGGTTATGGTTGGACTCGATGATCTTGAAGGTCTTTTCCAACCTAAATGGTTCTATGGTTCGAAAACTCTCCTGGTAACAGGAATCGAGCTTGTATGAAAGCCAGGGGGAAGGAACAAACAAGACTAATAGTCACAATTCTCTGATGGCTTAAATAGTTATGAGATGTTAGCTACACTTTGGAGGACCCTCTAAAGCTGAAACATGCCAGGTAGACTCTACTACTATTTAGCTTATCCCTGCTATGGCCAATGTATTTTCTCTTTCAGTGATGATGTAAGTCTTTCTATTATTCCCTTACCAGAACAGTTGAAATAAAAGGCAGTAAAAAATAAGCTAAATATTAAATACACTTAGAAACCAATGATCCATGGTAGTTCTTTTTCTATTCAGAACACTGCAGATATGATGGGTTAAAAGATTACAGAAGTGTTCCTTCAAAGTACACGTAGAAGAACAAGGCAGTCCCTTCTATCAACTAGGATGTCTCACAAAGGCACATTCTTTCTCTGAAACTTCAGAGATTACCTTTGAGTCAAAGTTGTAACGCACCAAAGAATTACATTTCAGGCTTCTCCTTCTAATTGAGGTTCTCAAGCAACCCACATAAATTAGCAGCCTAGCCTGCTCCTGGAGACCATGGAAAGAGGCAGGCATCTCCCGAGGACAATTCAGCCCACAGAAGACAGAACTTGCTGATCAAGTTACAGTCATTCTCCCTTGACTACAGAGATAGCTGTGGCTAATAGACGTGTGTTCCTCAGCTAAATTAGCCTGGTGGCAAACTGCTGTAGGACCTCTCTTGAAATTCCATCCCAGTTTTGCAGAAAGAACAGTCAACATTTTTTATCTGAGAAAGTTTTCAGGCACTCACACAACATTTATCTAATGGTGATTCAAACGAGAGTGTGTTTCTGTACCTGATGTCACTACTTTATCTCAATTAAGTCTGAGAAGTTTCTTCAGTAATTATGCCCCTACATCTAGTTAATTGATAGAGAGTGAGACAGTTTTTACACATCACTCTGCCCACGCTGCACAGTACAAACAGCGGCCGTGGTCCCGTTGTTGTCCAAATCAAGGGCGTAACTAGAGAACACCAGCAATCCCCAAACGCAGGTTTCCTTCCCACAAAAGTAGGAGCAAGGCAACGTCCTCCTGGGCTGCATCCCCAGCAGCGTGGGCAGCAGGGCAGGGAGGGGATCCTGCCCCTCTGCTGCGCTCTGGGAGACCCCCCTGCAGTGCTGGGGCAGCTCTGGAGTCCTCAGCACAGCAGAGACATGGACCTGGTGGAGCGGGGCCACAGGAGGCCCCAGCAATGATGGGAGGGCTGGAAGCCCTCTGCTGGGAGGCCAGGCTGGGAGAATTGGGCTTGCTCAGCCTGGAGAAGAAAAGGCTCCGGGGAGACCTTCTGGTGGCCTTTCAGTATCAGAAGAGAGCCTATAAGAAAGATGGGGAAGGACTTTTGAGCAGGGCCTGTTGGGACAGGACAAGGGGTGATAGTTTTGAACTAAAAAATGAGAGAGTTAGACTAGATATAAGGAAGAAAGAAATAATTTGGACTGAGGGTGGTAAGACACTGACCCAGGATGCCCAGAGAGGTGGTTGATGAGAGGTGAGGTTGACCAGGGCTCTCAGCAACCTGCTCTAGTTGCAGATGTCCCTGCTCCCTGCAGGGAGTTTGAACTAGATGGTCTTGAAAGGTCCCTTCCCATCCAAAGCGTTCTATGTACATGCCCATGCCTCATCCCAACAGTCGGGTCACAGGTAAGGAGTACATCTACCTGAGGTTGAGCACGTAGGGAATTCTCATTAGCAATACTTTAACATAGAGGGCATGCAAATTCTTGAGTTTTTTATACTGAACAGGCGCATGGTATCAAAGTTCAGAAGCAAACACAAATACCCATAGTTTGGGGTACGAGGGCATATTTCAGTTAAAATTAAACCCTTGTGCTTCACCGTTCCTGTCTGCAGTTCTTTACTCCTCATCTCCAGCCTTAGAGACGTAGCTAAATCTTGACTATGTTTTCATACAGCTTTAGCCATGAGGGCATTTTGGAGGCATTTCAGAATTAGACTGTGATGAACAACCTACTTGAAAAGTGCATCTGAGTTTGCTAAAGTCAACAGAGAAGAGGAAACATCATTTTTTAAAATCATGAGTGGGACAATTGTTTAATTACGTGAACGGCTTATTGTATATCAAGTCTGTCACAGGTTCCAAAAAACTGTATTTGCATTCCATTGCAAGATACTGAAGTTAGGAACAGCTCTTCCATGGCCACCCAGCCTGCTGGACTTTGTTCCTTCTTATAATCATAATTTACTCTGTCAACAAAAGAAAATGTTGCATTTAGATACACAGCTAGGCAGGTTCCAGTTAATCTCATCTATCTCAAATTTAGATATTAACTATACCCGCTGCCCAGTTATTTTGCTTATTTTTTACAGAATCACAGAATTCCAGCATGGTAGGGGGTGGAAGGGACCTCTGAACATCATCTTGTCCAGCTCCTGCTAAAGGAGGGTCACCCAGAGCAGGGTGCTCATGATCGCATTCAGGTGGGTTTGGAACCTCTCCAGAGAACGAGACTCCACAACCTCTCTGGGCAGCCTTTTCTAGGACTCCAGCAACCCCATAGCAAAGAAGTTTCTCCTTATGGAAAACTTTGCCTTTAGGACTGTCTCAACTCGATGGTCTCAGAATTCGTTAGACTCTTCTTCTCTACTTCACATGACAAACATGATGGCCTGAAAAAACAGGCCCCTTTCAGCAGTTTTCTAGTGGTTGGATTTAGGTGGAGAGCAGAAGAGGGCATTGGAACCCACATAGAAATGGGCAGACAAGGGCTATGTTAGGCTAATTTCAAGGCTGCTTTACATGTTTTATGGGATATTTTTTAGATCCTAAGTCTGTATCTGCATGTGAAGCACGGAAAATAAACTTCAGCCCAAAACTAAAAGAAGGAAATTCTTCACTCTGAGGGTGGTGAGACACTGACACAGGTTGCCCAGGGGGTTTGTGGAACACCCTGGAGGTGTTCAAGGCCTGGCTGGATGGGGCCTTGAGCAACCTGGTCTAGTGGGAGGTGTCCCTGCCATGGCAGGGGGGTTGGAACTAGATGATCTTGAATGTCCCTTCCAACCTAAACCATTCTATGATTCCATGATTCTATGGTTCCCTTAATATTACAAGAGAAGTTTGAGCTCCAGCTGCCTTAAGGCCCAGCTGTGTCTGCAGCAGGTGACACTGCAGCCCTTGCAGAAAGGACTCTGTAGCCAATTCATCAAACTAACATTGGCTGGACAAGCACGCTGAGGGGTGGCAAATGAGCCACTTCATCTATGCCAAGAAACAGACCCCAAATCTTCCCCACACATACTCCTAGGCCAACACCTGAGTGCAAATGAGTAGCCCAAAAGTAACGACCCAACCCAAATTCAGGTTTGAGTTCAGGTATAGGCCCAACTTCAAATACAAAGTAGAACTGCTCATTCTTTTCCTATTTATTTCAAGAATTTTCATGCTCAATAATGTGCACTGTTAGAAATGACTGGTCATCAGGGCAGTGGTCGTTGACTCTCCTTGGTCAATAGCTATTATTTTGGATTCTTTCAGTGATAGCCCTCTCTGACCTCTTGATTTGACCTAGTGACCTCCACCCTTGTCATGGTTTCTTTCAAGGCTTCCAGTTTCTGTCATTCTGTCATGTCTGTTCATTCTGCCCTCCTTCCTCTGAGGGCCAGACGTTTTATTCTCATGGTGAACTGCTCTCATCATTTCTTTGTACGCAGGCACCTTGCACAAACAATAAACCCTCACATCCATGCGAACAGACAAAATTGAAATCGTTGTCAATAATAAAACAACCTCCTAGTAAAGGGACAACAATACATTATTAAATTGCTTTCCACAGTCTTAACATGTCTGGAAGTTGATGTGTGTTATTCTGCTGAATTGGTGCCACCTTCTACAGAGAAATTGTCACAAGGAGGGAAATATTAATGATCATAGAATCATAGAATGTTAGAGGTTGGAAGGGACCTCTGGAGATCATCGAGTCCAGCCCCCCTGCCAAGCAGGACCAGAGAATCTAGGGCAGGTTACACAGGAACGCATCCAGACGGGTCTTGGAAGTCTCCAGAGAAGGAGACTCCACAACCTCTCTGGGGAGCCCGTTCCAGTGCTCTGGAACCCTCCCAGTCAAGAAGTTCCTCCTCATGTTGAGCTGGAACTTCCTGTGCCCTAGCTTGCATCCATAAAACCCCACATAATATTCCGGAGTTAAGACACTCATGGAATGCCTGGTCTTCAGGGCACCGGCTGCCTTAAGCCACGTTTAACACAAACAGGGAAATAATCTCAGTTCAAGACTTCACATACAAAAAAAGTTGACTTTCCCCAATTATTACTACTCTGTTACTTACTGTAGTAAGAAAACTGAAGAGACAAATCATTAAAATACTTAAACCAAATAACTGAATGAAACAATTAAATCAATGAAATAATTAAATTAAATAAATGAAATAATTAAACAATGAAATAATTAAATGAAATAAATTAAATTAAATTCAGAGGGAAAATTCTGCCAAAAACCCCCCAAACAGTAGGAAAAGAAACATAAAAGCAAAATAAGCCACCCGTATTATAGTTTGAAACTAGAAAACAGGACTGTGATTTTAAACTATTCATGAAATCATTTGCATAATCCCCAGTAGTGGTGCGTGAGTCCAGCTTTAGAGTTAGGTACAGAGCTTCCAGGAGCATTCCTAAGAGACAGAAAGAAGCAGGGAATACTGGGGAACATGCTCATGTTCTCTGAAAAACTATTATTTGAACATAATGGGTATTGCCAAAGAGTGTTTAAGCATTGAAGATATTTGTCGCTTTTTAATTGCTAATTTGTAAACCAACAACTATTCTTTGAGCGACGGGTTTTGACTGACTCTTAATTGGAATTTCAAAAGGTATTTAAAAATTTTTTTTTTTTTTTGGTGCTTTTGAACTTCAAAACCAAACAGCTTCAAGTGGCAATCTTTAAAGGTTCATTCATCCCTATAAAAAAATATTAATCGTGCAATTTGGGAATAAATGCTCTTAGCCCTATTGCTTTCTAGTATCCACATCCATTTTCTCAAGCTATTCTCTTTATATACCCCCGCACACACACACATATATCTCCTGAGCCACTCTTTTTGTGCCAAGACGCTCACCCAAGGAAGGCGTTTCCATAGGCAACCCCAAGCATTTGCCTGTTCCTCACAAACAGTTAGCACAAGCTGAAGTATTTCTCTAAAATAATGAAAGCAAAGCGTTCCCTTGATCAGCGAGATGAGCATCCCGTTGTTAAAGATAATCTGTAATAATTCTGAGATATTCATCTCATCAGAGATGAACTGAGCAGAATTGAACCCTGGGTGTTTACTCTCTGGAGATGAAGCGCTTTCTGGATCATGTTAAACTTATTGACTAGGTCTCCATTGACTGCAAGAGGAGCTCACACATTCAGGGATTAATTTATTTGCCCAGATGGAGACATCCAGGGTCACTGGAGATGGCCAAGACGTCTGTCTACACAAGGTTGACATAAACGACCCAGGACTCAGGAGAGACACGTGCCTTTCTTGAAGAGCATCCTAAGGCCAGGCAAAATGCAAAATGCATCAGATCCAAACAAAAACCTCACAAGATGGCCCCATTCTGTATTAACTAATGTCAGTTAAGTCCTGAGCTCCATAGTTGCTAAAGAAGGCTGCTGCTTCAGTGACTCTCAACTTTCACGGAATCACAGAACGGTACGGCTTGGAAGGGACCTCTGGAGATCATCTTGTCCGACCCCCCTGCCAAAGCAGGGTCACCCAGGGCAGGCCACACAGGAATGCATCCAGATGGGTCTTGAAAGTCTCCAAAGAAGGAGACTCCACAACATCTCTGAGCAACGTGGTCCAGGGCTCCATCATCCTCCTCAGCAAAGATTTCCTGATGTTGAGATGAAACTTCCTGTCTTCCAGTTTGTGCCTGTTGCCCCTTGTCCTATCACTGGGCACCACTGACAAGAGTCTGGCCCCATCTTCCTGCCACCCACCGTCCAGCTACTGATGAGTACTGATCAGATCCCCTCTCAGCCTTCTCTTCTCCAGGCTAAACAGCCCCAGGGCTTTCAGCCTTTCCTCAGCACAGAGATTCTCCAGTGCCGCCATCATTATCGTAGCCTCCACTGGACTCTCTCCAGTAGTTCCCTGTCCCTCTTGAACTGGGGAGCCCAGAACTGGACACAGTACTCCAGAGGTGGCCTCACCAGAGCAGAACTGAAGGGGAAGAGAACCTCCCTCGACCTTTCCATTTAAAGAAACTCACAGCAGTTCTATTTTTTTTATATACCACCTAATTTTCATGTATATGGTATTTTCCTTTGGTGGAACATTTTTCCAGTGCCTTTGTCCTTTACCTTCTCCACTGGGCATCAGGTGCACACACAACCTGACTTCTGCTTGACTACCCAACGACCTTTCGCTCCTGCCAGCTTTATTTACAAGCATTCTCTCTCCCAGCAGCCCAACAGGACGTCCAGAAGACTCTTTTTTGTCATATTCAGAAGAATGAATGCATTATTTCGTCGGCATGCCAAATCTTTTCTGGCCCACCGCCTGCAAGCCCTCCACCCACACTTCAAGGCACTTTTCCATGCAGCAGATTAAGAAGCTGTTTCAATGCCAGGTTGACAGCGATGCTTCACTGCAGAAGATGAGCTGCAAAGGATACGGGTCCTGCTCCTCCTTCTGTTAACAGGATTTTAGAATGTATGATGCCACTAAGTAGGGGGGAAATGTCAGTTTTAAATATATACTCAGGAAATTAAAAAATGCAGCTACGCTGAGAGAACAAAGAGCAAAGTGCCCTGGAGACCTCTTCCCTAACCCCAGATCAGAGGAAGGAGAGGGACAGGACCTACCCAAAGCTCGCACAGTAGACATCGGAGACCAGCTCTTGTGCCAGCTGATGTTCTCAAACCCTGGAAGCAATGATTTTGCCAGCTGCTCAAACGCTACAGTACCCAGCCAAAAGTAGCTGGGGGCACAGGCTGCTCCTATACATTGAAGCAGTAAAGGACAGCCAACAGTACATCCCACCGGCCTACCTCAATGCAGCTTCCTCTAGCCAGCATCTCTCCGGGAGCTGAAGACACAGCTGCCAGTATCCCCGCTTCTCTTGGCCAGTATAGGACTTGGCCCAAATTTTGAATACGATTGATTTAGTTACCTCTATAAAATCTGGAGAAGGAAATGCTCAGCTGCTTTGAACTGAGATGATTTCAACCCCCCCAGTTGGAAGGAATAAATTGAACGTCGGCAAGTTAGATACCTATATAATAATGCTCATTTCCTACATTTCCGCCAAATACTAACCGAGTGTGATTGGCATTTTTCTCTTTAAAAAATTGTGTGGAGCAGTTGGTACAGCTGATTGATTGAAGTCGGTCCAAGTACTGATATTTCTGAGCGCTGAGCCAAAGAGATATTTATGCTGTGTGCTCTGAAACTGTGGAGACCATTAATTTTTAGTACTTCATAGGCCGAAGTGGGTACCTTAGCTTCATCATGATGAGGTCAGGATCAAACCTTGGTAGGCACCATCGTGTTCGCTCCTCCAAAGAGAAGACGGGCAAGCAGGCAACGAGGAAGCTGTGATGGGATCCAGCAGATCTCCCAGTCTGGACAATCAGAATCATTTAGGTTGGAAGATGCCTTTAAGACCGTCAAGTCCAACCGTTAACCCAGCACTGCCAGATCACCACTAAACCATGTCCCTAAGTATCCTGGCAACCCAGAAGAACATCCAGCCTCCATCTTGTCTGTAGACACAATGGTTATATGCCTGGTTACAGTAATTTTTCTTGACTGTATGTAACTCAACAGCACCAGACTTCCAGAAAGTTGGATTTTGTTCTCTACAGGGCAATATGTCAACCCCTTTGTGACTGTGGACGCAAATCTGGATCTCGCAATCCCACGTACAGTGACTATGGCTTTGTTGAGCGCTCTCATACCACCTGTGCACTGACACAACAATTAACAAGGGCCTGAGAACCTAAAATGATCAAAGCCATGTCCTCATAGGCACCGAGAGTAAAGTACAGCATGAATTACCCCAGAGCCTTTGTTCTGAATTTTTTTTTTTACATTCTTGTTGAGAATCTGGAAAGAATTCCAGATCGAGATTGAAATGCGATATCATCTTTTACATAATACTAACAAGTCGGGTGCTTTGGTGAGCCATCTGGACGCATATAGGATTAATAATATCAATCGGGATTTAAAATAAAATTGTATTATTGATGTCTTCAGGGGTTTAACATGCAGCAACTACAGAATATTTGAGCAATCACGGAATATTTGAGATCACTGGAAAACAATCAACTATGAAACGGTTGGGAGAAATATATAAAAAAAAACCCCTGAAACGGAGAACAAGCTCAGCTGAAAGAAATAAAATTCCTGATGACAGATGGCATTAAGCGGATGATCTTCCTAGATAAGCGTTGGCTCTAATGCTACAACAGGGTTGATAAATATGTTGAACAGCTTGCCTGGGGCAAGTCAAACAAAGCCCTCGGCAAGAAATTTAAAATGCAGTTTGCCTAACAGAGCAACTAAAGAGGAATTTCTTGGCTTGCCATTTTGCCAAGCCGTGTTCTGTTCACGCTGCATGAATTCCCAGAGAAACTGTTGGGTTTGCTTCTTTTTCCATAGGAGAAGCAGAAGCCTCATGTTCATTCAAATTAACAAATGCCCAGGCAACTCATTTATGCCTCCCTGGTAGCTGCTGACATTCGAAGTGTGTGTGGGCACGTGTTTGTGTATGGATGGATGGATGTTTGTATAAAATCTGCACAACAGATTAGAATTATTGTAAAAGGAAGAGCAGCCTATCATAATAGAAAAGGAATATTTTACTGTCAAGAGAAAAACTGCCATGTTTTCCGCACGAGAATTATGCATAACATGTCACAAGTATGACTTTTGAAAAACCCTACAAGGCAACAGCAGTCAAACTGGGGAAAGCACTAAAGAGATAGAAAATGATTCTTCAAATGTGCTTCTTCAATCCCTCATGAAAGAGTGTTACAAGTTATAAAGAATACAAAATCAACAGGATTTAAATAAATCTGAAGCCAGGATCGAGAATGTTGATAAGGCACAAACCACAGTTGACCTAAACTTCACAATTATAGGACGAGAGGTTTCAGATATTCCTATTTAAATGCAATTTTGATCTTAGCCAGCAGAGAGTAGGATCATCAAAGGTGGCCTAATTCAGTGCCTCAGTATTCTTTCCCTACCCAATAAGCAGGAATCTTTGAACCAATTTCATCCTAAAGGTCAACAAAACTGTTCTCTGGTGAGACCACATAATAAAAAAAAACCCATCATCAAAATCTTCTGCTGGAAAACTTCTTGCCTCTAATTCCCAGAAACTGGAAGACACGGCCCACGCAAAAAATAATTGATGTTGATCTGAAAGGTTGTCGTCACACACTGGAAGAAGAATATGTAAAAGCAGCAGAGACCAAACTTTCTGGCGTTGAAGAGATGCACCAGAATGTCCCTGTACCCATGACATGTACCTCCACCTGCCAGAGCTGGGAGGACAACTGTGCAACACAAGCTCCACCTGTGAGCTGCACTTGAACTGTTCAGGGGTTCATCTTGGGTCTAAATAATCAAAACACTGTGAATGATTCCTGAAAGCGAATAGGAACGAGAAGTAGATCTTGTGAGAGTGAAGAAAATCATAGAATCATAGGATGGTTTGGGTTGGAAGGGACAGTTCAAGGTCATTTGGTCCAAGCCCCCTGCACCCAGCAGGGACATCTGCAACTAGAGCAGGTTGCTCAGAGCCCCGGCCAACCTCACCTGGAATCCTTCCAGGGATGGGGCAGCCACCACCTCTCTGGGCAACCTGCGCCAGGCTCTCACCACCCTCAGCAGAAACAATTTCTTCCTTCTCTCTAGTCTAAATCTCCCTCTTCTAGTTTAAAACCATAATCTCTTGTCCTGTCACAACAAGCCCTGCTAAAATGTCTGTCCCCATGTTTCTCGTAGGCCTCTTTGAAGTACTGAGAGGCTGCAAGAAGGTGTCCCCAGAGCCTTCTCTTCTCCAGGCTGAACAACCCCACGGATCTGGGGAACCACGTTTTCTACCTCCTCTAGAAAGCAAATACTCAAATAAATGATAATTCACGTGTTTAGTTCCTTTAATCCAAAATCATCAAAGCATATTACGTACAATACTTAAGCCATACGTGAACCACAATTTGTTAATTATTACTTTAAGTCCTCCACAAGCGAGGCATGAGGGACCCCAAAGCAAAGCCAAGAATCCCTACTGGAAAAATTCCAAAGGATCTGAACTAACAGGGCTTTGTTTAACGTATCTCTTTTTTGTGGTGTTGGGTGACAGAAACACCACTTGATAAAACAATCTATTTTCTAACTTTTCCCTTCCATATTTTGGTTGGTTTGTATTCTTCAGGAGAATTTAGTCTAGATAAAATATAAGCAGTTTTCCTTGTCTTTGTTTTCTGGAACACAGCTGCAGTATACTAATGTGGGAAATAAGACGAAATAAAGAATTGCTTTCAAAAACACAGAAAATGTATCAGAACATTCTGATTGCTTTACCACTAGGGAGCCAGAGATACCAATCGATGATCTCAATATTTGCCAGGTTGATGATAGAACCAGTCATTATTAGACATGGGACAAGAGAAATCAAAAATGTCTAACAATAAATAGATAATTCATCTGAAAAAAATAGTTCAATGTCTTACTTTTGAAGATTTTCATCTTATACAAATTTATTTTGTTCTTTGATCGAGTTTCAGTCATGAAATGGAACCAATTCTGCTTGCTTGGCGTTGCATAAGTAAATGATGGTCGCATCCAGAGAGTGATGGTCAACAGCTCAATGTCCAGATGGAGGAAGGTGACGAGTGGTGTCCCCCAGGGGTCTGTGCTGGGACCAGTGCTGTTTAATATCTTCATTAACGATATTGCCAGTGACATTGAGGGCACCCTCAGCAAGTCTGCAGATGATACCAAGCTGGGGGGTGCAGGTGATACGCCTGAGGGACGGGATGTCATCCAGAGGGACCTGGACAGGCTGGAGAAGTGGGCCCAGATGAACCTTATGAGGTTCAGCAAGGCCAAGTGCAGGGTTCTGCACCTGGGCCAGGGCAACCAGCGTTATCAGTATAGGCTGGGAGAGGACAGACTGGAGAGCAGCCCTGTGGAAAGGGACTTGGGAGTGCTGGTGGGTGAAAAACTGGAGATGAGCCACCAGTGTGCAAAGACAGCCCAGAAGGCAAATCACATCCCGGGCTGCATCAAGAAAACTGTGGCCAGCAGACCAAGAGAGGTGATTCTGCCCCTCTACTCTGCCCTGGTGAGACCTCACCTGGAGTATGGCATCCAGTTCTGGAGCCCCCAGCACAAGAAAGATGTGGACCTATTGGAGCATGTCCAGAGAAGAGCCACCAGAATGATCAGGGGAATGGAGCATCTCTCCTATGAAGACAGGCTGAGGGAGTTGGGGCTGTTCAGCCTGGAGAGGAGAAGGCTCCAGGGAGACCTTCTCCTGACCCTCCAGTACCTGAAGGGGCCTACAGGAAGGCAGGGGAAGGTCTATTCACAAGGGTTTGTAGTGATAGGACAAGGAGTAATGGTTTTAAGCTAGGAAAAGAGAGATTTAGGTTGGATATTAGAAAGAAGTTCTTCAACATGAGGGTCATAGAGCACTGGAACGGGCTGCCCAGAGAGGTGGTGGAGGCCCCATCCCTGGAGACATTCAAGGTCAGGCTTGAGGTCCCTTCCAGCCTGAAACATTCTATGATTCTATGATTCTATGATTCCACTATATTTAGACACGTGTAGAACTGGGAAAAACAAGGTGAGAAGGAGGCTTCGGGAATGCAGACCTGAAGGCAGATTGTAAAAGATTTTCTTTCTGAGGGTTGTTTCCATCATTAGTGGTGTTGCTATTTTCAAAATGACAGCCTTCACCACAGACCTGAGTTCCAGCTACAAATGCAGAACAAAACAGCATCCTCCCCAAAAGTTTAGTTTTCTATTCACGGGGCCATTCATACCAATACATTCCAGAAATGTGAAAGAACTGTCCCAAATTGTCCAGTTCAGGAATTGGAAACCAATAAACGTGTTTTCTTTCACGTCTGAGGACTTGGGAAAGCAACTGAGGGAACGCTCATGGCTGGGAACATTGGGCATCAATTTCCATGAACAACTGAATCACGTACAAAGCAATATTGCACCAGGAATGGACGTGACCTGCAGAAAAGAAGGGCTATTCACAAAGCAGGAACAATCAGTCCTTAAGTGCAAATATTTGGGTTAAAATTCATGTCTAATCGATTAAAGAGGAGTCTTAAGAAGTACTGTAGGGACTTGATGTTTGTAGGCCACAAAGATGATGGAAGCGTCCCAAGGACACAGAGACAAATCTCAGGGTTTACGGTCAAAATTTGAGGCCTTTAACTATTTACTCTTTTTTTATTTCTCTTACAAACTGAACTAGTGAATCAATGAAAATGTGATGGGTGTGAATGAAAGCATCAGAAGCATTTTTGCATACCTCTGAGGGGTCCAAAAGTGAAACCAAATCTTCACCTGAACGAACGCAGCAGAATGTCCGAGGATACAGCCAATCAAGAATAAATTATGCCACCTTGTGCACAGATAAATTCGGTTTAGCCACTTTTCTATCTCCGCTGAAGAAGGGAGCAGCCTCTTAACGAATTACCTTTCAAAAGTCTGTTAGGTATAAAAAGAACCTCAGGTACAATAATACGTGAAAGAGATTGAGATAGAGCTACACGATCCTATCATCAACCTGATTATTTGCTTCATTGCAAAGAGCCACGTCTTTCGTTCAGTCATTGATTTGAGGCTTTCAAATCATCTCGTGGCCTTCCTTTGCTCTAAGCGTTCCAACACTTTCATTTGAGATCATCCTTGGTCATTCGACACGCTTTAGTGCTCTGCTACTCAAGTAGAACTTGATGTACACGTAAAATAAGAGATGTCATCAGGGCTGTGTAATCCATTCGATTCTCTTGAAGCCGTATCTTTCATATCAACTCGTCTCTGCAATAACAGCGAAGCTTCACCCTTCTCTGGTGAAAATCTCTGTAATCGCTTGGCAACCTCGGGGAGCTTCAAGTATACAGGAGCAAAACAAAATACATTCCACTATTACAGAAGCAAAGCACCGCAAACATTTTGTTGCCAACAAAATAAGAATCACTTTTAGGGCTAGGCTGCAAAAAATAATTAACTTGTTTATAAAGCTTGTTCACTGCCAGCAACAGAAATCTTGCCTTTTCTTCCCTTTTTTGATAACTATCGCTAAGTTAAATTAACTGCCATAGACGCAGTCAGGAAAAGTAATCTCAATATTACTTGTTTTATTTAGAACTTTACATTTTAGACAGCAATAGAAAGCTGTAGGCACCTTGACAACTACTTAAACTTACAATTTATCATTGCTCAGAAGCAAAAAATAATCATATTCAAAAAAGCCAAGCCAATTCAACAAGTCCTCCTTCCTCCAGCTCCACAGACATGTGGCCTTAACCCTTTTTCAATAAAAGCCCAAACTAATAAATCTTGCTACGTGTACCTGGAAGATGATTAAAATTAATTTATTTCGAACCCCAGCTGTCCTTAATGGAAATACAGAATTGCCAAGAGTTATTTTTCTCATCTGTTAGTAGTCAATAAAATGATGGTACGTACTCACTCATGAAAGAGAGTAACTACTTCCTATCCACCCCCCCCAAAAAAAAGACAATTACTCAAGAAAATACCAGAGAAGATTGTTATAGAAGAACTAATTTATATCCAGAGGGACAAATAGACATGTGGTTAGTCACTGCCCACTGATGCAGCACTTGACGTGCACTCACTCCCCAAAAATGTGGTATGTCACTGCTGAAAATAAAGTAACTATAATAAATGCTGAGGCAGAGCGTCTGTGCTGCATGGAGGGCACAGCCAAGTCCATGACCTGCTCACCTTCCAACCCCATGGTCTTGTTCGATATCCTCTAGACATCCTGTGCTCTCTGGATGTGGTTGGCAGAACATCAAGCTTGAGGGCATCACGGAGTACATGGTCACTGGCTGTTCCAAGGGCTATAGCAGCATGGTCTTGCTTAGATAAACAGCCTCTCTATTCTTGAAGCTGGCTTTTGGGAGAGCTTCATGACGTGCTACAGACATACGCACTGTCATCATATTCACCAGTGCCCTGGATGAAGGGGCAGAGAGGAGCCTCAGCAAGTTTGCTGATACCAAACTGGGAGGAGTAGCTGACACACCAGAGCTACTGCCATTCAGCGAGATCTGGACAGGCTGGAGAGTTGGGAGGAGGGGAAAGCCATGAAGTTCAACAAGGGCAACTGGAGGGCCCTGCACCTGGGGAGGAATAACCCACTGCACCAGTACAGGGGAGTTGACCTACTGGAAAGCATCTCTGCAAAGGACCTGGGAGTGCTAGTAGACAACTTCACCGTGAGCCAGCAATGGGCTCTCATTGCCAAGAAGGCCAATGGTGTCCTGAGGTGCATTAAGAGCGTGATCAGTAGGTCAAGGAAGGTTCTCCTCCCCCTCTACTCTGCCCTGAGGCCACAGCTAGAGTACTGTGTCCAATTCTGGGCTCCCCAAGTCAAGAGAGACAAGAAGCTACCAGAGAGAGTCCAGCAGAAGCTACGAAGATGCTGAGGGGACTGAAGCATCCCTGTGCTGAGGAAAAGCTGAGAGCCCTGGGGCTGTTTAGTATGGAGAAGAGAAGACTGACAGGTGAACTTCTCAGTGCTCACCAATATCTAAAGTATGGGGGTCAAGAGGATGGGGCCAGACTCTTGTCAGTGGTGCCCAGTGACAGGACAAGGGGCAGCAGGTTTGAATGGCAACACAGAAAGTTCCATCTGAACACAAGGAGAAAGTTCTTTGCTGTGAGGGTCGCAGAGCCTGGCCCAGGCTGCCCAGAGAGTTTGTGGAGTCTCCTTCTCTGGAGAGATTCCAAA
>VZZY01015861.1:77479-94030 GCA_013400335.1 Eurystomus gularis
GAATGTATTGGGTTGGAAGAGATGTCTAAAGGCCATCTAGTCCAACCTCCCTACAATAAGCAGGGACATCTCCAACTAGGTCAGGTTGCTCAGAGCCCCATCAAGCATGATCTTGAAGTACTCCAGGGATGGGGCTTCCACCACCTCTCTGGGCAACCTGTTCCAGTGATCCACCATCCTCATATTAAATAACTTCCTCCTAATGTCTAACCACAATCTTCCCTTTTCTAGCTTAAAATAATTCCCCCTTGTCCTGTTCCTACAAACCCTTGAGAGTCGATCTTCCCCCGCCTTCTTACAGGCTCCTTTCACGTATTGGAAAGCCATTATAAGGTCCCCCCAGAGCCTTCTCTTCTCCAGGCTGAACAAGCCCAACTCTCTNGCCTGTCTTCATAGGAGAGGTGCTCCAGCCCTCTGACCGTTTTCATGGCTCTCCTCTGGACACGCTCCAATACGTCCACATCTTTCTTGAGCTGGGGGCTGCAGAGCTGGACACAATACTCCAGGTGAGGTCTCACCAGGGCAAAGTGGAGGTGCAGAATCACCTCTCTCAATCTGCTTATTTGTCCATCCATTTATTCCAGAATAGTGCAATAGTCAAAAATCATACAGGGCAGACAAGCCTGAAATGCAACAGTGAACACTGAAGTAGATAAAACATTAGCTTATACCAACCACGGTCAGAGATCCTCTTTGGAGGTTGGACTAGATGACCTTTAAAGGTCCCTTCCTGCCCAAAACATTCTATGATTCTGTGATCCTCGTATGAATGTATCCAAGCAGGCTCAGATAACTCAGGTACCACAGTCATAGAAACAGAGCTGTGCTGCCCCAGGGTGGAAGCAGTACGAGATCCCTCCATGCTGTGCCTTCAGCCCACTTGCTTCCCAAGCACAGAGGTGTAAACATCTCTCATATCTGCACCAACCTAGACATGCATCCAGAAGGTGCTGTTGTCCAGCAGAAGATTATTCACATGCATCTTTCATTTATTATTTCTCATTACGAACCTTTCCCAACAGGGAGCTACCAGCCAGACATGGCTCCTGTCTGCCTGATTTTCAACATCATTTTCCTGTATTTTCAAATTATTAAGAGCAGTCCTGAGGAGAAGGACTTGGGGTTGCTGGTTGGTTAAAAGCTCAACATGAGCCAACAATGTGTGAGTGCAGCCAAGAAAGCACCAACCGCATCTTGGGCTGTATCAAAAGAAGTGTGGGCAGCAGGCCAAGGGAGGGGGTTTTCCCCCTCTGCTCTGCTCAGACCTCACCTGGAGCACTGTGTACATCTCTGGAGCCCCCAATACAAGAGGGACATGGACCTGTTGGACAAGGTCCAGAGGAGGGCTACAAAGATGATTAGAGGGCTGGAACCTCTGCTGCAAAGACAGGCTGAGAGAGTTGGGGTTGTTCAGCCTGGAGAAAAGAAGGCTCCGGAGAGACCTTATTGCAGCCTTCCAGTATCTGAAGGAGGCCTACAAGAAAGCTGGGGAGGGACTTTTTACAAGGGCTTGTAGTGATAGGACAAGGGGTAATGGCTTCCTAGTGGAAGATGGGAGATTTGAATTGGAAATTAGAAGGAAATTCTTCACACTNCTAGTGGAAGATGGGAGATTTGAATTGGAAATTAGAAGGAAATTCTTCACACTAAAGGCAGTGAGACACTGGCACAGGTTGCCCAGGGGGGTGTGGTTGCTCCATCCCTGAAGGTGTTCAAGGCAAGGTTGGATGGGGCCTTGAGCAACCTGGTCTAGTGGGAGGTGTCCCTGCCCATGGCAGGGGGGTTGGAACTAGATGATCTTTGAGGTCCCTTCCAACCCAAACCATTCGATGATTCTGTAAATCAGCACATAGGTTCTAACTAAGTGACTCCCCACAGCTTTAATTAATTAATAATAGAAAAACAGGTCAGTGTGATATGATAGGTGACATACACATGTGACATATGACATACAATATATGGCATAGGAGGGATCCATCTCCCAGCTGACAGCAGCGGGCACTCAAGGAAGAAGAAAAGGACAAATACACACAATCCTTGCCAGTACTGTTGTCCTAGTCTCTGACTTCTGCAAGCTTTCCTGAGCCTGCTGTGGTTTGAATAACTCTCAGTGGATCTCTTTTCCAGCTACTTCTCCTGGCCCTGTTTCAACCTGAAAAATCTTCTGTTTGCAGAAAATCCTTTGGCAAGGAGACCAACAGTCTTTTATTTCATTCCAGCTCTTGTGATTTACTTTGAAACTGGTTCCCACGTGCACCTTTTCTTCTGGCCTCTACTTCTTGTAAGAGGAGATATTCCACAAAATCAATTCCCTTTTACATTCCCCATGCCTATCATCATTCTCTAGATCTCTTATACCCCAGTCAGCTTTTTTTCATAATGAATAGTCCCAGTGTATCTTGTTGCTCCTTGTATAGAAGATGCTCCCTATTTCTGATCACCTTTTTGCCCTCCTGAACCTTTTCCAGCTAGAATTATAGAGTTGTTTTGGTTGGAAGAGAACTTTCAGATCATTGAGTCCAACCATTAACCCAGCACTGCCAGGGCACCACTAACCCCTGGCCCTCAGCACCACATCTCCACGGCTTGGAAACCCCTCCAGGGATGGGGACTCCACCACTGCCCTGCCCAGCCTGGCACAGCCCTTCACAACCCCCTCCATGAAGAAATTGTTCCTCGTGTCCAACCTAAACCTCCCCTGGAGAAACCAGAGGCTATTTCCTTTTGTCCTATTACTTGTTCCTTGGGAGATGATACCAACCCCCACCTCTCTACAACCTCCTTTCAGGGAGTTGTAGAGAGCTAGTTCTGCTAGACCTGAGTGGTGCAGAAATGCAGATGACATTCACCACATTCTGTTTTGTTCTCTTCTCCATTTCTATTTCATTTCCAAACAACAGCCATCAACAGGGAAAGGGACTTCATGCTTAGGCATCAGCTAAAAACCCACATATTACCCACCTCCTACAACTAAGAGTTTTGGGGCAAAATCTGACTGACGGAATCATCAGCAAAGTGCCTTAGGCTCACAGCAGGCTGTGGCCAGGGAGAACACAACTGATGGAGATCTGAGAGACTCTTATAACCTCAGGTTCCAAACAACACAGCACTTCTGTAAGCTCCAGCACACGCTCCAAAACATTCTGGATCCACGCAGTACCTTAAATTCTTGGAAATTATTTGTATCAAGTCAATAAGTTTGTTAAAGCAGCAAAACCGCCTCAAGCCTACAAGTATCTTTGCTTTACCCTTGGGTTTGGTCTAGAGCATTGCAAAGAATAAGTAATTGCAGTCTGCAACAAACAACTGGAGGGGACCAAGACTAGTTTTAAAACGAGGGAAGCAGCAGTATTTTAACTGAAGAGTAAAAAAATTCAAGTATAAACATAGCCTATAAAAATAGACATTTTGGCCCTGTCACACGCCCCAAGGAACTGGTGATGGATTCAAAAGTCTGTTGATGAAAGCAAAAAGAAAGACTAGGGAAGATATTGGCCAGCAAGAGGAAATCCATATGGGAAGTCTCCGCTTACATGCGGTCTTCTTTTTCTGAAGGTACACTACTAGAACAAGTCAGGAGCATTCCTGAATTCTCCCCAGATCCTAAATTCTCACACTATAGTCAGCTCTAGTTGGTTTGAATAAGCCCATACCACAAGTGATTCATGGCATGGTTTCATTTATTCATGCAACACCGCTGGTCTCTGTTTTCAGGGAATACCATGGCACAAGATCTAAGAAATTTAGGAAAAGCTAAAGCTCTGAGATGAGAAACATGGTCAACCACCTTGTTCGGCCATTTACTGTGCAAAACACATTTCACGTACGGCACCACAGCACAGTTAGTGCTGTGTGGGCACACACGTTTCCTCAATTTAGGGTTTTGTTTCCAATCAGTGTCAGTCCATTGAGAGCAGTGCTTCTCTGGGATAACACCAAGCATGGGGGCTGCATGCACTGGGGCATGATCATAGAAGGTACTGGGGTGGAAGGGACCTCTAAAGGCCATCTAGTCCAAGCCCCCTACAATAAGCAGGGACATCTCTAACTAGGTCAGGTTGCTCAGAGCTCCATCAAAGCTGACCCTGAATGTCTCCAGGAATGGGGCCTCCACCACCTCTCTGGGCAACCTGTTCCAGTGATCTACCATGCTCATATTAAAGAACTTGTGTGAGAGCACATCAGGGCATTCGAGGATACAAGGCCTGCCAGGAGAAGATTGAGGGATACTATAGGGAAGAGGGAATGAAGCTTTGCTCTGCTTCACAGCATGATTAGGAGGAGCAGTACCCAGTGGTACCCAGGATGTGCTATTCTCACAACCACAGGCAGGTTTCATCTCAAAGGGAACAAATTGTTTCTCTCCAGAGGTCAGCCTGGGAACCAGGCTGTATGCAGACAGTAAAGACAAAAAAAAAAGACAACCCAGGTGTGAATTTATGTAGGAGACTTGAAATAACCAAGCAGCAGACTACACAAAGGTTTGAAATGGAATCACGTTAGCTACCAAAAGTCCTACATCTGAAAAACATGCCCAGATCTTTAATCACAGAATGGTTTGGGTTGGAAGGGACCTCAAAGATCATCCAGTTCCAACCCCCATGCTGTCGCAGGGACACCTCCCACTAGACCAGGTTGCTGAAAACTCCATCCAACCTTGCCTTGAACACCTCCAGGGATGGAGCATCCACAACTTCCCTGGACAACCTGTGCCAGTGACTCACCACCCTCAGAGTGAAAAACTTGATCCTAAATTCTAATCTAAATCTCCTCTATTCCGGTTTGAAGCCATCACCCCTCATCCTATCACTACAAGTCTTCATGAAAAGTCCCTCCCCAGCTTCCCTGTAGGTCCCCCTCAGATTCTGGAAGGCTGCAAAAAGGTCTCCCTGGAGCCTTCTCTCCTTAATGCAGCAACACAGTAAAATGACCTTGGATTTACTGATCTCCAGAAAGTAAAGCAATTGATACTCTCTTTATCTGCCACAGGAATAAACACCATCACACTCGGTGAGTCTGAGTACAACCGTTTTATGCTTAAACCCCTTTGTTTGTCCTCTCTTGGCTTGTCATTCCACTGAAAAACACAAGAGTTCCTCCCATCCTGCTGTGCAGTTGGACCGTATATTATTGTCAAGGTTTGTCTGGAGCCTCGGGTCATATTGAGCTGCTATAAATTAAGAGACAAAACACGGTGCTAACAAGAGAGCGATAGAGATGACAACAACATTCAACCACATCAGCTCTTCCATCCTAGAGGAATGAGTCCATAAAAGCTGGATGACCATGAGCTTGAGTCGGCAGCGATGCTCCACATTCTACCTTTGGATCCACCAAAGACACCTTGCCCTTTCTGGAGCCATGTGTCTTTAGATAGCGTCCCCAATTACAAACCCACCGCAGCATTCCACTCAAGTCACATCTTTTTGACTTGAACACGTGGCTGCTACTACATAATTCATAACATGTTTCTCAATAATTTTCAGTCAAGGTTCAAGCAGAAATGTGTCACACTAGGATTATATTATTTATGAGCATAATGTTGGATTTATGCCAATGACACACCAATAAATTTTATCTCAAAGCCTGACATATTGCGTGCTGTTTTCCCTGGCTCACAAACAACTAACTACGGCTGTTCCAAAATTACTTAGTGTTCAACTCAAATCAGACTTTTTTCGGTCATTAGTTCTTATCTTATTTGAAAAACTGATCATGTTAGTTCTTTCTTGTAAATGCTGAAGTGTATTTTTTTCCTTCATTTCTAAAGGGTGCCCTGCACAGAGAGCAGAGTCAGAAGAAAAATGTGGAAAAAAAATGTTGTTTGACCATCTTAAAAGGTGGAGTTTTCACTCTCTTCTAAAGACAAAGACTTGGTTTTGCCACCCAGAAAAAGGAGAAGGCTGTACTAGCCAGCATAGATTGCCACTGAAAATAATCTAATAATTTGGGCATTCCCCTAAATACAAGTGTAACTAATGGGGGGGTTGGACTAGATGACCTTTAGAGGTCCCTTCCAACTCAATACATTCTATGATTCTACCTGGCATATACTGGAGTGTAAGGGATTCTGTGAGAAATATTCTAGAAGCAATTCTTCTTCTTCCTACCTCAGGCACTTGAAATAGAGACCTGTAGGGTGTGCTTCAGCAGGCAGACTTGGAACAATTCCATTTAGATCTCTACAAACAGGTGTCCACATGTGAAAAAAGGTGTCCAAGCTCCCACAATGGTCAGTGGGGATCCAAGGTTAAGTGCCAATGCATAAAGGCAGGCACCTGGTGTCATCTGAGGTGGGTTTTGAAGTGATGCTGCACAAGATTGGCATAAGAGTGGCACATATGACAAAAGGTAGACCTGTGTCCTTGGAAGCTGGAGATCAAGGAAAATTTCACATAAATATCACACCTGCGTTTATCTGCACATGGGATCCCTCCACAAAGGTATCTAAAATCATTTGGGATGTCCTGCATAAACCCACCTGGCTTTCACCTCCAAGTTCAGACAAGTATGGGTCTCGCAGGAGACCTCTATCATCTCTGTGGACATCTCAAATGCCCTAGGCCACCTGAGATGGCATAAAACATTTGCAACACATTTATGCAAACGAATCAATTCCCCCTGGTCTGAGCTCATTGTTTAGAGAGAGTTTGACAGAACAAGGCACCTGCAGAGTGATTTATTCCTTTCTGAGACAACCATCGTGAACCGACCTCCAAATGTGTTTTCTCTGAGTAGGGAGAAATTCTTGAAGACCTCTTTAGCTTATACCTAAAATCTATCCAGATTAATTCCAGCTCGATGAGTTGAAAGCACTGACGAGATCAATATAAAGATTCCCCCAAGCTTCAGGAGCATTTCTGAGCAAGTATTTTTAAAGTAGCTGAAGATTTTGTATCTTTGATTTTAAGCAAGACATCTAACAGTATATTTTTTAAGATCAAGAATCACTTCAGGTAAGAAAAACTCCTGAAAATCTGGCAAAATCACTCTAAATTATCCCAAATGGAATCACCCAGTAATAGGCAATCCATATTTTTTAAAACAGGACCCGACGCGCTCACTCTCACATCCCCAGTTCTAATATTGTCAGTCTGTGACAGCAGTGCTGCGAAGATAAATCCCTTCGGATCTGAGAGATGCACTGCCAATGCTTGGGGAATGTCACAGTATGTCTAGAATTATCAAAACAACAATTGTAGCCCTCCAAAAACCTCAAGTTGTTGGGTTTTTTGCCTCTGCTGTTGTAGCTACAGACAATTAGCGTCCCATTTTTCATGACTGAGGAGAAGAAATCATCACGGTTCTGGATGTCTTACGCTACGTCACCAGGCTCTGTGCTGTAGGAAGAGGAATCAAAGGAGAAACGCTGATGGGAAATGTGTCTGTGTGTATATCCCAGCACAGAAACACACACGTGCTGCACATGCACCTCCTGCAAAGCGGCATCAAGCTCATGAAGGCAGCCTCTAGTCATCAACGCGATAATTTACTTCCATTCCAAACTTCAACCAACTCACAATGGTGCCAAGCACATATTCACCCTGGCCACTGATTTATTCCTCGTTATCTTTGGCAAGAAATGACTTCTCCACAAGGTTTTTGCCTCCCTGACGTGACCTAGGTGCTCTTGCTGGCTTTCTGCAGAGAAAATAAAGCGCGTGTTAAAGACAACTGGAGATCTTGAGCCTCATCCCCAAACCTCTGCAAATTAACTATGTCTCTTCTACTTATTTAAGCAGGAAAGTCCCCAAAACAGAATGAAATGGATGTTTTAAGGTGAATGACATTGATTGAAAAGCTGCAATTTGCTTTACTTTTAAAAAACCTCCAGACCTTCACTAACATGCAATACATGCTCCAAGTGGAAAGCCACACAAAGCTAAATTCTTCTTTACCTCCAGAAAGCTAAATTAACATAAGCAAGTCCCTGACGGAGAAGGACAGATATTGTGTTTGAAGGCCACGTTACTTTTGTTTTCAGAGGCAAAAAGAAAAAGAGATGTGGATCCTTTGAAATAAAAGAATGTTATGAAGGGTTGTGCTGATCAAGGACAGCTTTCACTTTGCATTAAGGATATTTTATTGTCCCTTATTAGTGTTTCTAAATGTCAGGAAATGTCCTTGGCAAGGACCAAGCAGACTGTAGCATTTGGTGTTCTTCTGGGCCTGTCTTGCAGAGTGCTCTGCAGTTGGCCATTTGCTCTACCACAAAGATGAGGGACAACGCTACCAAATCAGATCGCCAGTATCTAATGCATAATGCTGATGAGATGCTGTAAGACAAGAGAAATTTAATATTCTTCTTTTTATTCTTAAAAGATCCCACAATTATGTTTGTTTCTGTGTTTATCACCTTATTTTACAACAGGCTGAGGGGAAAATTTTCAGTTCAGGACCTCATAGAATCACAGAAGGGACCTTTAAAGGTCATGAAGTCCAACCACCCTGTACTGAGCGGGGACATCTGCAACTAGAGCAGGTTGCTCAGAGCCTCATCAAGCTTGACCTTCAATGTTTCCAGGGATGGGGCCTCCACCACCTCTCTGGGCAACCGATTCCAGTGTTCCACCACCCTGACAGTAAAGAACTTCTTCCTAATGTCTAATCTAAATCTACCCTTCTCTCGTTTGCAGCCATTGCCCCTTATCCTACATCTACATGCCCTTGTAAACAGTCTCTCCCCAGCTTTCTTGCAGGCCCCTGGTTAGAATTTAAATCCTAAACAGGGAACATTCCCTAGTGATTGCGTAGAGCTGACATAACCCTTGAAGGCTTGCCCAGCAAGCTAGAGCATCACACTTGAGGCAAGATTACAAGGAAGAAGATATTTAGGCACTTGTGGCAATAAGGATGAACTAAGACCAGAGAGCAGAGGCAGGGAACTGGCTTGTGTTTCAGTTCTCTGAAAGAGGCAACAAGACGACACTGGCCATAAGCGAGTATCTGGAAGATCAAAAGAAGAAAATGGAAAATAATTATACATTTCTTTGATAAACATACCACAAAGGTAAGAATAGGACCAGGATTTGGTTTAGAGACAGAGCAGCCTCTCTTTAGGCAATCTCTTTTTTATGCACTGTCACCACAGGTTTATTTTCTCATTCCAGAACCACAGAAAGTTCCGTGTCCATTTTCACACCACCTTGTGAACACAGGCTCAATGCTTTACAAATCCAGCCAGTTAGCACGCTGCCTTCACTTTTCCAAGATGCTAAAAGAGAATTAGCACAAGAGACATGAATCCCTTCTGGAAGACGTTCCCTCTGGCTCTCAATTCTTCCACAATGTGATCTTTGTAACATCTGGTAACACTGCTGTAGATGTTTCTCCTACAATTTGGGTCACAGCACACACACCTGTTTCGACATCATGAAGTCTTACATTCTCTTCAGATAAAGATATAATAACTTCTGACAAGTAGCGTGGTTCAAAGTTTTCTTCCTTTGGGCAACAGAGAAATATTATCTATTCTATTTTCACTTTCTACAAAAAAAGGTACTTCTCTTGGCGTCTAAACTTTGTTTCCTGTGACTTCCTTTTCGTGGTGAAAAGGACAGAGCTCATCATAAAAACATCGCCATTAAAAGCTCAGTTGGACCAAAGGACTTTCCAAGAGACTTTCTTATCTGACGTGGCCACCAGTAGCTCTTCCAGGAATGAGTAAAAGAAACTCCATATAGAGTGATCCATTACCTACAGAGAGTCATCCATAAAAATATCATCCCACTTTCAAGTGAAATTATTCCTTTCACTCAAAAGTTGCCCTGATCAAGCCTTTATTAGAAAGATCTGAACAACCCAAGAGCAGGTCTGGTTTGAGGAGCTCAGCTTCCCAACAGCACAAGCTGAGGCAGCTGAAACTGAGAAACCTCTGGCTCCCAATTAACCCCAGCACTAATTGGACTATCTTGGTGTCACCCTCTTTTTTTAAATAACCTGTGGAAGCAGCTGGAATTCTGGGAATGCATAGGATCCATCTGAATGTCACCAGGACATAATAACTCCAGCAAAGTACAACAATAAGGTGGCTCTATAGAATTACTGGAACATGCTGGTGTCTAATAAGTGCAGAGCAGAAGGTCAACAAGCTTGGATCTGTCTGCCAGCTTGGAAATGTCTGTAATTAGATCTTAGCAGCTACTTAACATCCTACTTCTGTCTATGTTTTGTTTATGTCAAGAAACCAATTATCCCATTACTAGCCCATATCTGTCAAGCAACTACAACACCATTTAGACCTGTGTTTAAGAAGTGTTATAATTACAAATCTGAACTATCACCAGATTTTACTCAAGGTAAATAAGAGCCCTTCGATGAACGCACCATATGCACGATGACGACTCTTAGAGAAATGAGGTAGAACATAAAGCAGAGGGAATATATAGATGAGCTGGGATAAACTGGAGTCTTGCAATAGCAGCAGTTGATAAGAAAAATCATAGAATCATTTTGGTTGGAAGAGAACTTTCAAATCATTGAGTCCAACTGTTAACCCAGCACTGCCAGGGCACCACTAACCCCTGGCCCTCAGCACCACATCTCCACAGCTTGGAAACCCCTCCAGGGATGGCGACTCCACCACTGCCCTGCCCAGCCTGGGACAGCCCTTCACAGCCCTTTTGACAGAGAAATCTTTCCCAATATCCAACCTAAGCCTCCCCTGGTGCAACTTGAGGATGTTTCCTCTCATCCCATTGCTAATATTCACATAAAATTCAGAAACACTGACTCAGGATTTGAGCATAATCTAGCAGTGCATTTAAAGGTGTTTAAAATATGAAAAGAACTATAATGGTATTGATGGAAATACTAATTTATTGAAGGTTGCATACGTTTTGCAGCTTTGAAGCGCTTCTCATTTTTATCACCTCTATCCAAAAGCTGATTCTGGACTTTCTTACTTTTCAAAATATTACCAATCCCCTACTATTTGTTCAGGTTTTGAATATTGGTTAGGGTTTTGGTCAACATCAGTCACTACAGGTAGATATTTTCAATTAGAAGTATTTTATGGCCATAAAAACTACAGGAAAACCTTCTGGACCAGGCATTTATTGAAGGGCTTCTTCTTCACCACCCGTAACACAAAATAACATGTAGAGTTTGATCTGTTTCAGTCAGTAAACTTGGGAAATAACATCCCCTTATTTGCTTCAAGGGACACAATGATTTTTGATAATGGCTACAGTGCTTCCAGTGAGGCTCTGAGCAGTGCCTGGGCACCTCCTGTGCTCTTAGTGCTTCAATATGAGCTGGAAACTGGATTAAGAGGTCACTGGAGGGTTAGCATTAAAAGATTTCCATTAAAGAGTCACCCTCACCCTTGAAATCTAGCTTATTCACCATCGTAGAAACAAGGGTGCATTTCTTTATTCTAATGAACAAAAGGTGCATCTTAGGCAGCTGAATGATGCTAAACAGACGACCGGAGAATCTCAACATCATTTAAATAGTCCTTTAAAAAATGTGAGGTTCTGTTATAAAAGGGGAAGCTGCAGGAACAATGACCCACAGGCAGTTACCTCGTCCTTTGATCAAAACGAGAAGTTATATCATAAAGTAAATAAGGCAGCATTAGTAAAGGGCAGCTGGAAGGAGGATTTGCAGAAGCTGGAGCTACGTAATGCAATCTAACAGCATTTTGTGAGTAGGTAATGAAATTAGTGTTTCATAGAATCATAGGATGGTTTGGGTTGGAAGGGACCTTGAAGATCATCTAGTTCCAACCCCTGGCTGTAGACAGGGACATCTCCCACTAGACCAGGTTGCTCAGAGCCTCATCCAACCTGGCCATGTACACATCCAGTGATAGAATATCAATAACTTCCCTGTTCCAGTGTCTCACCACCCTCAGAGTGAGGAACTTCTTCCTCATTTCTAATCTAAATCTACCCTCTGTCACTTTGAAGTCATTACCACTTGTCCTACCACTACAAGTCCTTGTAAAAAGTCCTTCCCCAGCTTTCTTGTAGGCCCCCTTCAGATAGTGGAAGGTTACAATAATGTCTCCCTGGAGCCTTCTCTTCTCCAGGCTGAACAACCCCAGCTCTCTCAGCCGGTCCTCACAGGAGAGGCGTTCCAGATGCTAACCCAGCATTACATATTATACTGTTATTTTTAGTGGTGAATCTAAAACCATGCAAGCAGTAGGAAAATTCACTCAAGCAGGTGAGATCTGCAAAATCATCTGGTTATTTACCACCTTTTAGCTTTTGTAGATCTTTTCAAGGACAGGGACTGCTCCTTAGTAACTACTGATCTTCGAGATCTGTCCCTGTGCAATCCCAATTAAAGGATGCTACTGGAGAAGAGGTGTGAGAAGCTCACTCCTCTCTTGCTAAGGTGGAGTCAGAAACTCTGCTAACTTAGACCAGCTCAGTTTCTTTCCCCCAGCTTACAGAGTCCTAAAATACAAAGAACTTACTGTTACCAGGAGATGGATAGGATGAGTAACAATCTGAGGAGAAGAATTACTAACAGCTAACCGTTTTCTTCTTCAAGTGCTTCCTTTCATTCCCACTCACAAGAGGCCAGCAAACATTGCCCTTTGGAGGTAGCAGAAGTGCACTGTAGCTCCATCTTTCTACACAACGTATCAGAATGGGATGCCAACGCCAACAAACAACAACAATTATCAGAGTCATGTTTGTATACTACTCTATTTCAGGTCTAATAGTAAACCTAAGAACACGTAGGTTTTCCATTTATTCACAGCACAGATGGCAGCAGCGTGAGTTTTCACCACCTAGCTCAACATTTGCAATCACAGTCTTGTGGAAAATCTAGGGCAATTTAGAAATGCTGAAAGTTACCAGGCTGAATATAACCGAGTTCCTCAGGAATGACTCAAAGTAGGCTCTTCCATAAGATTCTTCTAATGAAATTCTGTAGGTAGCATATTACTTCCTAGGAAATTTTACAAATGGTCTAAAATCAACAGTGGTATCACAGAATCCCAGCAAGCTAGGGGTTGGAAAGAACCTCTGGAGATCATCTCACCCAAGCCCCTTGCTCCAGCAGGGTCATTCAGAGCAGGGTGCTCAGGATCGTGGCCAGGTGGGTTTGGAATCTCTCCAGAGAAGGAGACTCCACAACCTCTCTGGGCAGCCTGGGCCAGGCTCCCACACCCTCACACCAAACAACTTTCTCCTCTTCAGATGCCCCTCTTCAGTTTGCCCCTTATCCTGTCATTGGGCACCACTGACAAGAGTCTGGCCCCATCCTCTTGCCCCCCATGGGCCCTTGAGCTCTTGCTCAGCATTGATCAGCTCCCCTCTGAGGCTTCTCTTGTGCAGCTCAGCAGCCCCAGGGCTCTCAGCCTTTCCTCAGCACAGAGATGCTCCAGGCCCCTCAGCATCTTTGTAGCCGCCACTGTGTTCTCTCCCATAGCTCCTTATCTCTCTTGAACTGTGGAGCCCAGCACTGGACCCAGTACTCCAGCTGCGGCCTCCCTAGGGCAGAGTAGTGGGGGAGGAGAACCTCCCTGGACCTTCTGACCACACTCATGCACCCAATATAATCAATAGAAGCACTCAGTTCAGCATCCACCACAACTACTAGAAAACTGATCTGACCAGCACACAGGAAACAAAACGAGGAGCTTTAAAAATTTTAAACAGTGAAGACTGCATCAATATGAGATTCTACCACAACCCTCTGACCCTGCGTGCTGTAAGACATTCAAAGTATCTCTACATTCATCTTAACCTTAAACTCCAAAGGTAACATACAACCAGCTCCCATTAGCTCTGAAGAATTTATCAAACAATCTCTCATTCCACCACTCCAATATTTTTGTGTGTGTGTTCCCAAAATCCACAGACGAGGGGATACCAGCAGAAAGACAATATAGATCAGAGGAACTCTAAAGACAACTTGAAGAAATTATGGCAATAACCAAAGGGTGACACTCGGGAATCATTTCTCCTTTTCAACCATGGTAACTACAGAAACGTTACCTCCACAGGAAAGTTAATGCTTGCTAGGATTTTTTTTGCAATAATCAATTGAAAAGACAGTTTTTGGAGTAATAAATCAGTGCCCGTGGGTAATTCAGCCCTTTGCATTCCATCTAGGATTGCTAATTTTCTCAGATTTGAATACAGCCCCATTTGAAAATAGATTTAATGATTCATTCTAGACCAAAACATACACTGCTACTACACGAGACACTGCTCAGGTTTTTGAAATATTTATCGCTACGTCTTTTCTTTCTATAAATTAGACCAGATCACCATCGCTAAGCTCAATGACTGAGAAAACCTCATCTTGACATGGGCTACTTTCTCCCGTAAATTAATCTAATCATCCCTACTGATGTTAAATTATCCAATGTGATCTACTGCATCATGTAGGGAAGATAATTTCCTACCTACTTCTGCCTTGATGGAGATCAGTAATGTATTTTCTACTGATGTATAACCTCAGGAAGCATCTGGGGTGAATGTGGTGCCTAACTCAAGCATCTAGGTTCATTCTGGGTGCTCTAAGATGACTGAGACTTCCATCCTTCTGGTTTGGCAGCTAGCAGCCTAAGACATCTGAAATCTCTGGTCAGGCACCTCACTAACTGTCCCAGTCCATATCTGAAGATACGATCATATCATGATCGTAATTATACACAGATTCTCTTGATTGCTTTGGTAGTTTCAGTGTTTCACCTTCTGTTGCTGTTAATTTTTCTCTAATTATTCAACAGAATGTGAAACCTGGTGAGGCTGGAGCATCTCTCCTATGAGGACAGGCTGAGAGAGTTGAGATTGTTCAGCCTGGAGAAGGCTCTGGGAAGATGTTACCGCAGCCTTCCAGTATCTGAAGAGGGCCTACAAAAAAAGCTGGGGAGGGACTTTTTACAAAGGCCTGTAGTGATAGGACAAGGGTAATGACTTCAAACTGGGAGAGATTTAGATTAGAAATTAGGAAGGTCTTTACTCTGACGGTGGTGGGACACTGGCACAGGTTGCCCAGGGAGGCTGTGGATGCTTCATCCCTGGATGTGTCCAAGAACCTGACCTACACATTATGATGTAGAACTCCACCAGGCAAGGTGTAGCAGGTGTATTAAGGTGTATCAGTAAAATATCAAGTAGTAATAATTTAATATTTACTTCAACACCCCAGACAGATAAGCATTTAATAGGATACAATAAAATTCCTAAGGCACCTCTGTACCATCCTGTAGAAGTTAATAGAGAATTAGATCCTTTCCAAACAATCCAAAACAGGGTTTTGAAATGTTTCATTCTCTGTAACAATAGGTTTTAAGAAAAATTGCCACAGAAATCTACTTTTTTCTTCCCTAGCAAATTCCAAAGGACTAACATGAGTACATTCTGAAGTGACAGCTCTGATGATTCCAAATTTAGGCCAAGTCCATATCCTGATGATTTGGGGCTATTCTGTCTCTTTCTTCCAGAAGTCATTAATTTTTCCAGAGAAACACTTTTTGAAGTTTTACAAAGGGTCTCAAAGTCTGATATTTTCATAGAAAATAGCACAGATACAACAAAATTAAACACCTCTGTTACAACTGGCCACCCTTCCAGCTCTGCTGGCACCCAACAGCAAGTCTACAGGACCATTCACAACACAAAGTCCAGAACCGCAGGTTTGGTTTGGGGCATATAAACAGTAAAAACTCCACAAGATGCCAACAATTTGAGTTCCTTGCATGACTTACTGTCTGGAGAATCATGGATCTTTAGCATTTTGTTTACACTCATGAACAATCTTACAGGAATTATCATACATAAAAAGCTACTAGTCTGGAATTTTTATAGAATAAAATAAGAGTTGAAAATTTGTTTGTATAACTCAGAAAAATACTTTTAGGGTATATGCGTTGGGGCACAGACATCTCCCAAAACAATCAGTGGCTGTAGCTGATTGTAGTGATTAGGAAATGGCAATAGCAGCCCAGACTCCAAACCTCGGAGGAGTCGGGCTGCAATGAAGAGATTTGGCATGCAGCAACGCTATGCAGCTTCGAGCTTTTATTTTAAACCCGATGTCTTACCAAATAGAGCCATCTGTGTTCCCTCCGGGAAAGGTTCTACCATTCTGTTTCCATTGACGTGATGTTTATCTAGAAGGGGGGAAAAAAAGTTAAAATGTAATAGAATATATGCTTTGCATAAAATCAACTGGGTTTTTTTTCTTGCAGTTCTCTTGAAAGCTGAAATCTGGTTTATGAAAGCTGAGCTGGACAATGTACTGATAACTGGAACTTCACACTATTTTTCAAAAATACTGTCCATATTTCCCATTGGAGATGAATTTCAGTGTAGTGGTTAAGATAAGTGAGCTGATACCAACAGGCCTCACACGTACACAGCGACATACAGCAGCAATGACTGTCATCGGTGGAGTACTCTTGAAAGCAAACTCCCCATGCAAGCAGAAAAAGCAGAGAAATCATAATTCTCCTTGGCTGCTAGGACATGTTGGTGCTCAAACACAAGCTTTTTTATCTGCTCAAGCACCAACTATGGTTATTTTCTGCACTAGTGTGGTGGGTTGACCTAGACTGGCTGCCAGGTGCCCACCCAG
>VZZY01015862.1:0-14927 GCA_013400335.1 Eurystomus gularis
ACATATAAACTTTCATTGGGTCCATTAAGAAGAATCAATTCAGAGCAAAAAAGGATGCAAGAGATGAAGAATCAGCAAGACACAGAATCACATTACAGAAAATACTGTAAAAAACTAATACAAGTGCTTAAGATGCAAGGCAAATAGTTCTAAATGTGTACGAAATCTTGTCAAACACTAACAAAATGTTTAAATATAATATTCAAAAAGGTGGCGATGACTGATTCAAACCAAGATGAGTAACATATGGGATGGAATCAGGTGGGCAATTAAACAGATAAGCACTTGCAAAATCATATGACAATAAAAAAAGAAAAGAGATATTGGGCTGTCTAGGGGTGGTATGATGTAGCTGGCAAAAGAAAGGAGCGAATCTTCTTTAAACGTCATTAATTCACTAATGTTTTGAAATGTTGTATTCAGTCTTGGCTGCCCCAGAGCAAGGGACAGGGACAAGTAAGAGGGGCTTCAGAGATGATCACAAAGTGATGAAGGGTTCATTTATAAAAGAACAAAATGGTTCGTTTCTGGAAAGGGACTAAATTTATTGCACCGGAACTAACTCAGATTATCAATGAGGAATTACCAAAGTAATTAGGAATGAAATAATTGCAGAATAAATAAAATTTCAGTACCTTAAGAAAGACTGCTAATCAATAAGGTCAGTTGGACTGGTCGGGGGAGTGTTTAAGCTTAGCTGATGGCCATATGCAGCAAACAGAAAGGTTCTCTTGGGAACAACTGACAGGATTTAGACAGATTTTTTCCATTTCTAACTCTATGATTACATGGCCTCCATGTAAGGCCGTTTTTTCTAAGTGCTGCTGGAATTAAATGTTGCCATGTATCAAAGACTTTGATGCTAATGGTAGGCCTTGATCGTGTCAGGTGCTTGAGCATCCATAATTCCCATCTAAATGGCCTCTTATAAATCAAGCTTTTCACGACCTTCAGGCTTTCCTCTTAATCAAAATATCCCCCCTGGCTTTACCTTGAAGCATCACCAGGGACTGCCTTAAGTGGCAGTTTTCTCTCATGGTATCTCTCAGCTTCCTCTTGAGACTTTTTATTTTGGCACACAGTTCTACCTTGGATAGTTGAAATAAAGGCTCTTCATCATCACTGCTACTTTCACTGTACAGAAAGTTGCTTCCTGAATATGGCTCTCTCTGAAAAAAAATAAACCCGTGCTATCGAGAGCAACAACATAAAATTAAAGCGTTAAAATTAACATTAAATATCTGCCTTAATCAGAATATTCTCTTTGTACACAGACTTACCGCATCTTAATAACAGCTGTTACTAAACATAGCTATTACCATTCCTATTAAAATTAAAAAGAAAATGTCAGTGTAATATGTAACTGTTAGGTACTTCTCTGTCTGTTCTCCACCAGTTTTCTAAGGTGGAATTTTTTAGCACCATTAACTTCACTAAAACAAAAGTCTTACATCCCCCTAAACAAATACATTTCCGTTTGCTTTTGCTTAATATATTAAAATTGCTCAAGATGAGCTGTTTACCTGTTTGTTAATTAAAGATGTTTCAAGCTGACTCAGGATGTTGGCAGGAGCAGATGCCTGCAATGATTTCTTTCTTTTTATATGCTTCATCATCTTCCCCTGTAAACAAGAGCATAACAGTGCCTTCGCATTCCTGTAGAGCCTTTCATTACAGGACCTCACAGGATACCATAAACTTTTATTTACTGGACACTTGACATACTTGGTTAGTATTTTTGAAAAATACCTTTGTAGCTTTTTGTTAAGATGTGTGTTTTCTTTCTCTGCCTTTTGTCACTGCAGATCTCAGCACAATGAAAAGCTCAGAAAACCCGGTTCCTTCCTTTTCTTACGCAGTGGTCAGACTTCTGTCTGATGGGAGAAGATGTAATGGAGCTATAGAGCATCCAAGTCTAGAATAACACCTTTCTCTTTAGATAGCAAAGGACAAAACCTATTGGCCTAATTACTCTGACAGGTTATTGTGCTGAGGTACCATGTGAAGACTGCCTGTATCCCTACCTTTACTATACATATTTTGTGTATTATATTGTGAAAAATCCATGGTTACAGTCTATTTCATTCCATTATGGGCCTAACAATATCAGGCACATAAAGACAGCAACCCACCTGTTCTTTATCCAGGTTGCTGTCCTCACTTTCTGAGAATATAATTTCTATCCTCTTCCTCTTCTCTTTTCCAAGGACTTGTATTTTTGTAATTTCATCTGCTCGTAATATCTTTTGCATCATTTCCACCAGCTCTTGGGGGTCATCTGAAGAGATGGAAAAACAAAGGCCAGAGCACAGAAAATCAGGTAGCAATTCTCCACAACTAGATTAAAATTCCATAGCAGACAAATGCTCTGGAACTGCACTCACCACTCATGTACACAACTTTCACCAGGTGCTTTTCTGTCTTTCTTTCTCCCACAGGCCAGTTTACTAGCACGTGCTCATTTGGTTTCAAAAGTCTTTCTAGTTCATTGTCATCACTGGGAAGGTCCTGTATCCACGAAGTCTCTCCAATTTGCAGTGAATTATCATTTACAAAATCAAACAGTGTGAATTTTTTCATTGTTAAGTGGTTTTCTTGTCACACAGACTTTGCCTGCAGGACGTCATAGGAAAAATAGCTGTTACTGTGTCATGCCACAGGAATGTTATGAGAATACTTTAAAAAGCCCTAAACAACTCTCCTATTCCTGGATATTGGTAATTACCTTGTATGAAAATAGCCTGGATAAGGAAGTGAAAAGTACCTAAGCAGTGTGTTAAAGCTCCCCTGAAAGATGGGAGATGGTCTTCTCAATACGTGTACCTCAGACAGCTGCCTCCATAACTATGCATAGAAACTAGCTTTCCCTTGCAGACCTCTTGCTTCCATGTTACTACTGTGCCTAATCTAATGCCTGGCTCTATTACTACTACTGCATTTGCCCCAACAAAAGTTTTCAGTCCAGCCTCTGACTACAAGATAAAAACTTCCTCTAGAAGGAAGGGAAATACTAGCTACACATGCTATTAAAGAGGGATGTATGACTTCCAGGGCTGTATTAATCAGCTTGCAGGCAGCAAGATGTACAATTGTAGCCAGAAAAAACCAACCCAGAACAACCCGGGACAACTGACTGGGTGAGCGATGACACATTCCGGCAGCGGAAGACTTGACATAAAAAGAAATGACAGGCTGAGGACTGGAAGAGGGCTGGGCTGCTTCATGAAAAGTAACAGCAACACGGAGAACCCAAATACACAGCTAAATCCTTTGCTTATGCAAAACAGTATTTTTAAAGCAAAGAACCATTTCTGGGCTTTTTAAAGCACTGAAGTTCTACACTGGGAGCAAGCCATACTTTGTGTTTTATTTTTCCAATCGAGCTGATATACCTTACACGAAAGCGTGAAATGTAACTTACATTATTAAACTGTACTGGAAGTGTAACTGGTTCAATTAAGTGTTTCCATTATACTCAGAGAAGATATTTCCTACCTTAAAATTATTAAATCTGATAAAACCAATAAATAGAAAATCTGATTTTGTCAAACCTTGATCTTCTTTCCAAGACACATATGGTTTAGCCTGTCAGTTCATAGAGGTGAAGTATTTCTACACAGCTGAAAACTCATGAATTCCCAGATGTGACAGCGTGATTTGTGATTTACTTGGCCTCAATCAGTCGGAAGCAAATCTAGTGCCTCATGCAGAGGCTGTCAAAAAGGTAACTCAGAGCTAGGAAAGGAGAATTATATGGGGCTATTATGTCAAAATGAGAAAATCTGGCTGCAGTGCTCTAAGAAGCAACGTCAACTCATTTGCAGAAGCCCAGCTCACCACTATTCACCATGTCTGTGCTACGCCTCAACAGAGCTGGCTTTCCACACAGGGTGAACTTGTTAATTCGCAAAAGACAGCTGTGCTCTTGTCAGCATGTTTACTGATAGAATGAGGCAAGTGGTGTAAGAAATCACTGTTAAAAAGAATAGGAAATAATGCTTTTATGCAGAATGTGTTGAGTGTGATAGCAGTCAGATTGTTAAGAACTGCCCTGCTGAAGAAAGGAGACTGCTTTGTAAGAATTCACATGAATTTTCTTTAAAGAGTTAGAAAGACCAGGAAACATCCATCCCATGTAAATTCTGAATATCCATGCAGCCTGAATATCTAAGCAGTCTCAGTATCTATGCCTGGCATGAATCACTGGAGGCCTTATTCCTCCACCAGTCCATGCTGAGTGGATCCTCATACCACAGACAGGGATGAAAACTCTACAGACAAAGCAGAACCCAAAGGAAGAAAAGTTTCAGCACTGACCTTCACTGCGATAGGTGAGGTCCAAAATGAAATGGCATGTTTGTCTGAACAACAATATACCAGACTTAAAACCACTGGTGTACACAATCACGTTGGGCATCTGTAGGATGCCCAGCCATCCTTCTTTTTCAAAATGCTTTTGAGTATATACCCCAGACAACATTTCTCATCTAGCACAAAGATGTCAACTTCTACCTCCGATCAACCCAGCACAGCAATCCCCATCACCCAGTTCTCCGGTTCTTAACTGAAGTACTTTGAGCTTTCCCCTCGTTGGCCCTTGGCAGCTGCGAGCTACTTCATCACCCTCCTAAAAGCCCACATAAGATCAAAAGAATTGCATCAAAATTAGAACTGCCAGTGTGCTAAGACTAACAGCTTATTGACTGACTTCTGGTTGTTTTTAATGTTTCCCTGTAGTCCTCTAACAGTCTGTATGTTGTCTCTCATTTTGTATTGAGACAAATGTTCTCTGAGCCATGGGACGCTCTCGTGGTCTGTGCTTGTAGAGGGTTAGCAAGCCAGCCTGGGATTTCCAGGGATGCACTGAATACACCGGCTGTTCGCAGCATGCAGGGTAAGTGATGATTCCCCACGGCACTGGGGCTATTCACACACACACTCTGCACATCGGTAGCAAGTCCAGCAGCTTTTGGAAGGTATCAGACTTGCATACGTGATATACAGCTTAATGAAGTCAATGGACATGTGGACTTCTGGATGTTCAGAGCCCACAACAGCAGCCTGGTGCCACTGATAGACACTGTGAAGGCCACGGCCAGCAAAACTCCTCACACAGTCTCTCCACCACACAAGCACTTGGATCCATGAAAATCCATCCCGCAACTCAAAGCTAGGGGCAGTTCTATTAAGCTCTTCTGAGCTGTCAAGATTCTTGCCTATGGTGGGAAGGTGTGCTAGTAAACAGCTCAACTGAATTCACCAAGAGTCTTAACAGCTGCCAAGTTAAAATATACGCTACATAGGATGCTGAGGGAATAAGGAATGGATTTCACAAATAGTCATGGAGGGAGGATGGGTGTGATCCCCTCCTTTAGCTCCCAGCACAAGTCCAAAACACTCCCAGCAGCTTTCCAAGGCTTGTGCTCAGTCCTGTTGCTCCTGCTGCTTTTGAAGGGGCCAAGGCAGGAAAGCAGTTGTGAGGCAGCAACAGCAACTGGCCAGGTCCCCTCCTCTCTGCTGCAGCTCTGCTGGGCACCAGCTCAGCTGCTTGCATTACAGATAAAATGATGAAATTATTACATTGCCAAATAAAAGGAACAGAGTGCAAGAGTTGATTGTTAGTATTTTTCTGTTACGGTGCTATGGCTTCAGCTCCTGCAGTAGACATTAATCAAACTATGTCTTTTCAGAGAATTTATTATGACAACCCATGGGCCCTGGGGATAATACCTAACTGTCTGCTGGCATCATCTCTAGCCAGTGATTAAAGGGAATGGAAAGGCTAGAACAGAATGTCTCTAATGAGGAAAAGGAACAGTAAAACACTTACTGGAAGAGAAGTCCTGCAGTGTTTTCTCACACTGTTCTCCCACTGGAGTCAATGTGAACCTTGTCTGAGTCAGGAGTGCTGCAGATTCCTCCCTCTAAAATGCTTTATTTGCCAAAACAGATCAAAGGCAAAATATACTGTATCATCAGGAAAAAGAAAAGAGTATTGGGGAGTGGGATTAACCATGCCAAACCTCTACGGCCTTAAAAGTTAGATGTTCTCTAGCCATGTTTGGCTCAGTCATCACAGAAGGAGGTGATTCATCTCACCCTAAGACACGTATCTAAAAGACAGCAGATGACTTACTGTCTGGGAGAGCCTATTTCTCTCCACTGACTATTCAGTGACTTTACAATGGGTAGGTAAATCTCCTTATAGAAGCTGGCTTGGTCCAACCCATCCTGTATTAGCTTTTTTATTTTTTAACAGATTTTGAATAGCAGGATAGGTTCCAGTAGACCTCCTGCTATAGGGAGCCAAAAGGATGGAGTATGAAGTCTGTTACAGTGTTATCTGGTTCTTTGTTTTAAATCTGTGTAACACAGTTCTGCAAGTCATCAAGATTTCTGACACTGAGTGCTTTGTTTGGTGGTTTTATTGGAAGATATATAATTGTTCACAGACATCACCCTGTGTGCAGCTACTAACCACAGAAACAGAATTATATGGCCTTTGAATGCCACTTATGTTTTGCAAGTTACTTAATTCTGCTGTATCCTCCATTTGAAAACACTAGCTACTTATTTGTACTGAAATGCAAATTTATTATTTTTCCCTGTTCTAAAACACAAATCTGTCTTTACTTTTTCTAAAAGCAGGTAATTCATAGAGGGGNTAAAGCTCTGCAGAGGAAACATTAATTGGACTCTTAATTTTTACAAATATGTTAACACCTCACGTTCTGCACAGATGCTACAAATCTGCACACAGAATATGGCTACTAAGCAACCCCATAAGCCAGAAACACCCTCCCCCCCCGGCTGAAACACAAAAGTCGTTTAAAGACATATCTCACCCTTTGACTGACATAGTCTGTTCCATTCAGCCAGAGCTGGCAGATGGCATGCTGAGCTCACTATTTCTCTTTCCTTTCAGTAAAACCAGTGTAAAGTATTCCAAATTTACCACATGGGATTGTAGGCCCACTCAAGGGGTTTCTTTCTGCTGGCCTAAACCAGGGCTTTGCCACTGACTTCAGCAAAACAAGAAACTGTGACACAGCCGTGTGACACAGATCCATAGTGAAGTACTAACGCATTATCTATTCTCTAAGTTTTCCTTGGGGAAAAAAAACACCAAAACCAACCTTTACTGGGCTAGAAATTCTTCTGCCTCAGAAGTATTTATTTCCAATTCAGCATAACAAGTGGTAGTCACAGATTTAGTTTGTGTTACTTAAGACTGTGGCATTTAACGTTGAACTTGTCAGGACATTAAGTACTATGTTGGTGTAAAGCTCGGGGCTGCACTGAAGTCTTAAAATTCCCAGTTCTCTGTAGTAAGAGTACGATGGAAAATGTGACCATATTTAAATATGTTATATGCCCTGTTGTGAGTTCTAATCTTATTCCATTAAAACCAGTGTAAGATTTACTAATATCTCAGTGGAATCAGGCACTGTCAGAAGAATGCAGAAGTGTCATTACTGCTCAAAAGATTTGCAATGTGATATCTTAGTCATTTTATAGGAAAATATGACTTAAAAACACAAATCTGCTGCTCTCAGCTGAGAAATACAGAGTACAGATCTTCCGGAATCATCAGTATCACTGTGTTCCAAATTCAGCTGGAAATCTGGGGGAGCATCTATCAGAACATTACTGCAACTTTCAAGACTATAACTCTACAGTAATGATCCTACTTGGCTTCCACAGGAAGGATAAAATGACATGATTTTTATTCCTGATACCCAACAGCTCATTCTCTGACTGTAGATCACTATCCTGGTGTGACTAGCTGTGAAATAACCTGAGATACTTTTCTAAGAAGTGATGCTATTCATGGTAAAGCAACATCTTCTGGCCTTGCTTGCACAGATCATCTTGTTGACATCAAAGCCTCAGCAGCATTTACAACCCACAGGATTATACACAGAATTTGGCCCGTACCTTGTCCCACATGCTAAAATCCATGTGGCCCAAGGAATTAATGAAGCCATTATTCTTTTTCACAGCAGTGGCTTCCATGCTGTAAGTTTTAGCAACCTAGCAGTTCTATAAAATAGCATTTATACCTAAATATGCCGAAGTCCTTTGTAGGACTGTGGCTTAAATCAAAGCTTGAAGAAGTTGATTGGAAAAGCTCTGATTTTTGCATCAAACCATTAATTGTATTTGTAATACTGAGTGATAGGAGAAGCTGAATAATGAATTTGTTAAGCAGGTATATTTACTATGTCTAGAAGTACTAAACTTTTGTTCTAACTAATAATTCTATCAACTAAGAGTGAAACATGGCTTTCATTTTAATAAATTTCAAGATAGCAACCAGGCATCATTACTGGGCTTTCAGGGCAGGATTCAGTTCTAGATTAAGATGCTTACATTTAGGTGTCACTGGTGCACCAGGTGGGTATCCAAGTTATCACTGTAATCACTGGAGATCTAGGAAGCAATTTGGCTTCCTAAATATCAGAGTCTAGTGCCGTTGTCCTCTGGCATTCTGCTTGACCTTCAGCGGCTACTCCAGAAGTGCAACTCTCTCACAGGTCTTTTATCACAACTTCCACCCCCTTGGAGATGTCTCGGCTTTGAGCAACTCCAATGGTTGTAAGGGTCAAGCTTCTATTGAACACAATTAAAGCTCCATGGAGAGCAATAGCTTACTTCAAATGCTCCAGGGCTCAATTCAGTTGCCTGAAAATAAATGCGTGATGCAATCTTAGATACCATAAATTCTTACACCTGGCCTCCAACTGCCTCTTCTGATGGGCACATATCTTGTATAGGGCCTAGACCCTCTTCCAGGCTCATGAGGGTAGTTACTAAATCAGGCACCTCAAATGGCACTGAACACATGAACTTACAGAAGCAAATGGTTCTCTGGGCTCCAATGATTGAACCGAGTTTAAATAGGAGCTTAGATACCTCACATGCCTATAAACCACATAGGTTTATTTATCTGTATTTTAACCCAAAACACAGTGCAAGATCCCCATAAAGATAACAAGATATCAAATAACAAGACACAGGAAGTTATCTTAATTCTACATCACAGATTAGTGTCTTTATTAAATAGCTATTTCACAGCTGACAGATGGAAAACTAATACTCGCTTTGATTTGCTTGTTTGCAAATGCCATGCTAAACAAAATTATGAATATACAGACTGACAGATATGTTTATTTCTTGAACTGGATGGCATACCTAAGCTACAGGAATTATAATAGTCTTGTGAAAGCTCTTTCCACACAGGTTAATATATTCAAACTCTCAGAAGACTGGGAGAAGAAACAAGTCAGCACGGCTCTGAAGAGTCCAACACTTGGCTGTACTCACGCTGACCTGGCTTGGGTAATTCAACATATCTTAAGAGCTCCCAAATTATAAAAGTTAAAGACCAGTGATGTATTCACTTATTTTGCCTAAAGATGTTTATGGGAAAGCAACATCATTAGCGGGAGTCTGACCACAAGCAAACCTGTGCTGAGGTGCAAAAACTCTGCAATTCCTTTGTGCAACAGCCCAAGTGATCAAATTCCTTTTCCTAAAAGGCTGAAAAAATACCAGACATAGTTTCCATATGCGACTAATGTACTTTCAAATTGGACTTGTTCAAACAAACCCACTGATAACTGATGTGAGAGTTTATAAGAGGATGCATCTTACTCTTCTTATAAGGTGGCATAAAATATCTTATCTCTTTTGAAAAGCTGTGCTGCCCCACAGCATTACTGTCAGTGACATTCGCCCTTCAACTCTAAGAGCATAGAAGCGAAATAGCAGCTGGGAAGTTCCAGGGTTGAGCTCTGGTCAGTATTTAATAATCTAGCGGCATCTTAACTATCTCTACTCATATGTCTTTATTGGCTGTCATAGGTGAGTGACGATAGATTAGAAGTCATTCCTGGTTAATACTCAAAATGCCTTCTCTTTTACTCCAAAACTCTTCACCAGCTGCTCTGTTTTTGCAGCATGTCGGTAGGAGGGAATGGACTTGATGTTCTCTAGTTAAAAAAAAATCTACATTACTGTTAAAGGTCATGATCTAAAACAAGAGACATATACGTTGTCCTCTTACTCCAGGGAATATTACTGCAACTAAGAGTAGTTCTGTGTGCCCTTAAAAGAACTGACAGAAAGGCATCTTCCCTGCAAGGAAAACAACCTCAAACCTATCAGAGCTATTTTTTTCCCTCTTGTAAAATTAAATGTCTTTTTAGTGTATGTAGTTCAGCCTAACTTTATAAATTAATATAAGAGCTCAGCAACCAGTGCTGTGTATCAGTCTGAAACAATCCTTAAACAACTTCCAATTATATACATAAAATACTAATGAAGTGCAGTTCCCTCTGGGATGCAAGGCCACATTCAGATTGACAACTGCTACATTAAACACTGCCAAAAATGAATACAGAGCAAATTTTAACCAAGGACAAAGGGGCATACCACTGCTGTAGTGAAAAAAAAAAAAAAAAAGCCATAGGAGCTTTAGCAGTATATTTCCATCGAGGCTCAAGATCAGCCTCTCCGTCTGCAAAGTCAATTTATGCCCACAGAATTCCTGCCAGCGTTTTTCCAGCAACACGGTAAGCCATGAGTGCACAACTGCATGGCTCATACGCCATCCGATTTACACTCAGTCTAATAAACAGAGGGAATCAAAACAGGCAAGTTGTGCGGGTTGATGAACCTGCAAATCAGGACAGTTACCTCTGCATGTATAAAGCGGGCAGGAATTTGGTTTTACATGGTCACCTAAGATAACCTGCAGACGGCAAAATATGCCAGTCACGGAGGGGTCTTGTCTGTAGCCCCGGAATCACAGTTTGGTCTTGGGCAAGTCATACAACCTTTACAGTTCAGTCTCCCTTTTCAAATGATCCGAGATAATAATACATATTTACCTGATTTCAAGGATATTGCGAGAGTTAACTAATGCTAGTGTTCCTTCCAAACATATAAAGCACTGTGTGGAGCAAACAATTTAACGTGTTTTGCAGAACAAAGACTTGCGATAAAGTTGCTGAATTTAGAACATATCATTTCACATAACAGTGTTTTTTTAAATGGGATGCCTATATCAAGCTGGAAATTGTTATTCTTTCAGCTGAAGAATGTATTTTATACTGTTGAAACATCTACCAGAATCTCCCACAATATCTTCTCATGCATCATGCTTAATGTGGGAGCCCGCAGCTGGTCTGAGGACTCAGGGATGGACTTTAGCCTTGAGCAGATAATGATGTTTCCCTGAAAGAGCCTGGGAAGCCTTGAGGCTGAAGAGTCCCAGGGAATGAAGGAGATAAGAGGCCTAACGAGCAAATTCCGCAGAACAGCAACCTGGCAAGAAGTCAGCGGTCACAGCAGGAGGGACAAGAGGAAGAACCACCAATCAGCAGGTGTGGGGAGAATGGACTGAGCTATCCTACAATAACGAGAGCTTGAAGTATATGTCTTACCAATTAGAAATTGTTGCTAGGTAAATGATGTGCACAATGTAACCAATAGTAGAATAACTTACTGTGTGCTATGCCAAAGAGATTATAAAAGAGCGATGTTTTACTAAATAAACGGCTTTCACTTGATCACATTGATCATGGCATGATTGTCCCCAGCTCCTGCACTTAAACTGCTAGGAAGCAGCCTGAGGATAGCATGTAACCCGTGAAGTGGAATATTGAGGGGGAAAGTCAATTATTTCATTGAATTAAGATGATAATACTCAGATACTATGACATGTTCTGTATTTACTTTGCTTGCTTCTTTGGTTTTTACTGTATTTACTTTGGTTACTGTTTGATGAGAAAAAACCCAAATATTTTGTTAAGAAGTATTAGATGATTAGAGAATTCTTCTAACCAGTTAAGTAGTCATCTAAGCAGAATATTTTAATTATAATTAATTAGTAGAAACACAATCCTTAAAGCATACATATATACCAGGGAGAGGAAACAATCTTACCCTTTCACTTACTCAGCAACTCTTCTGAAATCATATCATGTATCATCTCCTATTCTTACGTCCACATCACCAGATCTAGCATGTGACCTTTTTCTTTCAGCTCCCTGATGCAGGGAGGCTTATAATTGCAAAATGAGGTCCACAAGGCTTGAATCCGTAGGAGCAGAGAGGTGCCTTCACAGAGCAGTGGAGTGCCCTTGAATCCCACAGCTCGCCTTAGGGGAGGTCAGCAGATCTCTGCAGACATGGTTTCTCCACTCAGAATACCATCACTTTTTTTTTTTTGAAATTTTTTTCCTCCTTTCAGCCTAACCCATGGTACTCAGCTAGGCTTTTTAGTTTCTTCTAAAAAGTATTGCTGAACCTCATGTCAATGATCAAGGAATATGCAGTAGTCCATCGATTGTACTGTGATTCTGCATACAGGGCAAGGGTAAGGGAACAACTATCTCTGCCTTCAGCCTTGCTGGGCAAGACTGCTAAGTCAGAACAGGTTATCATGAGAGACTGGCTGAAATAGTATTTTAGGTCAACACTGCCTTGTGTCCCTGCAGGAGGGCTGCTGCTGCTACAACACATTCCCTGCTCAACTCTTCCATTAAACTGCAGAAGTTTGCCATAATTTTTGTTCTGTTCCCCTCTCCCATACAACTTGGGAAAACAGGCGAACAACTGCATTCAAGAGTGACTGCAACCAGAGAAACATCCTCCTGTCCTATCCTGTCCTGTCCCTTTCCACTGCAAACATTTGCTGGTCACCTCTTTTCTGTGGAGGCTCAGAAGCGGAACTTTCCTTTTCCATCCCTCTGCCCAAGTACTTATCTCCACCTCCTCCCTCAGCATTGCCCAAGTGAAAGGCTGCTTCCAAGCCTCCTGCCGAAAACTTCAGCTATGCCCGTGACTTTGTCACTGCCCTGTCTCCCTGTGATCCCCATCAAAACAAGCATCTGCAAGATGCTACCTCCCACCTTCTCACATCTCTGCAAAAGCGTAGCCACATCATGCGTCCTCTGAAATGGGAGCAGCACCCCTTATTTATTTCCAGGCTGACAACCTTCTTAGGCTGTAAGACCCTTTTGGTCTTAATTCAGCTTCTCAACAACTTAGATCTGTTTCCCGACCTCCCTTGCCATTCCAAACACTCTTGTCACGGTCAGTCCCAAGACTTCATCACCTTCTTTTACTTCCTCTTCTCTGAAGTAGCTTCACCTCCAGGATTCTCCTTCTGAGGTCAAATCTCAGCTGAGAGGTTGTGTTTTAACCTTCTCTCTTCATTCCTTTTCTCTTCTCTGTTTATCATCCTTAAGATTTATAAAAAATTCCCTGAAAAACATTCTGTAAAGAAGGTTACATTAAAAATGCTATACATATACAACTTCTTTTAATTTCTTTTTATTACTATTTGGGGGGAGGGGAGAAAATCTACCCACATGTAGGTTGCTTATTTTTCATGTTAAATAACTTCAGCAACTTAAACTTTATTCACCATGGAAGTAATATTTTAACCACGCTACAAAACCCCGCAGAATTTAACAAACATGGAGCAGTGATGAATACAAAGAAAGCCAGAGCAGCAGTTTGGTATACACGTGAGACAGTTGACTCAGGAGCCTGGAGCAGTAGCTCTCTGAAAAATCAAGCAGGTCAGCATTTCTTGTACTAAACCGTGCTCTCTTCTGCATTTGAAAAAAAAATTAAGCAGTTGTCATGAAATTTGTTACATCCTTTTGGCAAAATTATTATCCTCAAGACACCAATGAGCAGTAAGGCTTAGAAGGGAAAAGCTGTAAACCTTAAAGTGACTGGCTAATTAGAGATTTGCCTGCCAAACATTTTCTGTGCACTGTTACCTGAGAACAATATGAAAATAACCGCTCCCTCTCAGTTCTCTGCAATCTACCGTCCAGTCACTGCCGTGCTACACTTCCTCTGCCATCCCAGTCTGAGACAATAAATCAGTGCAGAGCAAAAGGCGTCCCAAAGTTTCCTGCTCCTGCCGTGTAACTGCAGTGGAGCACTGCCGCAGGGCAGCATCGCGGGGGATCGCGCCGCTCTGCTCCACGTTACGGCGAGGTCGCATGAACCGTTTGAATAATCTCCAGGTAATCTGCACTAAAGCCCTTTTACTGCAGTGTACTGCGGTATTAGGGAAGATTTCAGTATTGCACCACGTGACGCAACACAACCGTCCTGCATTTGTCAGCTCCCAGGCAGTGAGGGACAGGTTTAAACCACAGGCTGCAATGTAGCAACTTTCCATTTACCAAGTCACAGGACAGACTACTTTGGCTCACTACACTGGCGTATAGTGTGAAATGACAGTAAATTCCCAGCATAAATTATTATGGCCCTAAAAGCCTATTTTATTTCTTTCTTTACTTAGCCCCCCCCCCCCACCTGGTATCAAGAGAATCTTTCGATGAAAATGGATTTCCCTAACATTAAGGGTAAAGCCTTGCAATGTTATTAGCTAAGTGATAAATGAATTCTAGTATTCTAGAGATCACTTTCCCTGTTTTTATTAAGCTACTGCAGACACGTTTCCCTCTCTGTCCTTCCAGCTTGTGTATTTTGTCGTTTACTTTGCATTTGCACATATGCTTCTCTAGACTAGTTTTATAGCAGTGACTCAAAGCAGAAACATTTCCCTGTCACTCCAACGTTTCCACGCAGATTTGCATTATTCCTATAGAGTTGCTGAAGCGTTCCTCAGGTGCTGGCACCAAAGATGCATGAGAAGAGTACGAATTTTGTCTCGAATTGACCTCAGGAACACCAGCAGACACGGTACCGCCAGGTACCAGCCGGGCCGGCGTTCAGCGGCGCGGGGAGTTCTGAGCTGCGCTTCCAAAGACGCAGTCCTGGAAATCACGGAGGGTCATCACGGTCAGGGCCACAGAGGCGGCGACGGGCTCCGGCTCCGGGATTCTGGCGCCGGCGGCGGTGCCCGCGCCCCGGCCCGCCGGCACCCGGCG
>VZZY01015864.1:0-91618 GCA_013400335.1 Eurystomus gularis
GTTATTGTTTTCTCAGCTAGCATCTTAAAGTTGGACCAAGGGAGACTTAAGGGGTGGGTAATTTCCCTGGTACAGCTCTGGTCCAGCAGAAAAAAAAAATGCAGTGACAGCAACACATGCTCCATTCCCAATACCAGCTGTTCAAGTAAGTGCCAACATCAGGCAAAAGAGTCAGAATAAGAGGAGAGAAAAATTAGTCTTTCCACATGGTTTCCAAAGTCTATCTTATTAGCTGAACCTGCATACATAGAAAAAAAGCTCAGGCAGATACAAAGCAAGAATTAAAGTTGGGTGAATTTACCAATTTTTGTTGCTACAGTGCCAACTGAGCCATTCAGCTACTCGGCCCAGGACTGACGTCCCCTAATGAGACTGCCATTCGAGTCATTCTTTTGGGGTTTTTTTTAAGGCTTGGAATTATACTGACAGTCATACAGGACTTTGGATTTTACCAGGCTCTGAAAGATTTATTAAAAACTAACGTTCGCAGACAAGAACCAATCAGATGGGTCCTTTAACACACTTCTAAATATATGTTCTAAATATAGAAGGCTTATGCCTATTCTAAATCATGGAATGCTTTGGGCTGGAAGGGACCTTTAAAGGTCATCTAGTCCAATCCCTCTGCACTGAGCAGGGACATCTGCAACTCGAGCAGGTTGCTCAGAGCCCCGGCCAACCTCACCTGCAATGGTTCCAGGGATGGGGCAGCCACCACCTCTCTGGTAACAAATGTAAGTAAATAAGTATTTCTAGTTTGCATCTAACCATAGTTCTATACCTGGTTTAGTTTAAATTTGCTCCTGCTACATCTAAAAGCTTCTGCATTGTCCAATACCTTGCAACGGAGCCAGCTACTAGTTCAGTCTGAAATTTTTTCCTTCATCAGAGCCACCAGTTTGCAATTCCTACAGAGGAAACACCTTTTCATGCATTTCAGTGGCATATCAGTGAAGACTGTAACAGCTTGTGATTCTCAGTCCATTTTTATGGAACAGTTGAAATACAGCAAAGTAGGTCAGCATCATCCCCCCCAAAAGGTTTAGCAGTAAGTTCCCTAAGTGAAAGCTCAAACACTAGATCAAAGCCACACCTAGACTGACACACTCAAGGATCCCTCTAGGATGTGCTTCCTTACAAAAAACTCTTGTTAGGTTCCACAGGAGCTTAAAGCCTGCACAAATGAAACAGCAACACTTCCTTGTTGTTGTGCTTTACAGATCCTTGAAACATGCTGTTATTCTCTCCAAAGACTGTAATTGAAAGTTATGTTATAAAAACTGATTGATTCTTGCTGAAGGACTATTTAAAATGATCTGAACTAACTGAAATTTAAAGTTTAAAAACCACATCAATAGTTCTATCCTCAACATTTATTTAACAGAGGTTTCAACAGAGCAATATGATATAATTTAAAAACAAATTCAACAGTTGTTTTTACTCCCTCAGAGAGCAGTTATTGCCTGTCATATAATTAAGTGAATATGCCAGTGACAGAATACACAAAGCAGCAGGGAGCACAGGAAAATACTGAGGCTTCTTGTAGTCCATGAGCATTTTGGCTCACCACACTGAGAAAAACCTGTCTAATGTATTAGAAATAGAATTAAAAGACATGATCAAAAAACTCAAGAAACTGCCAAGGAAATGCTCTGTCAGTATATTTCATACTGGGTGCGAATCAATCCAGATGATGCTCAGCAAATTTTATGACACAATACAAAACATACTGTAACACTTTTATCTTGCATAAACATCCATTTAAAACTGGTAAGTCAGCTAAAAATAATAATACACCTTGAACAGCTATGTTGAATGAATGAAAGATGCTCATGTAGCTTCAATACACACTGAAGACTGAAGCATCAAGAATTAATCTATTCACATCAGCCTGACGTGCATGTACAACTGTAGACACCTTTGACATTTTGTCTTCAATTATGAGACCCTCTACACAGATAAAAGGAAATAGGAGATTCTTCCTTACCTCTAGACAGGAAAAAAAATGAATAGCAAGTTTTGGATTGTTGAATTTTGCTTCTGAAACAAATGTCCTTTCAAGTTATCTTTCTAAATGTCCAGATTCCCCAAAATGAGGTGTTTAATATTGCAACTATAAAGCCAGGAGTATTCCCCTCGAGATAAAGAGCTGGCTTTAGCACACCATATTTTGGACACCATAGCACCCAGTAACTCAAGAATATTTATTAGCCTGTTTCATCTCTACTGTCACTGATCTGGTGACACAGTATTCTCTTCTTAAGCAATCCCATCAGAGGTCACTGTCTGTGTTCAGAATAAAGCCGCAAATATGTTAGAGTGAAACACATTAGGCAAAAACACTTTCATCTACAGTTGTTTGGGAACACCTTGTAAACCAAATTCTTCTTGAAACAAAGGACCTTTTCATACATTTGGGTATTGTTTCATTAAGTTTCAAAAGATATTCAATATTCAATCTACTCACATGATAATATTGTTCAGCATTTCTTTTCTCTTATCTTCATAGATGACGAAGGCATCCAAGGCCAACGTTCAGACTGCTTTTGAGGGGAGTAGATCCTCAGCTATTACCTTCCTTTAAAACTTCCTACAGTCTGTGTGGTAAGAGGCTTCTTGCCTTAAAAAATGAGTGTGGACACATATCACATAACTGGCCTGTACTCAGTCTATGAAAATTGTGAAAGATGGACCAAGCAGCCCAGATTTCACATGGGTAGACTCCTGGCAGAAATGCAACTCTGAACACCAAGTGATCTCTAACCAAGATTCATGAGCACTATGGAAAACAGTTCCTGAAAGGAACAAAAAGATGAAAAAAAAAAAGATTTAAAGTAACATCAAATCAATTTATCATGATAACTGACATCCAGGTTAGAATGATAGCATTGCTACACTGGCACTGCCTGTTCCCTTCCTTCCTGGCTGTTTCATCTATTTAAATTCCTTAAGCCCAGAACAAGTTTCATCCTATAGTGGAGGACACTATTCGAACAAGGGGTCTACCCAGTACAGTCAATCAATAAACCTGCCAGAGCTGCTGGCAGCCCCTCGACCGCAGGCTGAGTAATGGCAATAGCCATGTCCATGTGTATCTGTAGGAGCTGTGGAGGAGATCAGCACAGGTGAGAGACAGCTGTGAGTTTTTCTCACCATCCTCTATTTCAGAGGAACATCACAAGGTGTATTTCTTCCATGGTCATTTTCCTATGACATTATTTATTCTCATATTTTGTAAATAAAGGTATTCTTTTTTTAAAAAAATCTATTGAAAATTCCAAAGGAAAAATGCCTTCTGAAGTTTAGACTAACATGGCAGAAGCTAAAAATGAAACTGGTGAGAAATAACACAGTAACTACTTTTCAAGAATGGAAACAATCCTTCTTGGTCTTTCCAGGGGAGATAAACACAGTCGCAGAACACTAAACTCCAATAACAATCTAATTGGGCCACCAAAGTCATTGATATTCTTTGCGTGTGGCCATGTCCTACTGTTGAGGTATGTGGAAACAAGAATATATTTTGAAGAAACATATGGTTTATGACAGAAATGAAGGTGTGTTTCCTCAGAGGTGAGCTGCTGTTACATCACCTGTGATGAATTCCACCATTCAGAATCCAGAACTAACAAGTAAAGTTTGGGCCTGTGACTCATTGCTGGAAGACCCCACACATAAGAACATTTTTCTGGAAGCTTCCAACTACCATGGGATTTTTCTTAGGCATTTTTTTGTACCATTGATTAAAGATAATCACAAAAAGAAAACTATGGCTACTAATTGTTGAAGTTGTAAGGGAATATATTGAGATGATTATCGACTTAATGAAGCTGGCATTGAAATACGTTTTCCTGATCTGCTTACTCTGTGTACTGTGACTTCTAACTGGATAATACGCTGTGTTTTTACTCAGCCTCAGTAAATAACAGACTGATCTCTCTTGTTTGCAAATGACAGCAAACACACTTCCAGGAAAAATAATAAAACCAACAAGCACAACACGCATTGCAAGTATCAACCATTTCAGTCTCAGTGAAAATAAGCTTTATAGAGAAATGCTTGTTTCAACATACTTAAACCTGATGCCAGTTTGTAATTACACATCTAATTCTAAACTATTTACTAATTTGTCCTGGTTTTTGTGGAACAGAATCCCAGGCCAGCCAGGGTCTGCAGGCTGTTAGCAGTTTGGAGTCAGCCAGGGCAGCTGCCCCGAGTTGGCTACAGGTGTGTCCCATCCCATCAGCATCAGGTGGAGCGTATAAAGGGGGGTGTTTGCAGGACAGGAGGGAGTCTCCTGCCTGGGCTCCTACTCTGGCTTGAGCTTCTCCTGACCCTGCTCCTGAGGGTTGCCTTCCCGTTTATTGTGACTGCTGTGCATTTGCTGGACTACATATAACTTTTCTTACTTTATACTGGCATTGGTATTAGTTTGGCTGTTTCATTAAATCTGTTTTCATTGATTTTTCATTTCAAGGTGAGTCTCCTCCTTTTCCCAATCCCCCTTTCTGGCTGAGGAGAGGTCACTGGATGATAGAACAACTGCTAGAGTTTAGCCCTGGGATACAGGCTAAATGTACACACAATTAAAAATAGTATTGGGTGCAAATTGTATATAGATGTCTTTTTTCAAGTGCAAATCCACACAGATGGATTTACAAAGCTATGTGCACCTTCTGAGTAGAAAAAGCTAAAATAACCAGTTAAAACAGTCTACCCTTCTTCTAATTTCAGTAAAGGTTACTACTCCTGAACAAGTTTTTCAATGCATTTTTTCGTGTTCTGTCTTTATTTACTATGTGTATTGAGAATAACCTTTCACCATTGAATGAACATAGAGGGAAAACTGCTCAGCTTTGAATTCCTACCACAATTCTACCATAACTATTCAAAACTTGGCCTGTGAACACCCACTGTTTTACTTTATATATACAATCCAGCTTCAGTGCTCATCTTCCTACAACTAATCCTCTTTTCCAGGCTCTGGAAATTTTGCAGCATGTATCTTAAACCACTTTTGATCCCTCAATATGCACACCCTTGCAAGAAGAAACAGTGAAGGGCCAAAGCCCCAGGTCTTGACTATTTTAGGCTATTTGAAGGTTAGTGTGAACATAAAGCATCTATGGGTGCCTTCCTGGAGTCCATCAGATGAGTATTAATTCAAGCGGGCACAGCCAGGCTGCTACTTCAGAATGTGCTATGATGAGCAAACTAGCCAGGACTAGCTGTTTTTTAAACATACTAAATGTAGCATATGCTACTCTTGTAGGACAAATGATCTGTCAGTAACAAATACAGATGACTAAAACAAATGTTCTTCATTTGTATAGTAAATACAGAAGAAATTAACTCTCAAGTTCCACACATGATCATTCTGCAGGAGTTCTTGGCATGACTTTAAATTACTTGTAAACGCTGTACATCTATTAACTAATTAACCTCACAAAAATGTGAAGTAGATTGGTAAGTATTAGCATATACCCTGAAGCATGAGATTTCATTACCTTTACCATTATTCTAGCTTTCTAAAGGTGTTAACAGTAACATAGAATGACCCAAAGGAAAAAGAGGTGGTTACCTGCACCTAGAGCACTTGATTTGAAAATCTTCCAAATCACAAATAAACAGTTAGGTAAATCTGCTGAACGTATCACTGATACAGCTAATGGTAAAAAAAAAAAACCAAACAAAACCAAAACCCATACCCCAGACATTTCGATATGTCTTTCATGATTCCAAAGCTTTTTATGCCATTGCAAATGGCTGCCAATTCTGTTCCAATTCCCAGGAAAATAACTACGAGGCACAAAACACAGACACAATACAGTTGTCTTTCCATATTCTAAAAATGTTAGGATATTTTCCTCATTATTCTCTGGATTACTTCTGTTTCTGTATCCTGTACAGATTTGACCAATTATATTTGACGACTTGATATGATTACATGCAAATAGATACCTCTAATGGCATTACAATATTTTTTTATCCTTAAGGCACCTAATATTATCTTCACTATTAACAACACTACCTAATGGGCAGATGTCTACAATATAAACAAAGGAAATGAGAGATTTCAAGTGATGCAGTTCCCTCCTGCTCAGTATTCTGAGTAGGCAAATAGTTTGTTCATAATAACATATAGTTAAAAATGTTACCCTGAAAACACAGAAATGTGGTTCCAACCTCTCAAATCTTTGACTCTACACAGAATTCATCGCAAAAATAAGATTTCTAATATAGAAGCAGTAGCATTAATTTTATTACAGTATACATCTAACTTCAGTTTTAAGCAATTTATATTTTTAACACAATTATTTTCATCTTGGAACCTTGAAGGGAAGTTGAGAGATTTGTAAAAATATAACAGAACTCCTAAACTTATGATGTACCATTAAGAGTATTGTGTCATAAATGCCTTGAAAATCCAATTGTGCTGCTTTTCTCTCCTGCTTAGCAACTTTTTCGAAGTGTTGCATATAGGAATTAACTTTTCCTGCAAAAACTGTTTATTCAGTTCAGCATTGTTTGCCTAAAATATGCTTTTAAATTCTTCAAGCAGAGATCTGATTCTATAAATATTTATGCAAATAAATGCAGCAAGTTCATCACGTGCTTAAAGAGAAGTACACAGTTTACCGTTAAAACACTACGCAGCGATCACACTTGTTGTACAGTAAGCAAAATGAGGATTCAAGGACTCATTAAGTGCCTAAGTCTCCCAAGAATACTACAAAAGTTTTCCTGAGAACCTGAATTTTCACAATGGTTTAAAAATTAAATGAACTTCTACAACTTAGCAAAGTTAATAAGGATTAAGTATCAACAAAGGAGTGGATGGAGGAGAACAACATGGTACCACACTAGAACTTTCAAAAACTCTAATAAGCTGCTATTAAGAAAGCCACATTTCTCATAGAATAAAATGCAAAATAATGAGAAGGATTTGCACTTTGACTGAGATAAAAATAAACAATACATACAAATGGTCAAACTCAGAGTTTGGCAGAGATAATTCTGGACAATCTTGGTCTTTCTATAATAGGCTGATGTTGAATGATTAAATTATGATATGGCAAAATTGCCGAGCACAAAGCATTTATCTGTTCATGACAATTGAATGAGGAAGGTTGAAAGGAAAAAACAAGCATTAGCTGATGTAAAATGCTATGGGGTTTTGGAAAGAGTAACATCAGCCATTCACAGACCAAAATAGCTTAGAACAATTCTGATCTAAATTAGTAGACAACTAAACGTCCTCTTCTGGTTTGTTCTATTTAGAGCTGTTCTAGAAAGGTTTCTCTTTAGTTATATTGCCACTGATTCTTCTCAATACTTTCACTTCAGCTAAAATGCCACTGATACCACAGAGCTGAGACTGACTCAGCAGACCTGGGTTCTTCATGTATCCAGGACCCTGCAAAGGAGCACTCGTTGCTATTGCGGGTCATGACATCATGGGTTGGGGAGGCAACACTTTACTGCTCTAGAGATTGTTATTTCCCCACCTGAACCTACTCCAGCCTTGGCATACCTCTGCCCTGAACACCCTCCCTTCCACTTTATGGCTAGCATAGCATGGGGTAAAATAATCTGTAATAGTTGAAAGATTAAAGTACAAAGAGCTTCTGAAGTGTGACTGTATTAAAGGAATAGGGAACTGCTGGAACAGAAAGTAAATACCAAAGTGAGAGGGTGCACCTTCAAAGCTCACCCAATGCACTATACTTAAAAATGTAAATTTTAGAAACTTATTAAAACAGTAGATTTTATATTAGTGCATTTATAAAGCACAAGCTCAAAGTCCTTTCCATAATTCTGGTAAATCTCTCTCGCAGTTTAATAAAAGAAGATATTCAACATTTACACGTGAGTGGAGACCCAATGGACTTTTTTTGTCGTCCGCATGTGAATAAAAAACGCAACCCTCTGGAAAGTACTTTGACATTATACAAAGGAAGGTTTTATTATTATTATGTTATTTCAGAGGCATAAATGAAATATTAGGGAATTAAAAAATTTAAACTACCAGCAAGTCATCTGGCATCTAGCTGGGTAGCTTAGATCTGCTGTCATACTGCTTGACCATTTTACATCAAACATATGCTCTTTATATTACACAAGTTTTATATATAACAGTGTAGAAAATACGTGTCATCTCTGCTTTTGGTGTAAAACAATCTGTGCTACCTACTACAGCCCTATCAAAAGGCCGAAAGAGCACGGCATTTGATGAACATGTATATTTTACTGTAGAAATGATTAAAATTCATACCTACCAGTAACAGAATGCATTAGAACAGATTAAGTTAATATCCCATCGGGTGCAGCAGGCTTCAGAGTCCATGCCAGCAGTCGCAGAGACCCCACAATTCATTACTATCGCCCAGCGAGAAAGAGAGAACTCTGAAAGGCATTCCTCAATCAGAAATTTTCCTACTGATTAAATAATTTGGCTTAAATAATTAAAAACATCAGGAATGTTGTTCAGATTCTTATTCATCCAGTATTAGCTCTATAGGGTTCATGACAGATACCAAGGTTTATTTTACACACTGGTGTAAACACTTCATGCTTGGTATTTTTTTCCATTCTGGAATGGTTTCCTGAATAAAAGTGGCTTCCCAAAGAGACAAGAGGATGACAACTGAAATTGTACCTTTATGAATCTTGATTATCGAACCTTCAGCACCATCGAGTTTTTTATTTAGTGAAATTAAGACTGACAGCTATGGATTAGGAGCTATCAGGCATTAAAATATTAAACCACCACTTCTCTTTATTTCACTGAAACAAGAAGATTTTGCTAACTCCCTGTTTTTATTAAATCATCAGTGACATATTAGCGTATTACTTGTACTAGAATTTTTAAATCTATGTTCAAAAAGGGCCTATTTACAAGCTCTCTTCAAGGTATTTGAGTTATTTCTGCTAAAAGGTTTCTTAAAAATAAATTCATTTACTCTTCAGACAATGCTGTTGAAGCCATAGTTGGGTGCAGTTAGTACCAAATCTAGGACAAAGTGCTTGCACAATATTCTCCGCTCATGCTCTCTTGCTGTGCACCCGCAGCCGTTCCTCATCAGGAATTTATCATCCCCCCTCATCGCCGCATGTTTTTAACTCCACGTATGTATGCAGACAAATCCATTTCTTTGAAAACATAGCTTGAGTTGTTCATAATTACACTAAATGTGAATAAATTATTCATAAACAAGTCAACGCAAAGATGTGAAGGCAGATAATTTAGTTCAAAGTGTGGGTTTTGTGGTAAATATTGCCAACAGTGAATTACCTGATCTGAGATCAGTTCCTGTGAAAGCACGGACTACATAAAGAAGCAAGAACTGAGAATTTTCAAGGCATTTCCACTAAACTCTGCACACTTATGATCGAGGACAGACAGTTTGTGTTGAAGGATACAATCAAAGACAAAGTCTAGCCAGACTTGCAGCAGAATTAGCACTGGAGTACTTGTATTTTGGGGCCATCCAACAAATCCAGGAACTCTGTCATTTTACAGTTAATTGATCTAAACTTGATCAAGTAAGATCCAGCGTATTAGCAGCTGAAGATATATGGCTAGGGAATGTTTTTGATAGCTTCTACAGCAATTTATGAGATCTTTCATGTTAGTGGAAACTTTTTAGGGAGAATCTGAGAGCCTTTCTCCCCTTGTACCTCAGCACTAGATGGAGCATCTAACAACTTCCTCTCTCCTTTTTTGCAAGACAAATCATCCACAATTTCTTTCCAGCATGTTTATTAGTACATATGATCTATTTTGCCCCAAAATACTTCTCTGTAAGCCAACTTCCAGCTGTGATGACAAAAAGGGTATTAGAAGATGAGAGAAAATTGCAGGGTTGGTTGGTTGGTGTAAGGTCTCATAATAAAACAGCTTTTCAAAATATGAGATTTGTCTTAAACGGCTGCTTCACTTCTGAACCAAAATAATGACAACCAATTTCGGTTACAAAAGTAATGGTTTTCATTCTAAAACAGTTGGAAGAAAAGAAAAAAAAGCTGGCTAGATATGCATATTAATACCACATTCAACTAGTTTCCAATTATTCTCTTTGATACTCAAATACTCCAGACAAATCTATAGCAAAACAGCATATTTAATCCCACACTACTTATTAATTTGTTAAATGGGCTTTATAAATTGTGGCATTTTTCCTGGATTTGCCTCCTTTTCTTGCACCCAGACAGCTGTCTGTGCTGATGTATGGTCAGTGCAGACTCAATCCAGATCTCTGCTTCTCCTCCAGAATCAAAGTTAACGCTTTCATTACGCAGGGAGCAGGATGGACACATCTGACCACGCTCACCAACAAGAGGACACCAAATGGGACCAGCAGCAGAAGAAGGGGACAGGGAGCAGAGCATCTGGACAGGAACTGAGAAGCAAGTACTGGACCCCTGAGCTAGGGAGTCCTGAAGAGGAGGTGACAGAGAGGGTGCGGAAACTTTGCTGGAAGATTTGGGCAAAGAGGAGGAAAATGTCTGGGGGGACACGTGGCAACAGCTTTGATGGGAGATATTAATGGAAAGGTAACAAGGTGTTAAAGTGGAGAAGAGAGAGGTGAGGAGAAGGAGATATGTATGAGCTGGGAACAGCCTGAGAACCTGGCTGTGGATGACGGGAATAGCTGGGAGGCAGGAAATACAGAGAAGTTTCATGGAGCTCTGAAATAAGCAAGAGGTAGGAAAATTTGAGCTCTGGAGCAGGAAGATGAGCTGCAGACTTGAGGAAATGCTTGTTCTAGGGCAAAAGGTATGGAGGAAGTAAGATTTTGGAGAGAAGAAATCTGGGGATAAGATTACCAAGGGACAATAGAGTACCTGACACCCACAGAATTGGGAGCCTCCACCTATCTTTTGCCCCCTCGAGGCAGGACTCTATTATCAGAGTTCCAGTTAAAAGAATAGTAAGGTCATTTAGTGGCAACATCTAATGTTGACTGCAAACATCAGAGATTATTGACATTTTCTCTCCCCTCAATCATAACATTTCTGCTAAGCTGTGAAAAATATGAATAAAAACATAAATAAATTTAAACGAAATGTACATAGAACTTTGAAAGCCTATTATGAGGTTGTTGCTGCAGTATCTGTTGGGTAAACAGAAAATGCAGCTGTCTAACAACAGCCATTGAAATTTATAAGTATCCCAACAAACTCTGTTTCTTGTTGCTGCTAAAGCCGGTTCCAGTTCCCATGGAAACAGATGATGGATTGCCAAAAATGAGATTTGATGCTCTAAAATAATCAGTGATTTGAACTAGTGATTATTATGAAAGTATTGCCGCCTTCTTCCAGTGAAGAGGTATTATGCTGGGAGTAGGAGAAGAACACATGGCAGCTGGCAGACAGCAACAGAGTCGTACAAATTCTTGCAAATGGTATTGGCTGCTGAATGACAACAGCAAATGTGGTTTCTTGAAAAATCATTGGGCAAAATCTAGCAAAATTCTATTTTCAAAAGCAAATAGCCTTTGAGGTTTTGGAGAAAAATACACAAAGTGTTGTTGTAGCTTCAATGCTTTCAAGTGCTTTTCCTAAATAAGGTCTCCTTTATATCTCTATCTTGAGAATTCAAGCAGCCAGAAACATGCAAGGTAGAAATTGGTAGATATTTCTTCTCCTGCTTTTTGAGCTATGAATTTGTTTGTCAGTCACAGATTGAATTGCAATCCTACAAATAAGCCACTACAAACAAAGCCTAAATGTTGATAACATTCACTTTTCCAGTGACTGGAATGCAGGTCCGGAGAGGACCGATGTCTGGGAGAGATCAGTGGCAATATGGGAAGTTTTGGTGGGAGCCTGGATTGAGAGGGTCAGTAAGATTCTGGGGCAGGAAAATACAGAAGAGTGAGGCAGCTCACGAAACAGAAGTGGGGGCTTCTCTGATCTTTTTGGGGGGCTGGCTTTTGTTCCAATGGGGCTTCACAATAAGATGGTGACACGAGCATGGACCACGCTCTCAGAACAATGGTCCTCCCTCTGCCACATGAATGGAAGCTGAAGAACATCACTGCCAGACCAGTCTTCCCAACTCCTCCTCATTCACCCTCTCCTCCTAGGATTTGTGACCTCTTCCCCAAGCAACGCCATCTTCTAAGTTCCTCTCTGTCTTTTCTTTCCTCCCTCAAAGTTGAGCAACACAATCCATCTCTCCCATTATCCACAGCCTTCACACATGGGCCTGTCTTGACAGGTTTTCTTCATTTCTGTGCTGACAGCATGTATCAGTCAGATGGGAGAGGAGAGGGTGCACAGACCTCCTCCAGTATTTGCCTTCTTACCCTTTCCCCTTGCCACTGCTGTGATGCAAAGCAGGCTGATCTGTTCTACTCTTTCTCCACTCTAGTGACAGGAGTTTAGAGGGAAAAGCAAAGAGAATAAAGCTGAGCAAGCAAGTGATGACTGTGGTCACCCCAATAAACACATGCCTTGCCTGTGTCTAGAATTGATCCTGACGTGCAAAACAACACATTTGTGTAACATAAAAACAGCCACAGGCAAATATTAAGAAATAAAAGGTAGTGCTAGCACACAGCAGACAAATAGATTTCATATGAATATTGGCAGAGTTGGACTGTTTTTTTGTCACTTCTAACTGCAATATGCCTTTACAAAGTGTCACCAGAGCCAACAATCACCCCCCTCACACAGATCAGATAGACCCATGAAACCTCAAACAGGGTATTTACAATTTATTTAAATTCATTTGGAATCTGTTAGATGAAGGCCAAACATAAAACAGCTAAAGATTCTACTCACAACTAAGGATCAGAGATAAGCCACAGGCAGGCTGCCAGCTTCTTGCTTTCTCCGCAGCATTAATTAATGTAAGGTCTGCTTCACATTTGCTTCCATGTACCAAATTCTTTAAATTCAAGTGGAATACTGTTAACAAAGTAGACTTGATGCAAATCAACCACAAAAGCCACAATGCATCCCCAGAGTGCAAAGTTCTGCGGTTTTACTTCTTCTTGAATCCCACAAGTTTTCACTATGAAAGTAAATCTGCCAAAATTACAGGCTTTTAAAATTATTCTACATAAAACTGTATTATAAAATTTCAAACTTCTATTTCTTAACACCTTTGCACATCACATACAAATCCACTAGAATCATGAGAAAAGGCAGGATTTGTCTGTTTCTGCATAAAAGAAAATTAATAATCCTTTGTAGTGTACGGCCAGAAGTACTGACAGATACATTTTACTTCAGTCAGTTTTGATTAATAAAAATTAATTGTTAAACATAAGACATTACCTTCTGCTATATTTGATAAGTCACGAGCATTTTGCTTGTATTGCCATAAAAATAGAGATATTTGACGGGTCATAGGAGATAAATTGTTCATAGCGATTTGTGAACAATTGCCACTTTTTAAGCATAAAGCAACAGTTTCTTTTATATATTTGCTCTTAAGAATCACTGCAACGTTTCTAAACAGTCTTATCGTGGCTGCATATTAAAATATTGTAGACAGAGTAATTCAAAGATAGACAGAAAAATGTTTTTCCACAAAAGCACATTTGTTGCTAAAGGATTATATTCATGATTTGGCTCTAATATCATAATTAGTTCTGATTAGGAAATGCAACAGATGCACAAAGTGAGCCCCAAAGTACAATGGAAATGAGCCTTCGTATTTACCCACCTCTAATTTGGATATTATTTTTCAAACAGTGTATAGTTAGTTTCCAAAGAGTAATGCTATAAACACTTTTTTTGTAGTCCATATTTTCTCTCTCAAAGTACATTTGTCCCCAGAAAGCAAGAAACTCATAAATCAATTTCTACTGCAAGCAGTGATAACTAAATCATACTTAGAGCAAAAAGGTTTCCTTCTAGTGACACTTCCATTCCCTTTGTTTTACAAATTCCAAATCTATGATTAATAAATGTAGCGGCACATAAAATGATTTTGTTCTGCAAATGCGATCATCTTAGGAGAAACAATATCCAACAGTCACATTTTCCTCTTAGACAGTGATCTTTAAAGTTTTATTGAAATTTACAGCTGTTGAAGACTGTGCTGAAAGATACTGTGAGCAGCTGAGGCCCATTAAAACACAGTATTAGTTTTCAAGCATCCACTCTTTTTCTAGCAAAAAATATGGATATTGCAGTGCTAGCATCACGTCAGCAACTTCCCCTGGCTTACGAAAAAAAAATGTATATTAAAAAATCCTCTGTGGTTTGTGGTCCAAATTTATAACAAAACTTATTGGTCAAATCCCCAAATGTGCCTCGTATCTCATCAGCCAGAGAATCTCTCTTGAGAGGAATCCACTTCCAAGTGAGCCTTCCTAAAAGGCATATTCTTTGACATCACTTTTTTTTCCTGTTGTCCCTCTTCCACCCTATGATGGTCTGTGTTGTTCCTGTACACCCTGCACTCAGCATACGCATGGTCACCAAATATGACTTGGTTTTCTTCTCCCTTCATCTAACCAACACACGGGATTTCACCCTAGAAGTTAAGAGGTCCAAATAAATTAAATTTTGAAACGCATGTTTAAAACCTGTGGCAAACAAATTATGAGCAGAGAGGAAAAACACTAAAGTTGAATCTAGGCAAGGCAAACAGCTTTAGAAAATAATCCTGGGATTTGCTTACCCTGAGGTGTTAACGTTTTCCTCCACTGAGCACAGTAGACAATAATACTCAAAACACTCCACTGACAGCATCCAGGACTACTCAAACTGAGTACTTGAAGAGATGGGAGATTTCCCTACAGTCTTTCATATGCATATGGGCCTTGGGGATAACAGTAAAACTTTATGCAAGATGATTCCTAGTGTTGCCTGTTCCTTCCAATTGAAATTATTCAATGCAGAAGCTTGGTTAAATAAATGGATAACAAGTATTAATACATTTCAGTTTAAGGAAATAATTTAATTCTACAAAACATTCTTCTTTTTCAGGTACTAACTTTAAAATTAACCATAGAATCATAGAATGGTTTGGGTTGGAAGGGACCTTAGACCTCACCTAGTTCCAACCCCCTGCCACAGGCAGAGACACCTCCTACTAGACCAGGTTGCTCAAAGCCCCGTCCAACCCAGTCTTGAACACTTCCAGGGATGGAGCATCCACAACTTCTCTGGGCACGTGTTCCAGTGCCTCACCACCTTCCTAGTGAAGAATTTCTTCCTTATGTGTAATCTAAATCTACCTTCTTGCAATTTAAAGCAATTACCCCTCATCCTATCACTACAAGCCCTTGTAAAAGGTTCCTCTCCAGCTTTCTTGGAGGCTTTCCTTAGGTATTGGAAGGCTGCTGTAAGGTCTATAATTGGAGCCTGTAAAAGGCACAGACAAATAAAAACAGCTCATCAGATTTTTGACACGTCTCTTACTGCTGAGAGGTATCACCCCTCTTCATAATGTTAGCAGACTTAAGAGATCTGCAAACTGTGGGGGTTTTTTAAGTATTGCTCAGCTAATACACTGTAGAGTTGACAGTCTCTGAATTTATTGTTCGCTAATGCTAATCATCACAATTTTAATTAAAGTATTATCCAGTGTATGTGAAAAGTAATTATGTGCAACTAACATAAGTTGCATGACAGGCTAGTATTTGTAGAGAAATGCATTGCTGGCACTAGAACTGCTCATAAAAAGAAAGTAGTAGTGTTTGTTTTAAAAGGAAAAATATATACATGGCACATTGAGCTGCTATCATCAAGGCAAAACCTAATCTAATGCTAATATCAACCCAAAATCTAGTGTATTATTCCTAGATATTTAATTTTTCTCATCTTTTACAGCCTATTTAACCACAGCTACTTGTTTTGAGACTGTCATTAATGTATGTACATTCTAACCTTAAACAGCTAGTACGTCTGCACTAGCTTTGCTTATCTGCAAGGTATTACGAGTGTTCAAAACCACAGCTGTATTTGACAGTTGCTTGTGCCTAACATGTTTCCATTCTACAGTATGTCAGCACATTTACTCCCTGTAAGACTTACTAACAACCTCACACATATTCAAATGCATAATGAATTGTTCTTACTGCAAAAATAGATATTTAACTCGTGGATACCTAAAGGCAATGCAATTCATCTTCCCTGTCTAGTAGGACGAAGTGCATTTGTAAAGTGTTTTGGTTCACTAACAGTTAACTGACAAAACATCCACCCAGCTGAACGGGACACTCCAGAAGTGCCTTTATAGGCCAAAAATTAACTTTCCCATTTTGTGTCAGGCAATTCCACTAACAAAAGTCATGAATCAATATTCAGCTAACTGCAGCTTACTAGGGGAAACTATAGTTTCACTGTAAGCAAGTTAATGAAGACGGTAATCATGTCTTCATAGTAGAAGTTTTTCTTCTTAAGAAAGCAACAATAAATGAACTGATGGCTAGAGAGAACCTTTTCCGTGGAAAAGTCCTTCACTTAGAAAAAGGTTAGAAAATCCTCTAAGAGTACTAAGAATTTAATTCCTCAATACCACAACTGAAAGGCAATTGTAGACCTGGACGGTGCTACTGTCCTTTGTGCCACTCCAAGGTACTACACGTCTCCTGTAAAGAAAGTTAAATGTGCTCTGCTTTTAAGTCTGATGAAGTACAGCCAGGCAAGGCAAGCTGAAGACTTGACATCTCAGAGTAGCAATTTCTTTTGATACTGTTACCTTTAGAGAAGCTATTGTTTTCTGTAAGATGGGAGGGGAAACAAGTGAAATCATCCCATCAGTCAAGATCCTGGATAACAGTGCAGTTGTAATTCCACGCTAATCTACCGGTGTATTTGGAAAACATTAATCTGTCTAGGTGTAAAGTGAAGTCTTTTCTAAAACTTCTCAGGAAATTTACATGTAAGATAATAATAAAAACCATCCCAAACCCCAACTCCTCTCCTTGTTCGTCTTCTCTTGCTGTTGATCTTTGAGTCTTCTCTGTTGTTCTTCACACTTTTCTAGCATGGACGCAGCTTCCTCCTGATGATCTAGAAACACCCCTTTAAAATATCAAGCTGTGGCTTTGCTGACAGATAGTGTACAAAAGCCAAAGTAAATACACTAAGCAGTGGGGAAGAAAATTTTAGGACTTAAAATTTTAAATACACATCACCATGATGCACTAGCTCTGCAGCAGATTTGTTGGTTGCCTTAAGCCATAAACTGTAACAACAACCCCACGAGCACATGCAGGCCATTTGCTTCACATTCATATATTTTACAGGGATTTGTTAACTCCACACGCCTGCTCAGTTAGGAAGAACTCGTCATGCTATTCTTGTTCTTATCCAGGAGACTTTAACAGAAATATTATGGCGCCAAGACCACTAAAATGGGAACTAATAGGTAGTTACTTGCTGCAAAATCCCACCATGAGTTCCACTACCAGTTAAATTAAACAGAAGATGCAATCTGAAAAAAATTGCCCATGTCTCAACGAAAACATCCTCCCAGAAAATATCCCAGCCATGCACACTGACAGAGTACGATTATCATTCTGACTAAAAAAAAGTGAAACCTCAGCTGTACACCAAATTATTTTTTTTCTGCCAACCTAAACAATTCACACTTCTCAGCCCAACAATCAGTAAGAGAAGCAGGAAATCACAGGTTTGCTACACCTGGTGTAAATAAGCATCAGGATCAGTATTACAGCATTAAAACAGTGCGGTGTTAAGTACATGTACATTAAGGCTTTTGCACAACTAAGAGTGCAACTATTTGAATGAAGAGACCAACTATTTGAATAAACTGCACCGTAACGACCACTGCTGTCCCCAGTTTTAGCACCGCTTATTTCCTCAGTCTGCATACACGGCAGCGATGTCACTCTTCGCAATCGTTACAGCTGACAAACTAGCTGATTGATTTAACCAAATCATTGTAAGCCTGTTTAAGAAAATTTAAAAAGCTTTATATTGATTTAGCAATATAAGGTACTTTTCATCAGTTTAAAGAGCATCCGTACAAGGTGGTTGTATCGGTCTGCCTGATCGGTTTAGCAGGGGATCCATTGATGCATCAGTCTAGCTGGATCCTCTGCTAAACTGATCAGGCAGATTGATACACGTCTCTGTGTACGGCAAACATTGCTCCACGGATAAGAAATGGAGTTGCCATAAGATATTTTTAGATTTCTCAATTTTATGTGCATCCTTTCCATGTGTCAGGTTCCCTGTGTTTATAGGGCTGCCATATTTACTTTGAGAACTTCACAGACAGCAATATAAGAGTGGATGTTATATGGTCTTTCCAATACTTTGAGGGAGCAGCAGACCTACTGCACATGGAATGCACTGATGATTGGTATGTGTACCATAAATCTGTCACTTCCTGAACTTACCAGACTTACTATACGACATATATCATACTTCCAAGGAGGTTCACACTTTCAGCTGGTGTACTTCTACTGCAAAAGTATTCAGAAATTCCTACACAAGCCAGAGAAATGTCCTCAACTTCCTTTCAGACAGAATTTCTGACCAAGGAAATAAAATATATGTGGAAACTTTCAGGTATATTTCACCTTTACTACAGAACCGAGTTTCAGTTCTCCCATTTGTAAGCATCACCACAGTGCTATGAATTATAAGCACTGAATTATTAACCTAGTAATCCCAACAGGGTACGACTAAGAGTGAAGCACAACATATGAAAATTAGGATTCTATATTAACGAATACACGACATGTCTACTTGCAATTTTCCCAAACTGTACGAGAACTCACACAAATCTCATTTTCAGACATTGCGTGCCCGCCTAGGTCACTCTATTCTGTTTCCCCGTAATAGTTTCCAAGAAACTGTCTAATACCTGGATAACAAGGTCTTTTCACCACCTGCAAATTTTTGATTTGTGTATTCCCAGCATTGACAAAAGAAAATTTGTAATCTGGCAGGAATGGAGGAAGTAGATTCTTAATGGTTAATAACTCAGGATTTGTCACTTAGCTCTCTTCAAGAGATTGCCCAGAAACCCATTGTTTCATCTTCCAGCTGTTTCCCATCAAATTACTATTAAATTATTCATAAATTATTACATAGCTTCTTTACATCCCTGCAATACTAATTTTAACAATTTCAAAGAGCCTGCAATGCTAGCTTTCAGGTTTAAGAAATGCACATAAGCAGCAGTAAAAGACACAGTACAGATTAATAACATTAAAATCCACGAAGAGTTTTCTGATTCTAATATAAACTCTAAAGACTCATAACTCCTTCTGGAACTGAGCAATATTCCCTGACCACCAGTTGCTAGCACATCTATCCCTTTGAACACATGAAAGCATAAAACACAAATAAAAATACCCACCAACATTCTTGGCATTTCAACTGTTTCCTGATAAATTAGGTAAGTAAAATATTTTATCTACATTTTTTAATGTTACAGCTAACCCCTTCAGTCTCTAAATAAAACCGTGCAGGTAAAAAAAAAGGATGGCTTCATAACGGCTTCAGGAAAGGATAAATGTGCGCGTCTTGAGACAATAACTAATCAAATTGCCATGCCATTAGTGGGTGAGTTGCTAATTAATCAAAAAGAAATAAAAATATCATTGTAGGCTACAGAAATAAGGAAAAAATAAGCAATATTTAGAATTTTATCATAAGGAAAACAGTAGTAGCATAAGCCTACGTGAAAAAAAAATCAGAGTCGTATATTAAAAAAGAAGGATCGCAGTATTCATTAAGTTAGCTCATTCAAGTAAACGTAATTGAGAGATAAGCATTTACTTTTCCAAAATGTATCATGAAAATGAATAGCACGAAGGAAGTGCAGACATTCTGCGCATCCCGTCCCTTATGCTGCACCAGGACCATTAAAACCACATGAATTATTTTGTCAAACTGCTTAGGAAGTTCAGACATGGTCTTAAAATAGTCATTTATCTCAAACTTAGTATGAACAAGGCTACTTTATTCTCTTTAAACCTTAATTAGCATACTTAAAATGTAAGCTGTGTTATCAAATATAATTAATCATATTTTAGGGTAAGAGTATTTTGAGCTTTAACTCAACTTACATTCTGCTGCTTGGTATAATCTTGTGCCCGTCTCTAAACCATGTCACTTGTGGTCTCGGATAGCTGAGTATGTGCAGGAAGTTTAGAACTGCAGCTTGTCCTTGAGTCACTGATTTTCTCTGGTCTGTGTCCATGAAGTCTCCCATGTCTGCAAAGAAAAAATTATACTAAGAGTCCTGGAAGTTCTTGTCTCTCTCCATTTGTTTTTAGCCGTTGGAGAAATAACCGTCAATAGTCATTGGCATTACTATAATTAGTCAATATTACACTACGGATCATAAGACAGTTTTGATTAATAGAGATGAGGCATAAGGCAAATCCAAGGGCTGTTGGTACTGCTAGAATCGCATCAGTCAGCAGCACTGCACAGCCTCACCCTCCTTTTGCAATAACTGAGTGCTTTTAACTGAAAGTGACATTTTAATGCAGGTCTGTTTTGTGTTTTTTAAAAATAAATTCTTGTACGATACAAAAGAAAGTCCTGTGCAATGCAAACGAATGCAAATGGTGTAGATAATTTTATCGCTTTTTAGGTCATCTTTTTTTTTTTTTTAAATCCCTTTATCCACTGCTACACAAATAGACAAGCAGCTGTATCACTCGTAGTCAAACCAATGTATAGTCAGATCTATGCAAATAAGCCATTCTACCCAAATGGATATCAAAATGACACAGCTATAGTCACATTGGGAGCTATTAGTTCTTCTGGCACGACACTATGATTTAAATAGTGCATCTAGATCTTTGACATTTACAAAGGCATCAGCGGTATTAAAGAGCAGCTTTTAACAAAAATTTCAATGGAAGAAAGAAAACTACAATTGCAGAACCTCTGTCTCTGCAGGTTTTATTTCATAGACAAGTTCACACATCTATGGAGTCTTTTGTAAAAATTCAGTTAATGTTTTCTTCTTGTATGCCAATAGCATCCTGGCTTGTATCAGCACTAGTGTGGCCAGCAGGACTAGGGCAGGGATTGTCCCCTGTATTCAGCACTGGTGAGACCACACCTTGAATCCTGGGGTCAGTTTTGGGACCCTCACTCCAAGAAGGACATTAAGTGGCTGGAGCATGTCCCAACAAGAGCAACAAAGCTTGTGAAGGGTCTAGAGCACAAGTCTGGTGAGGAGCAGCTGAGGGACCTGGGGGTGTTGAGCCTGGAGAAAAGGAGGCTCAGGGGAGACCACCTCACTCTCAACAACTCCCTGAAAGGAGGTTGGAGCCAGGTGGGGTTGGTCTCTTCTCCCAGGGAAGAAGCGATAGGACAAGAGGGAATGGCCTCAAGTCGCATCAGGGGAGGTTTAGGTTGGACATGAGGAAAAATGTTTTCCCTGAAGGGGTTGTCAAGGGCTGTCCAGGCTGGCCAGGACAGTGGTGGAGTCCTCATCCTTGGAGGGGTTTCAAAGCTGTGTAGATGTGGTGCTGAGGGACATAGTTTAGTGGTGAACCAACAGTGCTGGGTTAACAGTGGGGCTCGATCTTAAAGATCTTTTCCAACATAAATGATTCAATGGTTCTTTTGCCTTTTGTATCGCATTCCTATCCATTAAAATAAGCAGGGCTGTAGGCTACTACTTATTCACCCTCCAAAGAACTTCTATGCATTTTAATTTGCTTTAAACCAAGAAACCAACACACACAGAGAACTATTCTGTTTTCCGCTACTGAATTCTCTCTTGTTTTGTTTTGGGTTTTTTTTCAGGACCACGGGGTTCTTTACAAGTTCTCTGCTGCAGAGAGGGATGCAAAGGACATCGAAATATAGAAGACTACTATCAGGCTGTGGATGGCAGGAGATGAGAAGAGACAGAACAAGAGCAGAAATTAAAAACACATGGTATTTTAAAGAAGCTTTAATCATCTTTGATTTTCAAGTTATTTATTCAGACATAATCAGTATTGTACTTCCTCTGTTGCTCCATATTTCTTACAACCGTAATCAGATCATGTACTTGAAAAGAAGTTTCAAACCGCGTAGGTGGATCTAATTAGCTTCACTGTCATATGATTTAGTCTCCACAATCCATGAGTTTTTAAGCCCATTCTGTAATTAAGATTTACTCAGCAGTTTTCCCTCACAAATACCTGTTCCTATTCAGTTAAGTAATATGTTAGCATGTGTTGAGAGCATTTGTTAAATTATTTACAAATTCCTTGCTACTTCAGAGAACTAGGACATGGAAAATACCTCAGATCTTTCTCAGTGCACTTTATAATCATGCCTTTCACTTTTTTAGTAGAGATCATGAGTTTAAGTATATTGGGAAGCATCCTTTATCCAGTAGCAAAAATAGTTCATTTCCTGTGAACCTGAGTTAAATATCTAACATACAGTTCCCTGTATCTCTTGAGGACTGGAGAAGATGACTTGAGTAATCCCCTGCAATGTTGCTTTCTGATATGTTTTCAAGAATAGCCAAGAATTAAAATATGAGGTTCTTAATTATATCCACACAGCTTAAATCAATTAATGTAGATTGAAAATGTTGAAATACAGAAAACAGTCACATGGTATTAGCAGATACCCTGGGTAGTGGAGAAATAGGATATTTAAAAATTGTAGAACACTTTAATCTGCAGGAATAAAGTGCAAGTCTGACTGACAAGTTTCAGTATGGAAGTCATAGATGTCACTACAGGTTCAAGACCAAAGGTCTCCCAAGTCATATAAGATCTGCTTTGCTGTGCCCCGCTGTCTTTATCAGTGAAAACAAACAAATAAATAGACTGCTTAATTTAGACAGAGAAGTCTTACGAGAGAGCTTTTTAGCCTTGTTCAGCAATGCAGAACTGCAAATTAAATGGGGAAAAAAACTAAAACCAAAGGAAAGTAAACAATTACACTTCTTTCCCTCTCAAGAACAACCAAACACACAGAAAAAAAGCCTGGAGAAACAAAACACCTTACTGCAAATCTTTCCCTCGTTTAGAGAGGAGTAAAGCTGTATTTTCAGGAGACACAATTCTTCAGCAGCAGCAAAGTATTCCTGTCCCTCCTCCTCACTCTCATTCCTGCAAGTAGTTGTTCAATAATTGCTCCCTCCACTCTGCCAGTACCACTGCCTGTACAGCTGTGCAGGGAATCAGAGGGAGAGGAAAAGAACTATTTTAACAAAACTTACAATATAATTGTTTCTCTTTTCAAATTTTGGAGAAGTTTCCCAGCCCACAGCTGCACAAACAAGTTTTCCTGCTGAGTCTAAAGGAATAGTGTGCTACACTGCAATACAAGAGCGGGAAGGATTAGTGGGATGGAGGAGAAAATGGGTACGTTTTTCTTTGGTATTGCTACCAAAGCCTCTGTCCCCTGAAACTACACCTGTAGATGCAACTCCAGAGGCATCCATGCTAATCTAATGGCTCACTGCTGCAGAACAAGAAGCATCTCACCCTCACCTTCCCCTGCTCCACCTTCCCCTTCTAACCTTGTTGGAGGTCCCCTGCTCCCCTCATAGTTGTACTCACTCACACCATCTTTCACTAGATCCTCTGTGACCTCATATAATTCACTAAACCAGAAGAAGAATATTCAGAAAAGTCCTTGCAAGGGTCTGACATATGTCAGAGTGAGCGCAACAGGGGCATAAGGGTCAGTAGAAAGCACGGAAGGAAAACCCCATTTTAGCAGTGGTTTATTTTTACATTAGCTCCCAGCACCTCTGAAACAATACCAGAGAGATCAAACAGCAAATTACTGACATTACAGATATAGTAACATCATTTACTGTAATAGAATCATAGAATCATAATGGTTGGAAAGGACCACCAGGATCATCAAGTCCAACCTTCATCCCAACATCTCTCTAACTACTAGACCATAGCCTCAAGTGCTACATCTACTCGTCTTTTGAACACCTCCAGGGATGGTGACCCCACCACCTCCCTGAGCAGTTTGTTCCAGTGCCCAACCACTCTCTCAGTAAAGAATTTATTCCTAATATCTAATCTAAACCTCCCCTGACAACTTGAGGCCATTTCTTCTCATTCTATCACTACTAATTTGGAAGAAGAGACCAACACCAGCCTCTGTAGCCTCCTTTTAGGTAGTTGTAGAGAGCAATAAGGTCTCCTCTCAGTCTCCTCTACTCCACGCTAAACAGCCCCAGTTCTTTCAGCCGCTCTTCATAAGGCATGCTTTCCAGACCCCTCACCAGCTTTGTTGCCCTATATATAGAGTAATACCAAAACTTAAACAGCATCATTTGCAACTATTTTTATATTAAAACACAGGAAATTCCACATAATTTCCCTCATGACACAGTGATTAACTTGAATCACTTCCTTAGAATTGGGCTTTCAATAAATAATTCAATTTATCTAAATTCCACTTATCAAGTGACATCTACTACTACTGAATTCTCAGTTATTGACTGTGAGGAAGAGAAATTTGATCCATGTATCGAATTGCTTACACACAGTATACAAATCTGCATCTGTGTCGTCCAACCTAAAGTGGGACAAGTATTAGAGGGTTTGGTTCAGAAAGGTGTTGCCAATAGACTTTTAAAGTTTCATTAGCAAGGATTTTGTTGTGAAACAGCTGCTTATTTTGTATCACAAGGATTATGATCTGGAATCTTCATGAAGCTATCTCCACCATACAGTTTCTTTCAGATATCCTCTGCTGTCCTCTAGGCTTTGTTATTTTATTTATTATTGTTTTGATTGATTGTTTGGTGCTATACAGCTTTTCTTAATCCCTGCGTATTTAGGGAAAGGTAAAATCATTTCCTCATGCTACAGCTCTCTCCAAATGATCTCTTTGATGGCTTGGAATGGCTTAAAGCTGGCTCTGAAGACTTAATGTTGCACCACTTTGAACTGCTTCCCAGAAGATAAATGTGAAACTTCTTGTGATGCAATGATTCTAAAATTTATTACATATGATATCTAATAACTGTTCCGACTAGCACATATTACTAGTATGTAGGGGTTTTACCCACAAAAAGAATCGGTTAGGTAATGAATCACTTCTATTTAAACATACATGCCACTTGAACTTCTGATCTTCTCTGCAGCAATGCTCCCCTCCTGTTCCGTACGACACACTGATAAAAGCCAGCATCAGACCTGTGCAAAGCTGGGATGATGTACCTGTAAGACAAAATGCAGAATTACAGAGCACGTCTTCCTAAAGGCAGATCAATGCTGCTTCATGTGGCATTTCTTATTTCTCCTCTAATATTTTACGCCTTGTCTCAAAAGCTTATTGTACTCTTTCTTACAGAAAGCATTCTCATATTATCTCTTCTCTTTGGCTACGATATTGTCTGTGTTATATAGAAGAAAAAAATACTTGAAATACATAAAGTATCTTTAAGTCTTAAGATCTACATTTGATAAAGACTAATTAGCTCTCCACAAATTCTCTTTAAATAGAAATCTTTTCCTTAGTTTCGTGTACCCTCGTCCATAAGGCAGACACCTGGTAATTTGTTCAGAGGTGCCACAAGATGACTAATCTAAATGCAGGCATTAAGAAGACTTGCAAGAAATATCAAAGCTTTCCAATGAAAAAAGGGTTACTACACTGTTTGACCACTGTAAACTCAGAAGAATACTGGAAGAGACAGTGCACTACATGTTGTATTTGTTCTGCCCTTCACGATGCTTAAGAAGTCACTTAGTCCACTAATGCTCACCTTCCTCATTCAACTCTATCTGACTACTCAACACAAAAATGAGCTGAGAGGCACAGTTTTAACGTGAATAAAACACATGCATAATATAGATAATCCCGCATTAAACAAACATTAATCAAAGCGCATATTCCCCCGGTCACCTTCTGGAGATACTATGGTAGGATTAATGGAAGTTTTTATGAAAAGATAAGGAAAAATAAAACTGCTGAATTTTAATCTTCAAAATTTAATTCCACTAAAAGAAAGCGTCTCTTCTCATACTCACACTATACACACCCACATACACAGCTTAATAGCTGAACAGGATCAGCACAAAAACAAAGGATGTAGAAGGAATCTAGTTGAAGTGATAAATGAAGGCTGTAATCACTGCATTATAATTACAATCAAATACACTATAGCAAATAGGTCAGACAACCAAATACAGTGAATTAAAACAGAGCCCAACACCACGGACACATTCTACCTATCCACTGTGATTCCTAGCAGACCCTGGCTTGCCAAGTTGTAGGCAATTGTGTTCTTTGTCTGCTGTGTGCTTAAGCTGACTCCTCCTGACCTCCTTTGGAGCAACCAGCAAATGTTCTCCAGTGATGATGACAACTTGTACTGGGAAGATAAGGAAGACTCAAACCAGTGCTCTGATTGGGAGTAGTACACCCAATCATCAGCACACAAATACTTGCTGGCCAGTGAGTATATAACTGAACTAGCCAAGTTGCCTCTCGCCTGATTGGTATGCCGTAGGAAACGGAATGAGAAAACAGGTGAAAATACAAGGCATAGGATAGAAATCAATAGGGCATAAGGCTTCGCTAGCTCCTTACAGAATAATTTCCTTCTTGGCCAGGCAGATGATTGTTGCAAAACATCATTATCAAAATGAATAAAAAAAAAGTTATTCTGACAAATAAATATTGACAATTCATTTCTACAGTTCATTTTACCAAACAGCTTACAGCTTAACAAGCTTTTCTCCCTCCCCTAAAGATCTAGTATTGTACTTGGCTAACATTTATTCCTGTGCCTGTCTATTAAATAGAGCCAAAATTAAAGGCTCCTTTCTTTGGTCTTCATCTGTATTAGACAGTAATGCAGGGTTAGTTTTTCTGCCACTAGGACGAAACAAATCATTGGATCAGAAGTGTCCTGCTTTGGTTTTCTTTTCTGACTTGTTAATGTTTTAACAAGAAACATTCTTACCATGTTGCCTGAAAAAAAGAAAATACTTTAAAAGTTTACAGGGAAAATGCCGTCTACCTTAGAAATTCCAAGACAGCCCAAACCTAGTGAGCAGTTGGCTTCTCAGGGAACCCACCAGGTAACAACGTGCAGGCAGGGGAAGCAAAATTAGAAGAATTAAATAACAAAAGAAAAAAAAAAAAAGAAAAAGAGTGGGCGGGTAGGAGATAGAACATATGTTTATATTAATTGAGACTAACTTGAAAATTACAAACTTGGGCAAGAGATAAGTAGATATTCATGAAGTTCTAATTCTGTGTTTACAGTTTTAACATCTTTATGCACCTGATATGCCTGATGATTTCTATAAAAATATACTTTTCTATTGACCTAAGAGTTAAAATACTGCTTTTTCTGCTATGCTTTCACCATTCTACTTATTTTCTGATATGGAAGAAGGGATACGAATAGTGCTTCCTAAACTCAAAACAAGACTTTCTTCCACAGAATGAATTTATATCAAAGGTTAATACAAATTTTTTACAGTGACAACACATACTTTCGCTTTATTTTCATCCACACTAACTCTCAAGATAGAAGATCTTCCCATTGTATAGATGCCAGGAGGCTACTTAAGGTTTCTGGGGATCTGTGCAAGTACTTTAGAATGTCAGACCAGGCAGTTTCCTTTTTGAATGGTACAGTCAGCCAGAAACTGGCTGCTTAGAAAGGTTCCATAAAAGATGTAAAGCGACAAGCATGAAAGAAAGCTTCAAGGGAAGTCTTCCAGAGTGTAACCTGCTCCATCACCAGGATTGCAAAGAGTTAGAGTTTAAAGATGGAGTGGTATCAAACATCTAAGGAGAAATGCTAGCTAAGGCTTACGTTTCATTCCCAATTTCAAATTCACACCCTCATTTTAATTTTAAATACTCTAAGAGTTAAAAGTGAACCTATAGGCTACAGGTTTTTAATAGGCATAATAGTGAAGACAGAATTTAAACCAAACATTTTATTAGATCAGATACTTTTAAGTAGTTTGGGAGGAAAGTGGACTGCTGCTTAGACATAATCTTAGTTTCTTAAATTCAAATAAATTAAGATCTCCATACCACAAAAGCAAATATGGAAGACACACCTGGTCAAGAATTTAATTCAAAGGGAAACAAAGGAAAAAAAAAAAAAGTAAGGAAAAAGTCATGGCCTGAACTTTAAGGACTCCTGCCTTACAACCACAATTGTTACTGCAAGCCAGCAATATTGATTTGTTTTCATTACCTGTATCTCAGATCACAAGGAATTTATAAGGTTGTTTTATAAATTCTTAATACAAACTAGTGTATGCACAATCACTGTAAAAGCCAGGCTGCGCACATAATCAGCATCGTTATACAAAGAGAAACTGTTCATTCAGGGTCACCAGTGTCAGAAAGCGAAGACTCCAATTAGATCTTTACTCACTTCGTGTGTTATTATAAGCTTTGAATATTTTCAGCCTGTTAAAATATAGACATTACTTTAACTGAGACACACTAAGTAATATCAATTACCAAAAATCTTTGACTGATGATTCAAATTGCAGCAGAAGTCGCTTACATAGGAAAGATTCATGCATTTAAACAGAGTATTTACCCAAGAGAACTGCAGAGCAAACTATTACGGGGTCAAAGTTTAACTTTTGGCACTGGAATTTTATGTCTAAGCATATCTTTTCCTTGCTTTCATTCATCCTAATGCACCTATGCCACATAATCCTTTTTGGAAGCTTAAAGCTTTGCATTTCTATAGAATCAAAATCCTGTTTGGCTTATCTCTGACTGTGGTGTACTAGTAGCAGTAGGGCTGCAATTTCTAAATTAGTATTTTTCTATCAATGTTATTTTATTATTATAAACCAGTAGTTTCCTATCTTCTTCATCACCTCTGCAGCAGATGTTTTAATTAGAAATAGAAATAAGAACAATATTAAAAAATGAAAAATTAGTAAATATAGCTTGTATCGTGACTTGACATTCACTAGACGAAATCAAGTCCAAGGATAAGCAGCAAGGTACTGTACACAGATGTGTACATACAGCTGGGGAAGGGTGTTCCAGCACACTGATGGTAACTTATACTGCAACACACAGTAAAATTATAACTTTGAATTAGGATGTGCACTTATTTTAGGAACACTATAGCATTCTGATCTTACTTTTAAAATGCACATCCTCTTACTCAGGTTTCTGCCAGTGGCATGAAATGTAAGTCTCTCGCTGACTACAACATCTACAAAGCATGAATTTCAACCTTTGCTTTTTTGTTGGTTCCACGTTCATGTGTTTTGTCCTCCCGTGCCATTGCTTTCTCTGACTTTCTCTGCATCTTACACAGTTAAGAGCTGTCATCAGCTCCTTCTACCAACCAACTCCAACACACTCTGCTGTTGTTGATCAAAATGGGGCATTTACACAAAGTGACACTCAAACCATCTGTGAGTAATTGTGCTATTAGAGATTTTCCTATTCTTCTAGAAAGCATTCACAGAACTCTTCTGCATGTGTATATGGCTCATTTTGAGGTACCAGTTTATCTCAAGGCAACCATTAATAGATGCAATTACTCAGGACTAAATGGTCTCATCTAAATCAAAACTCTTTAATTTCTAGGAAAGTTCACATAAAACTCTGGTTGGAAATACAGGTGCTAAATACTTTAGGTGCTAAACGACAAAAAAAAAAGTCTAAAGGACTTTTTTCCCTACTGCTCTATGAATGTGAACAGTACTGAAAATAGAACTACTGTTAGGTTACAATTTAGAAAACCTTTGAGAAAAGTAATTATGGACTACCTTGTGTAACAATATAGAACTTTATATCCTTCTCTCCATTTTTATGTTAATCTATACCACAATTCCTGTCTGTAATGACGGGGCACAACTTTTCCCTACCTTAAGCCATGTAATTACAGAAGTACAGTACTCAGCTAGGTTTGCTAAAGGTACAGATGTTATACAAGGGCTCTGTCACGTACTCACCCCTTGTAACTTCTGAATTCACTAGAAAATTTCAACAAAATTTGGAAGCCACAAGTAAGTTTAATAATTACTAAATTTCTATAAGGTTACAGAAATCGCCAATTACATAGGGGAGACAGTTAACACTCCCATTAAACAAAAGCAGACAAAACTTGGGCTGTTTTACACTTTGCTATTTGGCCAGCCATCTGCTGCCTATCAGCAAAGGTATAGCTCTGATCAGGCACAGTATGGTTCTCCTTTTGCTTGATGAGGTGTCTTGTGGAATGGGGAGGGAGTCAATGAGGTGCATAAACACAGAAGAACAGTTAAACTATAGGATGCATTTTCACGTTCTCAGAAATGAAAGTTTCATATGCAATTTAAGACAGATCACATTCTTCTAGATCTTATTGAAAAGAGCAGCCCGATTGTTTTTTTGCAATTACACTTAGAGAAGACCATTATATAGCTTTTATTTACTTATATTCACTGGAGTAGGCGGTTATTTCGCTGTTGTTGTGTAACCACTTAAATTCCAAGGGCCAGCTGCCTTCGGCAAGGCACGTAAGCACGAGTCGATTTCCTTCCAGGTGTATCTGGGGCAAGCCTGGTTCAGTCTTGAAGTATGGTGCAACATCATCTGAAATACAAGGAGAAAATGGTTTTGTAAGCTATTTAAGCGAGTGTAGTATAAGCTGCTGATACTTAGCTCATTTCTTCTCAAAAGGGTCATCATAAAACAAGAGACAACATGATTCAGCAGTTAAGGCTTACGCTGTTCTACTCATAACTAAGTCTTATCTTTAGAGGCAGAGATCTCGATAACCTTAGTCCTTGGTACTTACATAGAAGTGCCCACCCAGAAAAGCTGTTGTCCACCTTTATGGTGTATACACATGAGGAATTCAGCATTGGCTACTGTGGTAGGCAGTGAGCAGCCCTATAGGCTTCCCCCCCAGCTCTGTGAGGATTAAATGCACTCACAGCTTTTTTTATTTTATTTTTTTATTTCTTGAATAGAAACCAGAAGAGTAATCTCGGATAGAAATGATTATCACAGCAGGAGAAGTCTCAGGGTAAATGAAGAATTTTGATAGAAAAAAAAAAGAGTTTAGAAAAAAAACCACTGACAAAATCACAAGATTAATGTGTTTTTCAACGTTACTGCCAACCAAAAAGTGTTGAATTGTATTACCTGAAACCACTAATAGATTTTGAATTAGGGTACTCCAATGATCAACAATCACATATACTCTCAAACTCTTGTTGTCCCACAGATCACAAATGCTTCAAATACTCCAAGCACAATTCTTGACTGGTACATTGCCAAAGTTTCACTCAAACACAGATTTATTTCAAGTCTACACTTGTTGGAGACCCGCCCCTTGTCACCTCTGGAAGATGAAGGTTTTCACACCTTATTCATCAAATTTGTACTTCTAACTATGTAGGAACTACAGACTTAACCTTAGAAGTTTACAAATACATTCTATAACCTAAATTAACATGTTTATGTGTATATATATAAAATATACAAGTTACAAGTCAGATTTAATACAAAATATGGAATTACATATATTCAGTAGACATTACAATACTCTGCTTTTCAGGAGTGCAGTGTGTATGTACTTTATATTTAAAATATCAAAGAAAGAGAAAGATACACAAACGCTGTCCTAGTGCAACTAACCATTCCATTAAATTGCTAATCTTTCTTTTAAAACGTATTTTAGATAAGCTCAAGTATTGTTATACGTGCTATTTAAAGAGTTTAAGCCATCTTTTACAGTTTAGGGGGAAGTAACCTCAAGTACTATTCAAGCCTGTCTGAAATTTTTGAATCCACAGGTCAGCTACTATAATCTTTAATAGCTGATAGTCACAAGACAGCGACCAGATACGTTAGTGAATAAGGAGCTGAAGGCAACGGGTGTCAGTGGCTTTCAAGGTGCTCTAGCGTCCCACTGTAGATTGGGACGGCAGTGGGTACAGAGCAGCCTGGTGATGTCCACCTCTCTAAGCCCTTATCTTTTACTTTCCTTCTTATCGGGGAATTTCATTGCTTCACAGACCACACAGCAACCAGACTCATTATGAGTCTAATTGTACAGTCCCAGGGCAGCAGCTGCGCTTCAGCTGAGTGTGGTCAAGGAGTCACAGGTTGACTGTTGCCAGACTATTTGCTACAATTGGCTATAAAGCTGAACATCGGCTGCATACACATTTGATGGTTTATATGGACAAATTGTCTCTGCAGTTTCTAGAATTTAACTTCAAAAGGATATAGTTATTTCTGCAGAAGAAAAGAGCACATCGTCTTAAAGCAATATGTCTGACCTAACGAACTGAATTTAGAAAGTATTTTGATGTAAGGCCCTTTTCTGATTTGTAGCATTTTAAACAACTTGCTTTTCAAACAAACGGATTAATGGCCACTGCATATCAGTAACATTTTCTTTAAACTGGATATATAGGAAGCCATGACAACTTAATGTATGAGAATCATGGAATGCATTGGGTTGCAAGGCACCTTCAAAGGTCATCTAGTCCAACCCCCCTGCAGTCAGCAGGGACATCTCTCACCAGATCAGGTTGTTCAGAGCCCCATCAAGCCTGGCCTTGGATGGGGCCAGGCCCAGCCAGGGATGGGGCCTCCACTAACTCTCTGGGCAATCTGTTCCAGTGTTCCACCACAGTAAAGAACTTCTTCCTAATATCCAACCTAAATCTACCATTCTCTAGTTGAAAACCATTGCCCCTCGTCCTATCAAAACTATAAACATCGGAACAGAAAGTCCCAGGCAAGGCAAAGATGTTCTTTGCACTTCTCCCCTCTATTACATGACTGACATTAGATGCTGAAAAGCTTCTTTATAAATTATTTAAATTACTTCAAATATTGCGAAGTCTTATCTCAGTTCTCATTTTCTCTTAATTAGTAAAATCAAGTCAATATTTTAAAATTTGATACAGAAAAAAATTAAGTCGGTGTTAGACAATGTTGGTGTGAAATACAGCTATTTTACCCTGAGCAAAAAGCAATTTTTTTTTTTACAAAGATATTTCAAAACAAGTGAGGAAATGCTAAATCCTTTCAAGAGACTTCACGTATATTTGGGGGATCTTCCCAAAGGAGTTGAGACAGACATTCTACCCTTGCAAGATTAAAGGTATCAGGCTCCCTCTGGAGCTGAAAAGGCCAGCGGCAGGGAGTTGTGCTGGTATTTAGCAGAAGGGGTTATAACAGAGCCCAATTGGTAAATTGAAATGATTAGTGCCGTGTCCCCTGAAAACGATGACATTTACCTGCGAGTCTAGAGGCTCATGAAATGAGCTTGTTAAAACTATTCCTTCCTGATGGAAGTTGAGTCATTTGGGGAGATTACAGTGAAACTGGTATCTGCACTATAAAGCTCTCTGTGAGTAATTTGTTGATCCTGTGTTTCATTGATTTAAAGACTCAAGCAGTATAACCTCCTTCATTATTTCACTCTGAATTATCCACTTACGGCTTCTAACTTATGTCTTTCCAAGAAAAAATGGTTTATTTGAAAGACAGAAACTGCTGCCCACAGGTTTGTCATTCAGCCTTACATTTCCTTCTCAAATATTCCAAACCCAGTGATGCTGCAACCCACTCAGAGCTATCTCCCCTTTAAAGTATAACAATCAAGCCGGTATTACATGAAAATGATTCTCAAAACACAATCCAATTCTGGTAGAAGCTAGAATTTAATAGACCTACGGGAATATTTTTATAAAAGAATATAGCATGGTTTATAAATTACCCCAGCTCTCTGGAAGATTTACTTAAACCCTTGAAGTAATTTTATCTTCTAATCTTTTATTCCTGACTTTCTCATCAATCACATACCATCAGTTTATCAAATTCAATTATGTAATCAGAGCTTCCTAAATATTCAGTGAAAGCAGAAATGAAAATATAATACTGAGCAAAGTTTCCATGACGAGAGGTAGCAGTAAAGCCTTGATGACTTTGGCATTTCCACGGCACAGTGCTGCTCACACCTCAGACATGATCAAAACGGCGCTGCGCCCTAAGCTTTACAGCTTCAAGCTGTAATGGAAAGCTGAGTTTAAACAAGACCTACAAGGACAACTTTGGTTGTTATAGAGCATCCCAGGGAAACAGGAAAATTGGAAGGAAAAATGAAAGCCATCTCAGAAAGAGAACTGTAGGACAGGAATAACTGGCTAAAGGGTGGAAGATACAAGGGGGCCCTTTAATAGATACAAGATACTTGCACTTCATTAATTAAATACAAGAAGGGCACCATAAGGCTAACCTTGGCCAATCAAGGGTTTAGAAGCCATGAGACCACCTCTGGTTTTATTCCCTTGAAGGACAGAGAAAAAAGATAATAAAAAGCCCAAGTCCTAGAAACAGGAATAAGATAGTGGAATCAACATTTGTACCTGAAACAGTTTTCTGCCTACAAAAACAAACAAAGAAACAACCACCAAACAAGCATTCATGCTATACACTGTTACTTTCTTCTAAATGCTAAATGTGTCAACACTTCCAGCCTTTCTGGCTCTTCAGCTACGCTGATTAAAAAATAAAAATAATATTAATTTAAAAATTATCTGAGGTGCAAGGAGGAGTGAAAGGATATGGTGCAAATCTGTTGGCACACATACACAGATTCTACAAATTATCATTAAGTCTGCATACCAAACTCACTAAGATCCAGACTAGCATCCTTAAAAGCAAAGCGTAGATTTATTTTTATGTAAAAACTCAAGAAAAAAATAGGATTGAATATGGCAAAATGATCTGGAAATATGCTCCAAAACATGTCTGCCTTGCTTTTGTGCATTATTAAACTGCAAGAGTTGCATTCCTTCCTGCCAGGTTAGCCCATCTATTTTCTTTCTCTGGTACATGCAAAGCTTCGGTGGATTTTATCTCAAAATATAGTTTCAGGACGTATTCAACAATGGCCGTCCACCGTTGTGGGATTTATGCTGACATGTGAATACAAAAATGGTGCAGTATGCAATTGTGATCTACTTCAGGCTTCTCCCCTGCCCTAGCAGACGAGATGCATCACAGAAAAGCTGAGAGATCACTCATGCTCCATTCACCCTGAAAATCATGTTCAGACAAGAACTTACAAACACGGTCTGTAAGAGGAGAGAACAGTCCGACTGTACAGCTTTGTACTGAATGGAATGAAAACAAAATTCCAAGAGTTGTTACTCATTAGTTAACCAAGGAAACCTCATCTCATGAGGATAGCATGAGTGAACATGACTTCAGAAACTCAGGGACCTCAAACATACTATCTAATAAACACATTAACAAAGTTTGGATAATGATTCTTTAGCTCTCTAACAGCTTGCTTTTGTAAAATACATAAAGCAAAGTCAGATGAAATAGATTTTTCAGTTACTAGATCTTGAAAGCACTCTCGCAGTCCTACCCCTCCAATTCACATATTTTAATCAAAGATGCAATTTGATCTTGAACACCTCTATCCTACTGAGAAAATGAAGGTTACCATCCTCCAGAGAAGTACCACATCACTTTCAACAGTAAAATACACTGCAGCTACCCTGTTAAAATCTCAGCATTTTTTTCCTCCAGAAATGTTGGATTCCAACAGTTACAGGTAAAATCACATGCTCACATCTTGAGAAAATCAGTTACTGTAATCCTGAATACACTCAGAGTGAGGATAATGTAGTAAGTGCAGAGAACAGGTTAGAGATCCCCACTGCCATTACTATCTGCCTTTGCAATGTATCTCTACTTTTAAGTCGTTTTTAGGTGAGCCAATATTGAATATTAAAAGTAGATTAACCTGTTCATAAATAAGCAAGTCAGAGCAAATACAGCTCAGTCACTAACAAATATCATTAGAGTAGCTGTCTTTCCATCGCTCCATTCACCCAACATATATGATATTGAAAATAAATTTTTGACTGAGATACATTTCTCAATAAACCCAAGCAAAGCCAAAATTGGCTTATTAAAAAACACACCCCTATTGATTTTAGCTTATTAGTCCCTAGTCAAGGCACGATGCGCATCGCCCCTTCTTCACACGTGTGTCTGAAGCTACAACGAGCTGACACAGAAAAATAAACAGAGTATCTCTCAGGAATTTTCCAGGAAAATGAGACTAGATGAATAAATTACATACAGAGGCTGAACGATCTGCCGAGGAGAAGAGCAACAATAAAGAGATGTTTTTGCCCTCGCTATTTGCAAGGAAAAGGGATGTGAGCCATCTTCAGGTAGGTTAATGATAACTGCCATAAACAAGAGTTTTTTAAAAGATCTGTCTAGGGGACTGAATACATAATACTAAAGTCTAGTAAAATTCAAAAAGAAACTAGAGTCAGGAAACCCAAACAAAAGACAGGAAGAGTCTTTTCAGTAATCCAAAGAAAGCAGATACAACTACAGACAGTAGAATCCCATCCAGAACAGATTAAAGTTCAGCTGTGACGTTCTCAAGCTGATGCTTCAGCGCTCATACAGTGGAGTACAAGCTGCCCTGCACTGACTGACAGCTGATAACTGCAGCCTCCTGGGGAATCAGGACCATTTTCTTCTTATTCTGTACTTGAATATGAAAAAGGTTTTTCTCTTTTTTCCTTTTCAAATGGACCTTTTAATCTTATTATCTTAGTTTCTGACACACATGCATACACATGCTAGCTCTGGATGCAAGTTGTATTCTCTTGTGGAAATGAACTTCAATAGCTTAAATAGCATAAGAATTTCAAATTATTACATAGTAAATCTTGGGAAATGTACCAGGAAGTCAGATTGAACTCAGATATATTTGAATCAATCTTCTTTTCAATTCAAACCTTCTAAAATGCATTGGTGAGACACTGTGGAAGTTAGTATATGATCTATTCATAAACTGTCAACAACGTCAAACATACATTAAAGCATTCAGTCACTTTAACTGTATTGATTTGCAGGAAAGCTATTCTACCCAAAATATTGGATATTTGAGATTCAAATTTTCTTGGTTGGAAGTGTGACATAAATCACTAAGTGCAACAATTAAATTTAAATTGCATTTTACTACCTCATTCTAAGCCCGGATTTGAAAGGACTGATGCATCATAGTGCATATTTCATTAAAATACCAGGTTATTTTTCAAATATACTGCCGTAGTTAAGAATTTTCAAACATTGGTATAAAGCATTCCCTGCAAGTACATTTCCTGAACTTTCAAAGACAGTATCGGCTTTTATACTGGAATAATACTGAAGCAACTGTATTTAAATCAGTCTTCCTCAATTTTGTGAGTCAAGTAAATGAGCCCACGCTGCCCATTTTTGTCCTCCTATAGGTAAAAAAGATGGCCTGCTTGTTGGATACCTCTGCTATAATCTCTAAATGCAAATATAGTATCAGCTGAGCTTGATGGATAGTGCTTTTAAAGGTTTAATTGGGGATGGAATGAAATTGTTTTAGAACTCAGCAAGTTCTGTGAGGAAACCTACATATTTCTAGAATAAGTGACATTTATTTCTTTTAAATGCACAGTCACTGGGAGACAAGATTTCAATGGGTAACATTTTTAGCCTTGAACAGGTCAAATAACTAATTGGCAAGTTTGTTATTGGGTAATTGCCAATCATATATTTTATTTGGATGGAAGAAATACTGAACTTCAGATTGCATACTTGTTGCACGCTATCCCAAGAGGAAAACTAAACATTCTGTAATGTATAGTTATGATTAGCTTTCAATAATTCAATAGACTAGGAGTCCCAAGTGGCAAGAGTAAGCGTTTCACACTGATGGTTAAATAGACTTAATTAAAAAAACCTCTTTTTTTCTTTTTAATGGAAGCATCACTTCTTTATTTCAGAATCACCTACGTGGCACTGCTGATTCCATATTGCTTCTAAGCTCCTCATTTCCTGATGCAAACAGATCAAGTGTTTTTCCCAAATCTGACTAATACATAGTATTGTTTGAAAGAGCAAACATCACAATTAATTCCCCTGGAAACTTCTACAATCCTAAGCTACACATCATGAAAAGACCTGCTACAGGAAAACATGTTTTAATATTTCCAACCTTTCCACCTTGTTTTAAGGGACAAAGATTTCCTGTTATATCTTTTAGCCTTCTTCCATTTTTAAATGCAAACGGCTTTAAAACCACAAAAACACCCCATATTTGCATGCTATTCTGAGAACAGAAAAAAGTTAAAGCAGGGTTTTTTTAATGATAAAAAATAAAATCTTACTGTCACCAGTTGCTTAGAAGTCCTTAAAAATAACCTATTTTTTGCATTCATAAAATCTACTCCCCAACTGTCATCTATTTAAAGACCAATACAGGATCACTTTTTGAAGAATTCCCTTTTGAGAAAACATTTCTCTGGTTTTATTAGAAACGCTCAAAACAGAACTGAAAGGAGGAGGTTCCACAAAAGCACAGAAGAGTTTTTACAGGACTGGGATTCTAACAGACAAAAAAAAAAAAGACAGCAGTTAGTAACATCACTCCACATAACATCCACTCTACATAAAACTCTCTTAGTTATCTTCAAATACACTGAGAAAGATTTTCCCACATAAAATCATATCATTGTTTTCTTGAAACTGATTTCTTCAACAGATCAGCCAAGGAGAAGAAAAAAAAGAAAAAAAAAGGCTGATATTTAAATGAGCCTCAAACAGCTCCTGATAGATGAACGTAAAGTCCCACTAAGTTTTCCTTTTCCCATTTAATTTCTACACCTCGTGTTTCAGTTTCATTTTCTGACCTCCTGTAATACTTCAGTTGAGTCAAAATAAAAAAAATAAACTAAAAATTGGTTTGTTGTATATCAGAAGGCAATCAATTAATGGTTTCATGAATTAATGGAGTATCTGCTGTAAGATTAAAAATCAAGAAGCTACAGATGATGTTCTTAAGTCATGTTTAGCATAGTTCATACTCAAAAAAGGCTGCAGAATTATTTTATTTAAATAGTCATAAGGATATCTGAAAAGAAAGTCACAAAAGTACTGAGAGAAAAAGGCACAACAGCATCCAAAGCGGGCAAATAAAAGAGAACTCATTAACTATCAAAATCAAAACAAAACCTCCAAAGAAACCCACAACTCTGGGCTGAGTTTGGTATGAAAGCATAACCTCCGTGCTTTTAATATTCTCTTCATACCTAGTGATATTTACAGAGACTTGCAGAGCTCTCAAGGAAATAAGTTGTTACTGTTGAAATCTCGGCACACAGCAGGTGAAAGGCAAAAACCGCCTTACAGAAATAGAATCCAAGTATAGCAGGATTTCCTTCATTATTTTAACTGGAAAGGAAGCCACTGTTGCTACTACATAATCTACAATCTCCAACTACTGTAGGGCCAGTCTAACCACACTGATATCTGTCCATGTGTACATATCCGTCCACGAAACATTCCAACTGTCACCAGGATGAAGGCAGGATGAAACCCTACAGAACATTTAACAAAGCAGCAAAGATAAAACCATAAATGTGCTTTCTACAAGTTCATCCTTGGTGTAAGAGACATTCTCAGTTGGTTATTTTGTAGAGGATAAGTTAATTCAAAAAGGTAAACAGCTGACAAGTGCCTGGAAGTACCAGAACAGAAACACAAGTGCAGCAGCAGGAAACAGAGGCACAGCAAAGGCACCGCCAGACTTGAAAGCCATGTTAAGGCCACCTGTTTATTATTTCAAGGAGCAAATTATTTCTAAACAGCAAAGCAGCTATGAATAGCCATAGAAGACATAAACACAGATCTCTTTTGATAAAGGGGACTGAAGAAGAAATTATTCATGCACAAACCTTTGTTAAATAATTCCCACTCCTTACTGCTATTGTTATTTTGTTTACATGTAACTTGTAATTCTCTTTCTTTGCCCTTTAAACTTGAAAAACGTAAACAAGTTCATAAGTTGGATAAAGCCTGCCTCAAACAACTCAGTGGTGCTCCTGAATTCAGGGGTGGTAGGCTCACGATCACGCACCATCCTGAACAGAGACAAGATTGTTCGTATCCTTCAGCGGTGCTGAACTAGGACAAAAACACAATCAAAGTACAACCCAAAGTTCACAGAACTCAACTGACATATTCCCATAATCTTAAGCAAACTTTGGAACAGGCATTTGGTTAGTGCTTGAGTCAGAAACAGAAGCCCAAAGCAATCTCTGCAGAGCTCTCAAAGTATCTCATTGCCCCATTTGTGTAGGCACCTGGATAACACACTGCACCCAAACAGGGAGACACACCTTCGTACACCTGCATGCAGAAGAGCAGGCATTAACTAAGAGACAGATAAAAGGCTCTTTGAAAACCTGACATAAATCGGCTACCTTAATTTTCCCTAATATTGTCACTTATTTCTCCATCTTCTACACTAAACACTTTTAGGAGTACCCAAGTGGAATTCTTTCCTCACCTCAAGGATAATACATGTATTTAGAGACTATAGCATTATTTTCAACAACACTGATGAAACATATAATTTCTTCTTGTCAGAATTAGACGAAACATATCACTGTTCTTGAAAACACAGCTTAGCCTGACACATGTGAAGGCAAAAAAAAAGGAGTTAATCTAGATATTTTATTTAATTTTCTTTGGGTTATAAATAAGCAGCAAGTTAATACTGTTTTCTGCTTTTGACAGTTCTAATGTTAATTACATGTGCTGGATTTTATAAATCAATACTTCTTACATAAAGTGTTATTTAACTTGCCAAGTGTAGCAATAGATCAATGCATTTACTGTTCTTGCTAACATTGATGGATGACATACATCAAAAGGATATGCAAAAGAAAAAGAAAAGATGTATTAGTAAGTCAGACAGGGTTAAACCCCAGACAGGTAGAGAGGGAACTTAAACAGTGTTTCGAAAATAGCATCATAATTTTATTAAGGTTTGAGAGGTTTTCTTCTTTTTTTGGAGTGTTTCTGTTTTTTGCTTTTAATACCAAGGTCTGATGCCACCATAAGCAGATTCCTGTGCATACAGAACTATTATATTAATTCTATGTATTCTATGGGATGTAGGAGCAACGAATTGCACTTCACAAACTTTAAGTATATTTTTACTGAAGTACCATATTCCTATGTTCAGCACACAGTACCTCTATCTAAACGTGCTACTAGGTGATCAAAAAAGAAAAGCGTCGTTGATAATTAGTCTACTATATGCAAACATGCTATAGTTAATGTGCTTTAAAAAAAAACCCTGTAAATCAACTTCAAAGATTGCATTCACTGCACTATGAACTGTAATAAACGAAACACTCGGTTACAAATCATTCTAAGAGCTAGTACTAATGCACCCAAACATGTTGAAGGGATATACAGCTCACCGTGCTACTAATAGTCATTATTTATTTGTGCCATTTGTAAAGAAGACATTAAGCATGTTAAAATTAGGAAATTCCAAAGAACTGAAAACTATTACTCTGTATGTAACAACAGCAAATCAATAAAATACTGGTTAAAACCCATTATAAGAAGCACATATATACACAGAATGTATAATTACATACTGAAATAGAAGGGAAAATTGTTTTCCTTCTAGTATGGATAGATTTCTCAGGACAAAAGTAATAATTACACCATATATCATGTCCAAATCACAGAACAGACAAGAAAGTTCTTTTACATTAAAAAAAAATATCACCAGGAGGAGCTTTTTAAAGTTACAGAAGGTTAAGGAATGTAAACTTGAAGAAGTGTTATCCTTTGCAAGTGGTTAATGTAATGGTTATATTTTAGTGCGGTTTCTCTGACTAGAATATAAAAAGACACCTCTGTGTTGCATCACCACAGCTCTAAAGCCCAAGTAGGCTCTACTTCATTAACTCTGTCACTCTGGACAGCGGGCATGAAAAGTAATGAGAAGCTACATCTAGTGGTGGTGTTAGTGTGTTTATGAAATAAGTGACAAAAAGGAGTAACCAAAAAAACGTGATGAGTCTAAGTGAAAGAAAAAGGATCATTTATAAACTTTCTTTCAAACCTGGTTGGAAAAAGGTTAAATTCTATTTAACCAAACATTTTAAAAATCAAAAAAACCCAACTACTTCCTCTACTAGCTAAGGCATGTCTGGGAGGACAGTAATACCTGTAATGAGACTGCCAATTAATGCAAGAAAAGTCAGGAGATGGTCTTCACAGTTTGAGTGCTTTGTCTCAATCAATCAGACAAAAGAATTCCCTGCACAACAATCATTCTTCTCAATTGTTAAAAGTTGTGTGGGTATAAAAGAGAAAGGGGATCAACTGCTTTACATAAGGCTTGGTTTGGTAAGGTGGGCAGAGTTTTGTGCAAGCCCTCAGTCACCTTTAAGAGACGAGAAAATATTAGTGAAACGTGGGAATTCTGCCCATGTAACCTTTCTGTCCAACTTGAAACTGTAAGACAGAAAGAATCCATGAGTAACTGGCTGAGAGATATAACACAGACCACTTACTCGCAGAAATACAACGAAAAGCTTAGTCCCATCTCACTGGTGCATAATATACAAGTTGTCAAAAGAAAACAACGGCCACACTCCTCCTGTTACTCTTATTATACCATATCATAATCCTGCTCTCACACCACCCAGCTCAGAAGCACCTGATCGGTTCTGCTGGAGCCTAATCAAATAAATACAGATAGTCTTGCTAAATCCTACTTAGCAGCATTAAACAAAGGAAGAGCAAATCTCTACTCTTAACTCTGAACCTAGACAACCTGGCATTAATGAAGATGTATATTCAGAAAGAAATATGGAGTAAGTCTGAACCTCGCTTCGCGAGAACTCCTGTATCCTCTAAGAGGTAAGCCCTGGGTGGGTTTCCAAGTTCTCTTAAATTGCTCACCGGGGGAAACAATCTGCTGACTTAATTCTCTGCAGGATTTCACAAGTCCCTCCAGTCATCTGTTTCTGCTGTATACATTCACATACATCATCAAGCTGACAATTTAGAAACTGGACCAGATGGATGTATAACCCAAAACAGTGTTGTTTGTTAAATCTAAAAGCTATTAATCAAAATAATTTCCTTTATTAAACTCTGTGGGAGAAAGGGACAAATATAGTTGACGTATCACACACACTTACTGGGAGTGCATCACAGGACAATACAGACCGAGGTTATTTTCACTCGGCTCCACCACAGAACAAATGTTGATAGCACAAATGTTCTTCCTAAAAAAAGCTGATTACGGCAGGACAAAGCAAGCAGGAAAGGGCATCCTAAACGCTTTCCTTGAGTAGATAAGGCATGTTATTCTTTTTTTCCCCAAAGGAAATAATTACATTCTCTGAAAGGACTGGCAACTTCAAGTTATTTTTAAACAAAGAACAATTCTTTGTCTAATGGGAGTGTTAACTTGTTTTAGGAAAGCAATGGGTGAGACTGGATGAACAAAGTCAGCTTCACCTTTCACCAGACACTTAATGCCAACCCAGCTGGAAAAGAGTCTGGGCTATTTGAGGTTTGAGATTCACAAATAAGACTTACTCTTCTAACCCTGCAATTCCTCAGATATTTTGATGCAGAACTAAGAAAATAACAACATATACTTTCTGGTTTTTCCAAACTAAAGCTTTTTGATATTAAAAAAAAAATGAAAGAAAAGAGACATGGAAATGTTCTAACAACAGAACAAACCTGCACAAACAAATTATAGAAATAGAGTCCTCTAGAACTACCTGGAAAATAGCTTCTTAAATATCAAAAGGGGATTTGCAAAAGAAAGCTAGGTCTGTAGCCATTAAACCACAGATTTTTACAGACTTAATTATTTTGGAGGAGGTCACTGAATGAGAGAACACAGTTGTAAGCCTTTAGTGATACACTGATACATCATCGCAAAGAAACCTCAGTCTGTGAGTTCTAATGGCAAAGCAGAACCACACACTCTGGCACTGCTGAAATTACAGTGATCCCCGCAAGCGAAGTCGGAGGGCAGCCTCCTGGGCACTTTCATTCTTTCACTCCCCATCACAGCATAAGAGAAAAAGAAGGAGAAAGTGCATGTAACGTACCTGTTCTTAAAGAATTGGCATCTGAATCGCACAAAAAAAAAAAAAAGAAAGAAAAGAGAGAGAACAGTTTGGCCCAAATATCATTTAATTTTCTCTGAAATAGTCCCAAACCCCTACAGTTATTATTTTAAGGGGTTATCACATAAATACTCCTAGTCATACATTTTTCATAGTCAGAGCTTTCATTGAAGTCGTTTATGAAAATGCCTTTTACCAGCATGGATTTTAAAAGCCTTGTTTACAGAGTAGATCTTCTGAAATAGATGCTCAACCAGAAACCCTGTCTGACTTAAAAGTAAATAGCCTGAAATGCTACCACATTATTACCGGCTCATTAAGAAGCAAATTAGTTGTTTTTCTCTTTGTTTAGCAATACTCAACAGGTACTTGTTTTGACACTGTTTTAATGTGAAAACACATTAAATTAACATGTTCTGTGGTTACAGGAAACATTGATTGGACAAAGGCCAATCCAGCAGCTTCACAACAAAAACTGTGATTTCTCAATTAAAGTAACATACATTAAATTATATAAGGCAATTCATTATATGTCCTTCTTGCCAACCCATTATCCTTCTACTTCATATTTACAATGTACCTCAAGTACAATTTCTTAGAAAAATAATTAAAATGGTGTACATGACAAAATCATGACCAGAGTTGACCTTCTCCTTTGTACATGCAATAAATCATGCAAATTGTGCACCCAAAGTTCAACAACCTTTGTTATTTCTCCTCACTAGGTGTAGAAAACCAGTCCTATTAACAAACAGTCACCCTAAATTTGCATTAACATAATATTTATTTAGTTTAGACTTTTGGCCTTTAGTTTATATCAGCTTAGAAGTAAACAGAAAAAGTGCAATAATGGCAAATAAAACAATGAAGCAGTAAAAATAACGTGATGATGGATTAAAATATATTGTTCTAGTTGGGAGTCAATAGGGCAAGTGCTTTTTAAAAATTATGCTTCCCTTTGACAAAATCAGTACAATACTTGCTGGTACAAGCAATAAAAAAAAAAAACCCTCCCATAAAACACTTCCGACTTCGCTTTCCATTTTAATGGCCGCAGGCAAAATTCAGAATACATTTGTCAAGTTGATATTATCAACACAACAGGGGCATGCCTGACTTGTTCTACATTTGTTCTCAAAGTTCACTTTTAGAGGCCATCAGCTACGAAAGGAGAACGCAGAAAACCAAAATCGCTCATACCAGGCAGACACAGAAACATACCTTCAAATATTTCCAAGAGGTTTCAGTAAATATTATCACATATATTGCCTCCTCTGCAAGGCATCAATCACATTCAGTTTAACATTAAAGACCAACCAATCTGAAAATTAAAGGTGATTCGCACTCTCTTTGCTCAGTTTAATGAGACATCCTAGTCTGATCTCTGACAACTAGTGCCAACATCTTTAACTTTTTCCCTGACATCTGAAATTGATTTCAAAGACAGATACTTGAGAAGGCAAGAATACTATAGAAAAGGACATAAGAAAAGCATTGTAAAAGGCAAAATCAAATCTAGGGCCGTAGGTTGCATTCCCACCGCCGCCCACCCCCTTGGTACTTAAAAATCATCTGCGTCATTAAGCAACTTAAAGAAAATTCCATTAAAAATTCCTAAATGTATCTGTACCTTATTCTTGTGCCTTAGAATACCAGCCAATTCTATTAATAATTATTTGCTGTTATACATTGTTCATGTCTCATTTTTGTTCTCTTTTATAATACCTGGAAAGGTTTTTTCACATACTTAGTGAAAGTCTATGATTTTGTGAAAACACATGCCCTTATACATGTATTTTTTCTATTTTTGTTTCATAGTTCTCTTCTTTTCTAGACTAAAATTATAAAGAGAACAAATACATTACAGAGAAAAAAACCCAATCACTTGAATTGTGCAATTCTATAATTTGCCCATGGATTAATGAATTCATGGTTAGTTGACCCGACTGATAAAAATATTCAGAAAATGATTTAAATGTCAAAAAAAAAGCACAACTCCTTATTAAACATACACTGGCTGAAAATGCAATGAACCCTACGCAGCATTGAGACTCTACATACAGAACCACTACAGCAGACTATTGTTGTAACAGGAATTACCATATCATTTAATGGATTTCAAGGATAACACAGAATGGGTTTGGGCTGCTTATTTTTAACGAGGGCACAATGATATTAGGGCAAGAAGCTTCACTTTGGCACCAATACAATGCTTGTAAGAGAGGGATTTCAACAGCTGTCCTGTACAGATGGTTGCTTTTACTTACAAAGCTTTGAACTGAAGAAAGATTAAATCTATGGATGAGGGACCTTTACCTTGCTTCTTTGCTTGCATAGCTGGCAAAGGAAAAATAGCTAAGATAGATTATAATAAGTGTCTTGTTTGTATTAGGCACACAGTATTCCTTAAATGTACAAAACACAATGTTTATTTGATTTTAGCAGCATGCAGTTTCCACTGAGCACCCTGGAATTCTTCTGAAATAATAAGACATCTCAGCTTTCCTGAATTCCCATCAGAATGTCCATTATTTAAAAAATGGAAAAAACAAACAAATACAAATTACACAGAGGAAAAGAATCTGAGTCAAAGTCAGAAGTAACCAGTATAAAAGCAAAATGCCACACATTGCATGACTAATGGCATATGCCTTTGTTCCAAGGTAATTAATCCTATTTTTAATTGCAAGTTGAAAGTCTTGAAAGAGTCATTCCTGGGGAAAATGGTGATTTTCTTAAAAACAAGGCACAATAGTGGAGGATTTGACTTGCTGTGTTGACATAACCTTAGCAAGCAGCAATAAACATTATTCAGTGAAAATGTATTTGTATCAAGTTAAAAAGACTCAGAAACTACTGTGCAATTCTGACCTGAAGTTCCATTTTTGAAAGCCAGTCTCCGTGCTGAATTCTTAACGATTTGCAATGAACAGTTGTAGCAAACCACGGCATTCACCAAGATCTCTGTCTGCTAACAGCTATTCATATGTCAGAAGAATACCCGCATCAGTCATAGAAAATTTTTTGAGCCTTAAAATTGAGTATCAATATACTGGATAGAGGAACTACAAAATCCATGGTAGCTATCGCACAACTTCCAGCCTTCTGCTTCTAATGAGTGCTTCTGGTGCATACCAAGGTTCAAAGGAAATATTAATTAATTCTATTCTGGCAGCTATATACTATTTGGAAGCCAAAATGGATGGAATCTGTAGACTTTTCATGTGAAAATTTATTTTAAACTGTACAAAAGAATTTGAGAGCTCTAAATTTTCTCAAGAGATTTAAAACTGAATCTGATCTTTTGATGTTATCAACCACATTTGTAACAGAAATGCCTTTTTATAAAGAGAAGTGAAGCAATAAAACACTATTGAAGCACAAAAGCCAAAATTCTGGAATGCAAGGAAGCTAAGCTATTTGTGTATTCTTTGAAATTACAAACCTTGCTGGAAACTCAAAACTATACGTTCCTTATCTTCTTACAGTAAACAAATATAAGATGTACCCAACAAGCAGAAAGGGAGAGAAGAGCAAAAGCTTTGAAATACAACGTGTATCTCAGTCTCAGCAGTTCAAGATAAAGGCACAACTGATCTTTAACTCTAAAACAAGAGAGGCACACTGCCAATTTCTTTCAGTTTATGATTACATTTCACATGAGTTGGTTCTAGATCAATTGTTTTCATGGTAACTAGTGCAGGAGGCCACATATTAGCTCCTTCCTTTTATAAAGCATACGTGGAGGACTTTTGTGGCATCAGCCTATTGAGGAATGGTTTTTGAAAATGTGACAAGTTATGGTGACATCTTCATGTGTATCCTGTAGGACACAAACCTCGGTGGACCACATTTCTCCTCCCCTTCATCACTCGGGAACATAACTCATTTCAAATTGTGAATCTTGCGGCTGAAGTCCCCACACTGATATAATTTGAAAATCTGAATCAAGAAACCATTCAAAACCACATTTTCTCTTCATTGTTCAGTGAAAGAATACTGTGCCAGCAGTTCCGTACTTGCCTTCTGAACTATTAAACTCAAACCTGCTTTTTGTAATGCCACTGTGCCTTCAGACACCAGCTATCATCAACATAGCTACAGGATGTACCGCGTACCTGCACCTGCTTCATCTACCGAGCATGGACCACCTGAGAACACAGGGCCACTTGGCATTTCATTCAGTGCTTACGGAACAATTTCTAAAGTGAACGGAGAGACACATGAGGTACCAGACACCTCACAGGCCTAAAAAAATACCCACAGCAATGATGAAAATAAAAAGAGCAATCTCCTCTTTCATTCTGAGGGTGCCATCATGGATAAGAATCATACAGTATTTATATCGCACACTTCTAATAAACAGTGTTGGATCGCTAATGAAAATAAGCTGTATGAGTTCAAAACAAATCTTTGTATACACATTATTTTAAACTATCGTACTTCCTGTGAAATCAAGGCAGGTTTCCATTTTTAATGGCATTAGTGTTTTTGCCATATATTTCTCTATGCAAAAAGACTTGAACTACTCATTTTTGTTCAAGCTTTCAAAAAAAAAAAATTACCCTCAAGCACAAATCAGCATAAAATATTTCAGCTGAAAATTCAAGCAATTAAGAAAGTTTTCTGCAGCCAAATATGCCCTATAAAAAGTAAACATATGTAGGCAAAATTAATTGGAGTAGCTACACCATCATAATGATATAGGTTTATGTAACAAGATACACATTTAATGCTTTCATTCTTCTTAACACTTGCTCTCCGCTCATTACCAAACACTGAAAATAGACTTTTTTCCTCTCTGAATATTAGACATTCCAGTCACTAAATTATAAATAATTTCTTTAATGGAAACCTTTGTTGGTGTAAACAAGCTATTTAAGGGAAAATGTAATAACAGTGTATCAGTTCATCCTTCTCTGTTGATACAATGATAACAAGTTACATACATCCCTATCTATCTCTCTTCCCAGTGGACACATTATGAAACCATTTATTATCAAGGGTTGAAATTACACATGAATTCATGAAGAAATAAATGAGCATGGATCAACAGGGTCCCCAGCAAGTAGTACTGACACTGCTTGAAAGAAATTAGTAGTAAAACAAGAGCAGTGTTAAAGATGCCCATGCTTTGGAGAACATGCGGGTAAGCTGTAAAAAAAGCTGCTCAATCCATTTAAAATGCAAAGAAAGAGAAGATCAGCAGAGATGCGGTGGATGTTTAACACAAGAAAGGTACAGTAAGGGAATGCATGTGAAATACCCTGCGTGACATCAGGTTAGCTCAAGATCAGTGGAGAGATGGAAAACAGAACGAGAACGATCAGAAGCAGACTGTGTCCCGAAGGAGGCACTCATGTCTGAGATGAAAAAAGATCAAGAAATAAAACTTGAATTCTTAAAGGAACGTTGGCTCAAATGCTGAAAATACTAAAAAATAGTGAGGAGTGTCAATGGTAGATTTCACAAGAATTGCAATTCTGTCTTTGATTCTCCCAAGATACACAAAATACAACAAAATTTCCTTGTTGCTTTAACCTGAGATCCAGAACTTTGGGAATTCCAAAATCCAAATGGGGTCTACTAATTCAACCACATTGTTCATGGTGTCTCTGGTTAAATAACTAGTTAAAAAAGCATGTCTTTAAAATGAGGGAAAAATAAGTACACATGAAATAGAAAATATGGATTTACAAAATGAAGTTATTTTTTAATCTGATACTCATGTCTTCAGACTTCACCAACTGTCAGATGATGTATACGGACATCCATTACTAACTACTTTAATTATGGCAACAACTAAAGGCAGACTAGTAGAGGGGTTTGGTTTCCTTCCCTCTTTTTTAACTTATTTTAACCTACTTTCCCTGTTCCCCACAGTGACAATAGACACTGGAAGCCACTATGACCATTCCTTTCTCTGTAGTATACACCTTCAAATCCACCCTTGAAGATAGAATTTCCCAAGTGACTGTAAATTACTTCCAATTTAGAGCCACAAACTGCACTGATATAAAAAGTTCATTTCTTTAACCCTACTTGAAAAGCAAACTATCCTCCCTCTTATCTCTCTTTGCCACCCAAATAACAGATGACAGTCACCTGTTTTATGTTAGACTATCATTCCCGGATCTCTCATGCTGATTCATTCTCAGCTTTCACAGCACAGGCACAAATTGTCAGCAAGAGCTATGCTGGCTTCATTTCCCATATGGAATCCAACAGCTGGAGTTCATTCATTAGAGCAAGCAAAAAATCCTGATATAAATTAAAGAGAGCAAAACAACACAATGACAAACATCTTCCAGGATCTCAAGTACAACACTTAAGAGTCTTGTAAAGCAATCACATTGCTTTGTCAGCCAGGGTATTAATAACTTCCAGTTATCTGTGAACATGTTTGCATCTACAAAATCCCCCCATTTTCAAATTCCCCTTCCCCTTCACTCATGACTCTCTAAGTACCATCAGCCCAGTCCCACACATCACACCAGGTCCCCTCAAACATCCCTAATCCTTCATTCTTCATCAAATCTACAGTTTGCTCTGTCTCAACCCTCAATCCACCCCATTGGCACTTCATCATGCTACAGAAATCACGAGAAGCAGTAAGAGGCTCCTAGTTGCTGTCAGGCCAACTAACAGCTCTGGAGCCCTCAGCACAAGAAGGACGTGGACCTGTTGGAACATGTCCAGAGGACAGCCACAGAAAAAGATTAGAGGGCTGGAGCACCTCTCCTATGAAGACAGGCTGAGAGAGTTGGGGCTGTTCAGCTGGAGAAGAGAAGGCTCCAGGGGGACCTTATAGTGACCTTCCAATACCTGAAAGGGGCCTATAAGAAGGCAGGAAGAGATCCGTTCTCAAGGGTTTGTAGCAACAGGTTTTAAGCTAGGAAAAGGTAGATTTAGGTTAGACATTAGGAAGAAGTTCTTTAACATGAGGGTGGTCGAGCACTGGAACAGATTGCCCAGAGAGGTGGTGGAAGCCTCATCCCTGGAGTCATTCAAGGTCAGGCTTGGTGGGGCTCTGAGCAACCTGACCTACCTAAAGATGTCCCTGCTTATTGTAGGGGGGTTGGATTAGATGGCCTTTAGAGGTCTCTTCCAACCCAATACATTCTATGATTCTATAATATCAATACCCTGTCTAGGAAGCCACTAAGTCAACCACAAAGATAATTGCCGAGATTGTATTTAATGGAAGCAGTAATTCAGGTCCACTATACTACCTAGCTATCAATTTTCAGGGACTTACAGAAAATTAAAATTGAAGCTTCTGTCTTAGACAAATGATAAATCAAATTATTTTCCCGTGTCTAGGTTCACCTTAAACAAATCAACTATTTAAATTTTATTAACTGAATTATCAACTTTAATAGCTCTTTCAAATTAGCTACTATGCAAACTTTTATCCTCAAAATGATCAACTTCTGCTAGTAACATTTAAACATAGTCTGTAATATGTCACACGTGATATTGATGATTTAGTGGTTTAATGTAGTAGCATGGAATTCTTTTCACAGTTTGGATTTTGTTACTTCCATTAAAAACATACACTTTAACACAAGACTTCAGAAGTGTAACCACTATGAAGATAATGAAAATATATAATCATTTAGTTTCAGAGAGGAAAACTGCCTAGAGTAAGGAAGCTTATTAAAAGAGCCAGAAAGGTTAAACTGCAGGATAGAGACGGTTAGTATGAAAAAGTCCTTCAAAACACTAAATTCAAATGGGAGAAAAATAGAACACAAAGCCTGGTGTGGGAAATGTGAAAAAATACTGAGGGTATCCCCACTCCACCCACCACCCCCCCCACCAAAAAAAAAAAAAGCCTCAAGAAAAGCTTCGTAGTGACAAGAAAAACCAAACAAGAAAAAACAAACACACGTAGTTTTTCCATGTCCATTTGGAAATTAGTTCTGTTACAGAACAGACTAATTATCCACTAGTTAAAGCTTCTTTTGCAATGACAAGGGACTTCAGTACAAATCATAATCACGACCATTGACTAAATCTTTGATGTTAAACAGCGCATTGTGAGATTAATCAAACCTTTAAAGAAAATTCTCTAAATATAGATATTTTTAAATTGGTGAGCTCCCTGCAGATTTAAACTCTTGTGTCTGTGGATAGCAAAAAGACTCTCCTATTCCAGGCTTACAATGATGTTTGTAGCAATTTTATTATCTGCCACGACACCCTAAAATTTAAAACAAAAGGCGGCTCTTTGGCTTGTTCCAGCAGCATAGCAAATGCTATTCGATCTGGTGATCATAGAGAATCAGCAAAACAACTTTTTGTATTAATCAGGAATGGTTCTAGTGCTAAATGGCCAAAAGAATGAAAAGATAATTTGAAGATTGTCTCATAATCTCAGAAGCCAGGGAGCAGATATTTCCACTTCAATTTTTTACTCTGACTTCCAACAGAAAAGATAGGTCCGTGTTTCAGCATTAAGAAATTCTACTGTAGCTCTATAGTTACTATTATTTCTGCTGTAATAATTAATGTATCTATATGAAAAAAACAATAATGCATTGACACCTACCATGGAGAAAACTAAGTTTAGTAATATTCCTCGATTTTCAACTCCTTTATTTCATTTTTAACTTTTTTTTTTTCATAAAATTGATCCTTTGTTTATTCTAGAAAAAGCTGTAAGTCTCTGGTAAATTTTTTTGTATTTTTTTTTGTTCTAAGAACAAGAATCACAATATTAAAATTCAATGTACTTACAGTCTACTTATGTGGATAAATTTGAAGTGGGAGATACCATTAGGGAGACAGCTTTTAGATGAGTCATAACTTTTACCTTACCTGAGCAAAACCTAACATTGTTGTACTGCCAAATAGATTAAACAAGCAGGATGGAAAACCATGAAAAAGTAGCACATCAATATGGAAACAAACAGAACTGTCCTTTAAATATGAAACAAAAGGAAAGCACAATATATTTCAGAGGCATATTGATCTTAGCAACACTGACAGCAGTGTGTCCTAGCACCTTTATTTAAAAGAAGGCTTCAATGAAATTGCTGGTCTATTTTTTAAAAATTAGAAAAGCTATAAGATCATGCATGATGAATTGGAAAAACTTCTGATGGATGCAGCATATACTTGTGGATCCAAAGATTTAATGTAGGAACTGTAAAATAGTAACTTGGATAAAAGTCAGACTCACACACATCAGATACAACAGTTGAGATTTATCACCAGCCTCCACCCCCATAATGCATCTCCTTTGTCAAGTTTTAGAGATGACTACCATTAGTGGAGCCTTAGCCTTGAAATTGTATTAGTAATCAGACATGATGCTGTGAGTGACAGTCAAAGCTGACTGATCAGAAAGGAAGCACGCAGAGGATGGCATGACAACACCAAGCAGTTTACTACTTCTAGCAAGAGGATTGAAAATAGTTTCCTTAAGGGTAAATCAAAAGAGTTGGCAAAGAAAGATTATGGTGTAAGAAAGATCTGGACATGTACATTTTTTGTGCTTTCTAGTTCTTGCTGTGTGCACTTTGTACCTTTAGGGAAATGAGTAATTAATGCTTTGCTTTGGTGATGCTGGTTTTGAGTCATTTTCAACATGTCTCTAGTCACAGACCTAAAAGCAAACTGCTTGCAGACACCCAATGCAGTTGAGCATGTGGTAGTAAAATAGCTAAAAAAAACTATCCAAACACACCTAGGAAAATGGATACCGAAGTTTAAGTGAAAAGTGAGAAGAGTGAAAAGAAGTATCACTCAAAGCATACAACCAGGGGAATCTCAAAGTGTAAGAAAGTTTCACCCCTCAATGTGACACAAATAATAAGGGAAGACCTAGAACTAATGAAATAATTATTTCTGTACCACAGGCAGAGAACACTTAGAAATAAAATTATTTTATGAAAATACCAGATTTAAAGCCCATCTTCCCCATCTGAGCTACCAAGAGGGGTAAGAAATGCTTTAAATTTACTGGGAGCTTCCTAGGCCAATTTAATTCCGTTTTGTAGCACAATCTTCTGAAGGAAGGTATGCTGCCACTACAATTGAGTAAGTTACTTTTCCTGGTTTATTATTTATGATTTTAATATAAGGCTTACACTTGTACTATATCATTCCAATCCATATCCTTCTATTCTGTCCTATGAAGCAAAACTGTTGAAGTGTTTAGCAATTTACCATTTTGAATTGTATTACAAATTCGCCTGGAAGTTGGTTTTTATACTTTGATCTACAACTATTATCCAAGTCTTGTACAATGTAATTAAATAAATTAAACCAGCCCTTGGGGACCTCTTGCTCTAAAATGAAATTTCAGATCCAAGAGTGCCTGTAACCTTTACTGTAACCATGTCTAAAATGCTCCTTGTAATTTCACAACTAATCAGATCTTGACAGAAAGGCAGACACTTGTTGATGGAACTCCTCCTTCCTGATATCCCCAAGGATAAATTCACCACATTGTGATTGAAACAAATCACATTCTATCAGAGCCTATATTTTTAAAAGGGTGTCATGAGTTTTGAAGCAAGGCTTCTGGACTACTGCTGCTCAGTTGTAACACATGGATATCACTCACCCCCTGCTGCTGGACTGGTCAGCTCCTTGAGAAAAATTCATTTTTCCTGACATAAAACATTATGACTTCCATTCAGACAGCCTAAAAATCAGGCTCATTGTAATAACCAAGACAGTTCTGACCAGCCGTGATAACTTGGTACCAAACAAGTACAGTTGAAGCATTCGTGTGAAAGACCAGCTTTAAACATGAATCACAGACCTTGTGAATGAAGGTCAATATTTTTTAATCCTACATCTCAAAAAATACCAATAATTACTACTTGAAAAGCAAGAATTAACTGGATAATAGATGTGGCACAAAAATATGCAGCCAAAATACACGCAAAAAGCTATGCTCATAATGAATGTAAGCACACAGTAAAATACTGGCTCAAGACAAAAGCAAGAACTGGTCACAACAAATTTTTACATGACAGGTGAAAATTTCACCTCCTTCTCCCCTCAGTTCGTTAATCTGGGTGCTTAAGGCAGTAGTGTTATCATGTGCAGGATGCGATTTCATCAGGTTATACACAAAAATACAGGCACATGGTAACACGTCAGCTGAGCATAAGCTTGATGCCTTGATTCCTCCCTTGTACAAGCACTTACGAGAAGCTCCAGCTGAACTCAGATACAGACCTGGTGCTGGGCCACACAGGTCTGAATGTCAGACAGAAACAGCAATCTCCAAAAAGCAAGAAATGGCCACTGTCTACTGTTAAGGGTATCCTCTGATGTGATTTGCTACTGCTGACACATTAGTTTAGTGGCTGTCAGTGGCTATTGATCAAATACATGGTTTTGCAGATCTGGATGTCATCAGCCTGAAACCTGCAAGAGCTGGTAAGCGCTGCTCCAGACTTTGCATAGTTCACATGGTTTTTCCTCTCACCAGAATGCCTTTCATACAAATGACATTGAGCAAGAGAATGATCTGCCGCGTGAAAAATTTGTAATTTTGTCCACTGAAACGGGATCATCATCTCTCAAGGGTACCCTGCAAACTTTCTGCCTGACAATCACCACACTCATGTACTCTGACATTAGCAAAACACTTGTCTTCAAGGTGCTGCTATTCAAGGTAGCACCGTAATTACATAAGCACCAGTTGTACTCCTTGAAGCTCTGTAAGAGCTGATTTCTCATCCAACATCATACCTGCTTTTTTGCCAATTACACAGTAGCTCGAAAAGCACAATAAATAATTCTTTCACAGTCAGCTGCACAGCTCATGTTTTAACTTAAGCAAGTACTAAGTACTTCGCTAAACAAACTTCAGTGATCACATCGTAACTATGGACAGAATTATCAGTAAAAAGATACTGTAGGAGAAGAACTCTTAGGGAGATTCAAGGAAAGCATTCTAATGCAGGTATTTTTGTTCTTTCCAGCTACAAAAATAATCCTGAAACACAAAGGCAACCAAGGAAGTATTATGTCATTTACAAAAGGCTCTTTTTGCTAGGGCAAAGTGGTTTATTATTATTATTATTATTTAATTTCAGCTACTTCTGTATATTTTGGCTTTGAAAGCAATACCACACAGTGTTAAAACATTTCTGATGAATAACAAGCCTGAAAACAAGAATTACAAATGAGGCTATATTAAGAAAACATTAATTCCACCATATGAGTACTTTCAAAAGTCATCTCTGGGTTTTTTTCATTTCTCCAGGCATGATCCCTACCTTGTCCAAAATACCTAATTTATTTGGATTTGCTACAGACTAGGAAAAACTATAATGCTGCAGTAACTTGGCCTCCCTAGCAGATGAATCAATATGTCTGAAGAGCATCACTAATTATAATAACAGTATGTTCATTAATAATCTTACACATTTTCATGCATTTTCATACAGTGAACCTGTACGAATTCCCCGGGATATAGTTAGTGTACCTCTACGAACACCACAGGGTGATATCAATGCACGATCTCAAAGTGCCCGCATTCAGGGAAGACACATATAAACAAAGAGATTGGTTGCGTTAGAGCCAGAAAACCACACAGTCAGCATGCAGCAAACCAACACGGTCAGGAAAAGAGGTAACTCATGTCAAGCACATAAACAACCATAGCCACTCAAAACTCTCGTGCCAAACTCCACAGTTCAATTATGCCAGTCACTGTATTTAGCAGTTGGGGGTACAGACAATCATGTTTATTTTACATCTTAAAAGAAGGAAATCATCCCGGTTTCTAAATTGTTGCAGTCTTTTTGTCCCTATAGTGAACTAAAATTTTGAGATATACCGAGTGAAATAGGAAGAGTTAGAGAGAAGCTTTTTGAGCTCCTAGCTCACTGCTCCTTACGGAGCGAAGCACCAGAAGAAATGACATTTCACCTGAGCACAAATGAACCAGGATACTCCACTATTTGCAGTCCTATCTTTGTAGGTATGATTCAATAATATGAGCATGCTGCCACAGAGAAAACAACTTTACTGAAGGTCAAACACAGCATAAGTCACTAGGAATTAAAGACCTGCATGAAATAACTGCTGCTTCTTACTTGCAAATCCATTAAATAGGTTAAAAGTGACTTCAACTATTGAGTCTCAGAGGAGTTTTCTGTATCTTCCAGGTGATCTTTTACTCACACGGTAACAGCAGGTAACAAGATGCAGAAATTTCGGTGTCTGTTCCCTCATTCTCCAGAGGCCTAGTGCCTCTGTGTGACTTTGTACAGGTTATAACCTCTCCGGATTTCATTTACCCGTCTCTAAAATGTGAATAATGCTTAACTTCCTCCTGGGAATTGTGTGGAGGCTTAGAATAATAATCCTGGTAAAGTGCTTTGAAATCAGTGAAAACAGCACAAAGCACCAAGTTTTATCTTGTGAATCCATTTCTTATTGCCTTTACCTTCTCAAGCTCGTATAGAATTAACTATCATCATTTAAATCAGTATAGCTTCTGCAATAACCGCCCTGCCTACTTCAATAATTAAAAAAAAAAAAGATTATAAAAGTAAAATAACACTTCAGGTTCTCCAACTTACAGATGTAAAATGTGCTGTGATATTACACACTGTGTTTCTCTTGTGCCAGCATTGTGTTTAAGGCTTACAATGGCTTCTCCTCCCTGGCTTTTTCTATCTAGATGAACAGTGTTTAAGGAGCCTTCTAAAAGCAACAATCTGTTTCATTATGAAAACCTTCCTTAATATGGTTAAGAAGTGGTCCTAGTGGATCATGTTCCATGGTGATATCAAAAAGCTTTTCCTTATATCTTTTTTATGCATAAAATACATTAAGTACTTCAATTCTATGGAAGATAAAACATTTTGTTAAAAAACATAGTAGGCATCACTATAAAATGTAAAGTATTTTTCTGGGTTTTATATAAATGAATGACCTCTTGTTCAGAGCTACAGAACAGTAAAAATCAATGTTTTACTAAAACCCTGCTGATGTCCATTGTACATAAATACAGTGGAAATCTGTTAAATATAAGAAAAGGGTAAAAAAGAGCACAGAATTCACAGGAAGTATTCGTGTAATGAAGTGAGTTGAAAGAACCAGAAAAATCTGAGGTTACTTTCACAAGAACAACTTGTATTATATTTGTTTTAAACAAACCTAATAAAATGTGAAATCCCATAAAACCCAATAAAATATGGGAGGGGGAGGGAGGAATCCACAAATAAATCCAGCATTTGCAATATATATGTATATAGACAACTATCTAGAAAGAAACTTCACAGGCTAAGCAGGCATCCAAATGAGGAGATGAGTTTTCCAAAGCATATTTAAACATTCTAGTACTTCTCTTTCACTTATATCACACCTGTCTCTGTCTGAATCTCTCCCAAAATTCTGCAAATTTCTGCACAAACAGATCACAAAGAAGCAATTTTTTCTGCGCTCCCATCAGGCCTTGATCGTCACTATCTTGACATCAGTAAAACCCTTATAAATGGTCATGAAACATCAATTCTTTGCTGTACCCTAACTTCACCTTGATCTCACGGAATTTCCATTCCTCTTTTTTTGGTACAATTCAGTTTAGATAACCCTCTCCAAATGTTCTCCAGAATATAAACATAAGTTAATATGATTAAGACCATTTTGAACTCCATGATGAAAGAAGTTTATCAGTTATGACATTGCATTAGAATCTGGCTGGGTGACAAGAACAACCCCCAAAGTACACACAGTAATGTATTTACATATTTAAGGCAGAGATTGGAGCAGTAAGCTGATTGAAATAAGAGACAATCCTCTGTGCAAATGTGGTGGACCAAAGAGTTTGTAACAGATCTGTCTCTATAATCATATATTTTGATCTAGTAATAGACAGTAACTAAACTACATTTTTACCACTGGTGTAATTCCTTGTGTTACAAACAGCTTTAAAATCCAAATCTGCCTTTATATGAAATGTTAAGAAAGAAACCGAGAGAGTTTTAGAAGTGTGCTGATCAGAAACATGGAGAATTTTTGCTACAAAGTCGCAAGTTTGGCCATTAGATATAACAATAATATTAATAATTTGTTAAACAGATTCCTCGAACAATAGAAGCAAACAATCTAAACAGTCATTCTCTGAAATCTACATAGGAAGGCATTCATCTAAGTTTGCTGTAATGTTCTTTTAAAGCAGGCTGAACATAATGGCAGTTAAATCTCTAAAAAGCTACTCCACGTTGTTCTATATTGTTTTACTGAACCCACGGGACTATGTCTTTCTGTATGTTTTAGTGATGCGCACAGCTTTGACGACACTTCAATTATCTCTGGCTGAAATTGAATCTGTTAAGAACACTGTAAACCGAATAATCCAATTCCTTCTAATACACCAGGCTGAATCCCTAAGCCCTAATGAACGTTTTTCCTTTTGCATTCCCTCTCCCTAGAGTTAACTAAATTGTTGAGTCAAGAACCCAGCAATTACATATCATTTAAATAGTTTCCGTTTATATGCATTCATCATTTGCAAGTGAGGACATGATTGCAGTAATCTTCCCAACAATGCTACATAATTTTAATTACCAGAAATCCAACATGGTAGGTGAAACAATGCCATAAATATCTGAAACAATGCACTGAATATGGCTAGCAATGCTGGAACTCTAGGAAAACCAGATTTATAGTACAGGCTATATATGTCTTTTTTTAAAATAGAAAGTCTTTATGGACTCTCTATTTCATATAGAGAAGTTTATATTAATAATTTATGCCTAAAACTTTAAATTTCTGTTCTCCAACAAAACTGAGAGTCTTCAATACAATAGTGTCAAGCACTTAAGGGTTTTGAGAAGATTTCATAATTCATTATTACTCAAATTTTTCATAAATCTCAGCTGGACAAGCAACTAAAAAAATAATAAAACTAAAACCAAAAACAAAACAAACAAACAAAAACCACGCCAAGAAAACCCCAACCTGCGATGAGATATTTTCTTTGCAATTAAAGAACTTGTTTTAAAATAGGATGAATTAGAGTTCTTAAAATAGCAATCACAACACACAGTGGTCTCAATATTTTTGAGGAAAATCAGACATGCCCCAGGTTTCCAAAAATACTTGCCAACCGTTACCAAAGTAAATGCACGTTCAGTGAGTCAGTGTAATCTTCATTAAACGTTATCAATACTTATCTCTAAAAATAAACTGTAAACGCCGGTAAGTGCCTTTTCAGAAACAAAATGCATAGCATTTAGAATACTACGCATCTGTAAGTTACTAGAAGTAATTTTAAAAGGATGTGATCTCACAAAGTGTTAGCTTTTAGCTAATAATTCTCACACTTACAAGTTTTAAAGTACTTTACAGCATATTCAGTCATAGAAGTAAAAGCCAATAATTTTAAAGATAAGTAGCAATATTGCATGTTGGAGAAAAAGTTGGCTACAAAACATAAAATCCTGGGAACCAAAAGTGAAGAGTGAGAAGGCTGACAGGAATGGGCTCTCTTTGCTGTTAATTTTCTTCTTCAAAACAATTATGCAGGAGCATTCCACAAATAATCAGATCAGCAGGATGACAAGATCCACCTGTTACATCAAGCCTGCAACACATCCACAGAGTCAGCTTCTGTTTGAAATTCAGCCAGAGTCAGGCAATTAAATAGAATTGCTCTTGAAATGTCTGGTATAACGCTATTTTGGAGACTCCTACAAACTGTGGTGGGATTTCAGGTTATCGCTTAGAATCAAAGTGATTTAGTGATATAAATTACTGTAGTTTCTCCGAGGTCATTATAGATTTAAACCAAAGCAAGAGCAAACAGCAATATTAATTTTCAAACAAGCAAAACTTGTTTTGACCAATATAATACTGATCAAAATCTTAAATACCTACTACAAACTTTTTTAGGAAGTAATTCCAATCAATATGGCAACATTTGATTTACAAGGCAAACATAAATTGGATCAATAGTAATCAAAAAATACTATCTTGTATCTTCCAAACTGATTCTCTAAGATCTTCAAGATACTTTGATGCCTTCAACCTCGCACATTTTAAGTAAATAAGCACCTTGCTTCAAAGAAGTGTAAAACTCTTGCCTTTACTTTTGGTGACTGTACAGCCCGGTTCAGCAAGAGATGCATCTTTCCCTGAACTTTTCATTCTATATAATCTGTGCAGTAAAAACCTGCACAACACAAACATTTCATCAGTCTAGAGAAACCTTCACCCTCTTACTCTCAGGCAAATTGGAATACTTTGATTTTTTTTATTTAATGCTGCCATTAGATAATCTACGTGAATTTCATATTAAATTATCCAATCACTATGACTAAGAATGTTCTTCTGCAAAAGAACAACAACAACAAAATTTCAACTTTTTTTCAATAGCCAATTGGATGGTTAATCTGATGGTACAGCATAATCAAAACAAAGTGTCACAGCATGGGGGTATTAGTTCCCAGCTTCACAGAACTAGGGAACCTTGAGTACAGGCAATTACCAGACACTGCGGACAATAACAGTGCCTTCCTACATGCTCATTAACTTTATTTAGACAAATGAGTAATGTCAGTAATTTCCACAAGGAGGCATGTATAACCTTCTTCAGAAAGTGGACATCTTACCGTGCGTTCATTTCTCTTTACCCAGAGCTCAGTTTTTCTCAGGTCTTGCTTTGTTGTTTCAAAAAAAAAAAAAAAAGAAAAAAGGAGAAAAGAAGAAAAAAAAATCTAAACAATTAGAAGATTTTCAAAGGAGTCTGGTATCTGGTTTACTTCTGTATCATTAATTCTGTGCCTTTCATACTTAAAATAATCTCCTTTCTTCTTAAAACCTTTCTCACTGAAGTTACATAAATGCTTTTCTTCCAGCCATCCAAGCTACCTCAGAAACTAAGACTAGTTTGCTCTGTTTCACAGTTATTTTTATATTTTACTTGCAAGTTGTACTCTGCATTTTTTCCAATATCATTCCCTTTGATACCATCCCTATCGACACTACGGTATGCAAATTTCAGTTATCTCCTTTTAAAAAAAAATTGGCAAAACTATAAATAGCACAAGGAGATTATGATTAGAGAATACTTTTGCCCCAGGCAAAATAGGTAACTGACATTTAGCAACAGATGGTTTAGGGGAAAGTTAAATATTTTCAGTATGTGAGACCCTGAGCACTTGCCTGTGCAAGAGGCGGGAGTCAGCCGTGCTGCAGGACACACTTTCCTGAACACCAATAAACATCTGCAGCACAACATTCTGTTCCCACTGTTTTCATAACTTGACTCTTCACTGCCCATGCTGCTTCTTTCAATACCATCTTAATATCCCACCTGACTCCCCACACTCACTCTACAACTCCACTGAGCTCACATACCTCCTGTTACCCATCCTACTCTTGCAGAAAACTTGTGTTTTGCACAAGCGTATTTTGCCTATACTTCTGACAAGCCTTGAGGTAGCTCTCAGAGTCATGTCCTTGAGGACTATCTACTCCATCTTCATACTGTTTAAGATAAACAATGCTTCCAGAGGTCTCTCATCTGACTCTGTTTCCTGAAGAACACATTAGGCACCAAGAAAATCACTGTGTTGGCATTTTTTGGATGAGACTGAAAAATTGAGCCCAAGAAATTGGTACCCATTAAATAATCTGGAGGGTGGAGAGGTTTTTGTAAGAGGGTGGTATCCTAGTGAATTAATATTTGGTGTGTTTAACACTTTGGGGTTTATCTAAAGCTCAGGACACAAGTCTCTCAGGGTCGTCTGCAAGCACTGCAATACTCAGATTCGTCACCTTCAGAACAGAGGCTGCTTTGTAACTGTCACCTTCATCCCGATTCATCCACAGCCTAATAATCTACAGTTAATGCTTGCTTAATTACTTTCACTTAAAATTCTCAGTATGTACCCTCGTCATTCAACCCAGATAGTCAAGGATTCAGAGTAACTCCGTAATGACTCTACGTGAAGCAAAGCATCCGGGATACTTCATTGTGATACTCCCCCAATTCCCCCCCACTTCCAAATCTGACTTGATCTGCAAAGGATCATACGAACTGTTAGTTTTATCAGAAGACCCTATGACTCTAGATTTTTCCTGAATCTAGGGGACTATCAATGCTTATTTCATTTCCCTTTGCATTCATCCTGGAGCCATCCATTCCTCACCCAACCTGAACTGCTCCCTCTGAATAGTTGACTAATGACTCCTTCAAAATATATAATTCATTGCATATTCACATTATGTAATATTTTACGTGCTGTCTTCTTTCCATTGAGACCACATATAAAACACTATTTAGACAAATGAAACATGGTATTAAGTTATTCTGCTTGAAAAAGTTTGAGAGAAAAATCCTCCCTTTCAACAGTTCTTTCACACGGTCACAGTGTCACATACCTGAAGTCTCTCCCCAGTTCTCAAAGATTTTCAAAAGGTAAGGAGGAGATTTGGGTGTTCCCTGCGTGACTCTGAAAATCTGCCCTCTGGAATTTCTGAAAAGCGTGGAACTGACACTCCTGGATGTTAAACCACTTCATCCTCAAAGGAGATACAAAGTGTAAAAAAATGCAAGTCTCCTTAAAACTGCCCTCCTGGTGAACTTGATGAAATCGTCCTTAGGAATGAAAACACGGTTCTCAAACTATACTGGCTGCTCAGCTACTTCAGCAGGATACCACACTCTTCAGTTTCTTTGGCAAACCTCTGGTAGAGCATCGCTGCACGAGAGTAGCAGCCCCTGGAGACAACGGATTTCCAGTTCTCAGTGAAGCAATTCTTATTTACTGCTTAAGCACATTTCAGAACACAGAGAATTCATATATTCAATATTACATGGTCCCTCCACGACTGTCTACTACACCGCACACACTGCAGAACTTCTGGTGTTGGATTTAGACTTCATCAAAAGCAAAACCTTTTTAGTGAAATGTTAATTAACATTCAAATTACAAATGTAAAAGATGAAATATCAAGTTTATATTTACAATATATTTGACATTAAAAGAACATTACAACTAAAAACCCATTTATTTACTCCAAGCTTGAAAAATAAATAAGAAAAACATACATGTGTCAGTTAGTTACAGCTATTGAAATACCACAAGATATTGTTAGATTGCAGAGAGAAGTATCTACACACATATGATATTTACATGAAAACAGAGACAGTTGGAGAACTGGATAAAATATTTATCTTTTATATGGAAAAGCGCTGAAAAGATCCTGTCGCTCTTCAGGACCACTGAACAGTTATTTGCTATCTCAACCGTGCTGAACTCCAGTTCTGTTCTTATCTTTCTGGAATTTGAGTTGCCTCAAATATTGAGGGCTATGTTTTGGAAAGACAATAGCATTTTACCACCAGAAGACACATTTTCAGATTACGTTTTACAAATCAGATTGAAATGAGAGAAAAAAAACACCCTAAAGGTTAAAGTCTCCAAATAAAGCGTCTATTTAGCTGTGGGGTTTAACAGTACCAAGCTTTGGAGGATCACTTTCTTTAAATCAATTATGATCAATACAAGCCAGATGGCCAGCCTGTCACACTGGATAGAGCTGTCTGGATGATAAGGTCACTGCATCTGTCAGTGGGAAACTGCTGCAAAGGCGTCACATCTAAAACTCCCCACGCTCACAGCCCGTCTATTTGAGGAGAGTGCATCAGGGATTAAGATGTGCAGTGAAGGAATTAGATGAGGTTACCACATTTGACAGCGTTTGTCAAATTATCTTTTACCACCTTTGCGGAAAGATACGAGGAACAAAACTGCTGTATTACCCCTTTAGTCAAAAGAAATTTCTAACAATTTTTGCCTGTGGGGAGATATTTTTTTTTCCCTTGTATTTTCAAACAACATTTTGATGTCATTGCTCACAGACAGTATAATTTTAATGCACACCATACTGCGTATCAGCTATCAGTAAAGTTATCATCATAATTAAATGTCATCTCTTTGAAGGGGATAGAAATTGCAAGTTCCTGCTATATCAGACCCGGTATTGTACAGCCACTTGTAAACCACTCTCTCCTGCTGCTCCAGAAACTCACTCTAGAATAGCAATGATTACCAAGCCACATCACTTTTATCATTTCTGTCACCGTGCAGACAGCGATACACACACAGCATCACCACAAGCTAAAGAAGTTAAGAGAAAGTTAAATACTTAAAACCAAATACTAAAACAAACGGTCTTCAAGTAAGGTTTGAAAATACCCAGATGTTTTCATGTCAGTTTGGGTTATACACATCAAATTACAGCAGATTAAAACCTGCTGCTCTTTCTATTTTTTTTTTTTTTCTGATGGCCTCACTTAGAGCCTTACTTTGCTTCCTCAATACCATAATTTAAAAAAAAACAAAACAGAACTGATATGACTCAATTGAAAAGGAACTGATGTATCTGTTTTTTTTCCCCCTAAGATATGGTTTAGAATAAGTAGCTCTGTTGGTTAATAGCCTAAGTACTAATGAATAATTTACCACAGAACCACTTTAAAGCATTCAAAGATTGTTTGAATGGAACACTTAGTCCATAGTAAATTACTCAAAATTGTTTTTCATTCATGTTCTTTTTTCATTGTTTTAAAGAACAAAGGAAACAATGAAAACAAAAAATGAGAACTACACAGCATCTGACATTAATAAATGTTCTCGTCCAATCCGAAGAAAATCAGAGTTACACTTCTTAAACACATGGATGTAATATTACTTAAACAATATTATTATTGTTTAACAGTACAGAATTATTTCTCTGCTTGGCTAATAGAGCATGTTTTATGTGTTCCAAATTGCCATTTATTAATCAAACTATATGGTTTTAATAGCAAAATAGGCACCTTCAGTATTTAAGGTGTTTGCAATACAACATTTCTCAGATTTCAGATACCACTAATTTATTAGAATCATAAGCAAGAAGACGTGACTGTTAAACTGTAAGGCACACAAACCAGGCAGTTTTAGGAGAAATGTCTGAGCTAGGAAAGGCAAGACATGTTATGTCCTAATCTCAAAGTCTAAATTATTGTTTACATCTTATTTTATGTTCAGCTGGTTCTTCCTTGATAATGAAAATAGCTTTTCCTTCAGGAAAACACATTCTGAAGGGCTAGTTTTGAGCTCCCAGCAGAAGAATATTGACAAAATTTTTGATTTCCCAAACAAGTACATCTCAATTTATTAGTTAGAACATATTATCTATATTTTACCTACTAAAAGAGACTTAAGCATCTTTTTTGACTTGTCTGGAGGAATTACAGCAACACTTCAGCTAAACTTTAGAGAGTTGTTTTACAAAATAATCTGCTATTGAATTAGACCAGTGATGTTTTTCATTCCACTGACTTCAGACAACGCTTAAAATACCTGGGTGAAATGAAGAAGTCATCCAAGTAAACCAGAAAGTGTCCAAGCTCACTGGCAGTCAACAGAATGCCTTATGTCTAACAGAAAGCATTATGTCTATACCATTTTATTCATACTGCATTAAAAGAGATGAGATGGTCAGAGTTTCTGAATGAACAGGTAAAAAAAAGAACCACATCACAAAATTCCTTTTGTCACTGAACTTCTAAAGAATTCCAGAGCCCTGTAGTTTGATAATAGCACATCTGAAGTTTTTATCCTAATGTCTCTCAGACGATTTAAAGAAAATCCTAGCTATTAACTGCTTATTGCTGAACACTTGTTTTGTGTATGGAATTAGCAGAGGTGTAACTGTCCATAAACAAAAGCAGAAGGCATAAAATTGCTTATAGTAAGCATTGTCATAATATATGCACACGTGCTTTCAAATTTCTGAAGTCCCAGAAGTCATTTCTATTAAAAAATTTTAAATTGCCATTTTTAAATGAACAAAAGACTTCCCACTGACACATCCTTCTAACTCTACCCTTTCCTGAAGAGCTTCCATACATCCATTAAATTAACAGATGATTTTAAGGAGTCTTCATGGGATCAGGGTAGAGGGATAAAGATGATTAACAAATTATGTACTGAGGATATGAAACAGTCTCACTGACATCTCCCTTGAAGCAAAGGCAGACGTCATAGGGAAGCACTGAAAGTATGCAGAGCATAAAAGTCACTCGGAGGAATTTATGAGAACTACAACAGAATATACAACTCTGTTGCTAAATTCAGTAGAAAGGTTTGCCATAGCTTTGAAATGTAAACTCAACTGTAAACAAAGCGGATCATGCGCCGAGGGCTCCACACGGCACAGGCCTTCTGCAGAAAGCACAAGAGACAAGCTTGTCTCCTGTATGCATTGAGCATGGATAAGACCTAAAAATGTGAAAAACACATTTCATGCTGGTTTTCACTACCAATTGAAGTTTCTGGTTCATACAATTATGGCCACTGATTTTAGTTGATTTTTGCTAAAGTAGGGATAAACCCAAAGTTTGCCTATTTCTAAATAGTTACCACCAACTAGTTTCATTCCACTAACCCTGAACAAAACAGTTTTCTTTGCTCTCCCACTTATGCATGTTAAAAAAGAAAGGAATAATAGTATGATAGAGTGTTAATTTTGTCCCCTCAACAAAGTTTTACATAACAGCCTAGGGCTACAGAACACTCAGAATATATTTAGTAGTAGACAAACTGACAGCATTAAGATACAGCATCTAACTAAAAGGTAAAAATATGTTTTACTTTTACTCCAGCTTATGCTTGGCAAAAGTTCTTAAAAGTATTTCAGCTCCTCAGTAGGTATTAAGCACAAAAAGCTCTTCAGAGGAGAAATGCTATTCTTTTCTGAGTTGCTTTCCTTATATAGTTCTCTCCACAGGACTGAGAAGTGAAGCAGGAATTTAAGAAAAAAAAAAAGTATTTTCTGTGATATGTGAACAAAGAAAAATGCTTCAGTACTCCTTCACAGGAAGAGAGATGAGGTTCATACACAAAAGATAGTTTAACTTTTATTAAATGGAGAGGTTGGGGATATGCAAGTTATGCAACGAAGCTAGAAATGAAAAAGAAAATAGTATTTTCTAGCATCAATAACCTTATTCCCTTATTTTCAGCAGGTATAACCCTGAAACGCTGCTTGATAAATCAGCAACTTAATCATATGAAGAGACTGATGGGATCTCGAAATTTCAGAAGGGTTATGGGACAAAGCAAGCAGCTTGATCTCAGTCAGACAATCGGAAGGTGGGCAGAGTCCAGCACTCAGTGTCGTGGCAGGACACGTCTGAGAATGAGACTGTGCTTCCAGCATTACTGAGAGACTTCTCCATACTCTGTCTCTCAGTTTTGCAATGTATGGGGTGATTCACAAGCTGTAATTGAAGTGCCAAAGGACATTGGCAATGCAGGAGATATTTGTGCTACGCTGCTGAATGTGACAACAGCTTCTAACTTGCAAGCTTAGGTACCAGTAACAGCATATGCACAGGAGCGCAAAGCTGCTGCTGATTTGGAAAATCTGTGAAAGAACTTGATGAAATAGGCTGTGGCTATCTTACACAGAGTATTGGGCTGCTAGAACTATTTGTGGTGAAACTAGTGCTGGTTTAAGTTACCTGCTTTAAAATTGGACCAAAAAACTGTTTACGGGATGTGATACTGGTCAGATCCTATTTCAGTGCAGGCATATCCTTATCTTACCTTCTATTTGCATTTGGTAAACTGAACATACAGGATGGCTTTGACCTTGCTCTATTTATTCATGAGTTCTGTAGCTTCAACAAGGGATTATCAGAAGATAGACTGCAGAGGCTTGCTTAAAACAATGCTTTGGTTTGGCTCAATCTGCAGAGAATGATAGTATGATATGTCTTGAATGGCTACCAGTTAAAAGTTTGGGTCTGGCGGCTTTGGAAGCCCTTCCTATCCCTGTGTGTTTTGTTTTTGTTTTTTTTTAATAGGATGGGGTTTTAAGAGCAGCAGCTCTTCCAAGTGTTTTGCTTTCTGGGAGAAAGGGATGTCAGCCTGTAACTGGGGTATGGAGCTTGACAAATACATTAGGGACTATACAATAGCATGGAAACGTTTATTTTCTTTAGGAATAAGTGCTTGTGAACTTTGTTGGTGTTTATAAGTGAACAAATTAGGACTTTAAAATACAATCTACAAGAGATCCTTCCCAAATGGCAAAGAAAAAGGACAACCAGAAAGTTTTTTTCAGACCCAAAGCAAGCAAATAGACTATAAAACAAGTAATACAACACTTATTTTCATGTTGAGATGTGGTAACACAAGGAAGTAGCAAACATCTTTAAACACCTCAGCAGGACAGCTGTCCTCTGAAAGACAACGGAGAAGGGGGGGAAGTAAACAGAATCATTAGTCTTTTCTGTAATTGCCATTTGATGATGAGGAATATTAACCTAAATTATTCCTAGTCACTTCCAGAGACATTTAGTATCTCTGTTACTAAGCCTACCTAAGGCAGCCTAGTAGCAACAGCATTAAGCATCTACTGACAAGCTCAGACTATGCTTGTGGTAATTTCACTCAAGGCAGATTTCACAGCTAATTGGAGCCTAAACCCAAATATTACAAGAAAAAATACAAACAAGAAGGAAATGCATTATGTATCACTCCTGATTATTACTTCAATACAAATAAAAAAATAACAGCACTTACAGGAAACCATCTAGCAATTAGGTCTTTAAGTATATTAACCTTTTGTTGCTTCATATCCAATGGATGTAATTGGCTTTAATGGAAGAACGTTTTTCAAGGTTCCTGCTTAGTATAATTCATGTAAGAAAACATTTTATGTGACTTATTTTTGCAAAAGCTTCTCTTGTGTTTCTCTGGCTAAAAGACAGAACAATGGCTAATTTTAAGTACTCATGGCTTAATACCCCTTCTTCATCTTCTTCAGCCTATTCTTACCAGGCAAATAAATGATATGGCTTTATTAAAGAAGAAGTTGCTTTCCTAGAATTTTCCCTACCTTATTTAAACAAAAAGTTGTTAATAATCAAAATCCTCAAAATATGGCATGCCTAGTCAAATACTATTAGATATTTAGATACTATTTTTCAGAATTTGTCTCTTCAAGCTCAGGACATAGAATTTCTTGGGGCCTTAGAGAAAGATGGGGACAATCTTTTTAGTAGGGTCTGTTGCAACAGAAGTGTGATGGTTTTGAACTAAAAGAAGGAGATTTAGGCTAGGTACAAGGAAGAAATTTTTGATGCTGAGGGTAGTGAGATACTGGCCCAGGTTGCCCAGAGAGGTGGTCGCTGCCCCATCCCTGGCACCATTGCAGGTGAGGTTGGCCGGGGCTCTGAGCAACCTGCTCTAGTTGCAGATGTCCCTGCTCACTGCTGGGGGCTGGACTAGACAGCCTTGAAATGTCCCTTCCCACCCAAACCATTCTATGATTTTATGGCAAGTGCAACAATTTTTTGAACAGAAAGCAGACCTACTAGTTCATTGACCAAAGTAACCCCCAAATAAACCAACTTCTGTCAGGGGTTCCAGTGTCAAAACCCAGCAGACACAAAATGTACAGTACTATTTGGGAGGAGATTTTTTACAGTGAAGGACTGATGCCTAAGACATTTTCTCAAGGACACTACCGACATCCTATGACAGCTCTGGGCATTCACTTCAGAACAAGCTGTCTCGTTCCTACCTGAGCTATTTAGTGTGAAATTCTGCTCTGAAAAATGACTGTGCGATGATAAGAACATCTTCCTCCCTTGTGTCTTAATCAGTTAGCAACAAAAGTAAGGTTAATAATTCCACTACAGTACAGCATTGTCATGCTGTCTAAATCCTTTCCAGATGTTAGTTGTGTGTTACGACCAGTGTGTCATGACCTCAAAAGAATTTTTATATACAACTACCTACACCCTTAGTGCAAGCCTTTAAAGCACCCAAATTATGGAAGAAAGAGCTTACTGGAAGAGAGAGCTTACTAGAAAAATCATTGATGTACAGTTGAGAATACTGAGATATCCACAAAGTTCTGAATATGGGAAAAAGCTACAAGCTCTTCTTAGCACTCCTGAGTGATGGTAACCAAGATAAATTGAAGAAGTACAATTACAAATTTACCCAACCTAACATCAAGTGATATCTTCACAGCCACCTTCTCTCATATCACCTTTATTATCAGAAAGGCTATTTTAATTTGAGGAGGCTGGCATTATTATTTTGGCTAACAGTGGGCTGAATCTGATTGTTAGACAGCACACCAGAAGTACACGGCTAGAAATGCTGTAGCGTGCAACCTATTCCAGCTACAAATCCCTATTATAATTCCTCCTTCAAACAGCTCCTGCAGCTGATACCAAAAGCTGCTTTGCCAGCCACTCAACAACAAGCAGCATCTTACAAGCTATTTCATGGCTGCTCCTCATCTAGAAAGCTTCACTGTATTCCTACTCGCAGACAATTTCTCTCCTACTTTGCATTAAATATTAGCAGCTGTACGCTTCACTAGTTAAGTGGCCTTGGTGGAAGTGAAGTACACCACAAAGAAGCACAGCTACAGCACTACCCAGGAGAAATAACAGCATTCTTTGTACAGAAAGGTACATTTCAGCCAAGTTACCACCGCACAGCTAATAGAGCTAAAAAAGAACTGATAGCAATTCCACTTCTTGGGATGGTAACTTTTATTATTATTTTTTAACATGAATCAATATTAAGAAATGTAAATAAGAGGCAATGAGCATGGAACTTTATTTTACCATAGAGACCCAGACAGAAAGGGAGCAAGAAAACACAGGCTGGCCAATTCTTAGATAGAAGAACAGTATATTCAAATTTGAAGTGTAGGGGGTGAAGAAACGCTTACCTTTGTTTACACAGTACTGTTTTAACATTTAAAACTGTATAATAAATAAAAAAAGAAGCAAGTTATTGCTCATAAACCTCACCTTAGAGATGATGCAACTAGAATAAAATAGAACAGGAAATGTGAAGTTCTTGTTTACTAAAAAATGGATTTTAACAAGCCGTTAATCTATCATTGCGTATCACAGTCAAGCAATTTGCAACTGAACACGAGAAAAACTTGTATAGGTCACACCTGCTCCTTAGGAAGTGTTGACATTCTTGCCATGTTTCACAAATATACTGTCAAAACTTGAAAGTACAAGACAAATTTATGCAATTAAGTTTTTGTTTGGATTACTGAAACAAGCCATAATTGATTGCTCATATTCTTTACTTCATTAATGACTCTCTAATTAGCAAAACCTTATCAGTATCTGTGGCTGGAGGGTTAGCAGGCAGTGATAGAAATACAGGTGTGAAATAACCCAATTTACGATATCAGATGATGTTAATGATTTCGCACAAAGAAGTAAGGTCCCATGAAATATACTCTCAATTCCTATTACTACCTACTGACAATCACAGTTTTATATCATGAAAAGATTACTATACTTATCTTCTCATTAGTAGCTAATTTCACTCGTTCCTCTTGCTGAACTAATTATAAGAAATTTTTTCAGGCTGAAATGAATTAATAGGGCACTTGGACTCCACTCATTTTTCTCATGATGCAATAATTAATAACCACTTATACACAAAAATCAAAATAGTTGTGTTAACTAATTACTAACACTAAGGACAATAAAATCTGTAATCCACTAGAAGTAATAAGAACTCATTTTAGTGAGTAATAATCATCAGATTTCTCTAACTCGCAGTTGCATTATAACAAAGAGAAATGAAAGCAAATTTCAGCTGTCGTTATAAAAAAGTCTCCTTTTCAAAACCTCAGGAGCTGTTCTTCAAAATGGAAAACGTTACTAACAATGCACCCCTGAAGCTAGTACCAAAACCATTGGTTTGAGTTATTAATGATTTGAAGGAACTGATTAGTGAGTTGATTAATTTAACTGATTAAACTACATGGGTTTGTCAAACAAGTAGAGAATATTCTAAAACTCCATAGATACGGTGAAAAAGCAGGAAGACAAAAACCTTGTATCTTTGACTGAGTGGTATTTATCTCCTCCTATAGCTCTACTAAGACTGTGTTAAATTGCACCCCACTTTAGTACACACACCATCCTGCAGAGATGATGGTAAATCCTGGTGGTTAGGATCAGTACTCAAACAAAAAACAGCCTGTACAGTGAGAGTCTCCTTTGCCACCAACCGAACCAGCCTATAGCTTGATGATTAAGGGGTTCTGTGGTAAGATGAGGAAGCTCGAATGGATACATCAGGACTCAGAAAAGACCTGGATCAAATGGTATAGTAAGTACCAAAACTCATTTTGTGTATTCTCTTAACCTGTCCCTTTTGGTAAACCTTAAAGTTCTTGTGCCTCTATTTACACTCAAGATGAAGTTGGATTCATTCGCATTTCTGAGTCAGAGCAGCCATGGATATTGTGAGATCATCAGTAATTAAAGCAAAAACCAACTATGAAAGAAGTGTGAAAAGGCCCCTGTGGAATCTGAAAATTCAAGAATAGACATTTCTGCTCACACAGACCAAGTATCTCAGTACAACCAGAGGAACCAACCCTCGAAACACACGTATGTGACTGGCAGTGGCAACATTGCAACAATGGGTAAATATGTCCGAAGTACATAGGTTATAACAAAATTTGGGCATTTTTTAGTATGAAACATACCTATTTGCAAATCATAACTATTAAGTCAATCACATCTGGAAATCACAACGTATTTCTGTTGCTCAGCCCTACTGAACACTATACAAACAGTTCGGTTACTTTTAAAAATCCTTCCCATCCCACACTCGAAGCAGATATTCGCAACTACTGAATGCAGAGTGACTGATTTCAGGGGGCTAAAACCGCAACACAGATTATTTGAAATTTAAATACAGAACTGTAGTCTCAGAAAAAGAAATAATGTAATCACATTTTAAAATTAAAGGCACTGGAGGCACACAGCTGCAAATTCATTTAACTTTTTTTACTATAATAAAGTCTGTAAGCATAGCAGACTGTTTCTAACTTGTAAGAGCAAATTTTGATTTATCTGAACATCAGCACCACAATATAAAGTTAAACTCAGATTACTTAGAGACATATTCTGGTTTAATTACTTCATTGGACTCAAGCCCCTTGTGTTTTTAAAGATAATTTTGTCCAGAGGGTGCAAGATTCATCATCCCTCTGGATTTTAGCTAGCATAAAATGTTCCATAGACAGCTGGGTTTTTTGTTTGTTGTTTGTTTTTTTCTTTCCAACAGACACCATAGGCATTCCCGTATTTTCAGGTTTTGGGTTTAAAAAAAAATTAAAAAAAATAGAGAGAGACACACTATGAGCATAACTCCAAATCTCAATTCCCTAAAAACAAACAACTCCACCCAAAAACACTATTTGACTTGAAATTATAGGCAGTATTTTCCTTGGGGAAAAAAAAAAAAGCCTGATAGCTTTCTTTTTAATCTATCTTTACAAAGCTCTCTGAAGATCAAAGAGGTCTCACTCAGACAGATGCACTTTCATGCCAATGGCTAGCAGAAAGAATAGCCTTCAAGGAAACTGCTCAGTGAATCCCTAAGTAATCAGGCAGCAGAACAGAGTATAAAAACCTTCAAGAAGGTCAATGGATATGGAAAAGAATAACCCTGATTTAACTTAAGTTTGAGTTTGAGTCAAAGTTTGTTTGTTTAACTCCTCTACCCTGGAGTTAACCGCTAATGGAATTTAGCCCTATTTGGCAGTAATTTCTCTAAAATAAAGAAACGTGCTAATGAAAGTAACAGCTTCTGAGAAAGAACAAGAAACATGCAAAATTCAAATCACTGCACTGTTTCTGTTCAAGATAAAATGCCTTTTGTTTCTTATTTCTAGCACTACTGTTTAAGCAAATATTTAAAGAACAACAGCAAAAATCCCTCAGGATATTAAGAAATCAGCTGAGCAGATTATTAACCTTACTATGCATTTAATACAAACAATTAACAAAAAATATACAGTTCTTCATAAGAATCAATTAGAATTGTCTTTTTGTAGTATAATGGGAACCTAACAAAGTAATTCTAATCACATACCCACTATAACAATCTGAACAGAGCTTATTCTTCACTGCCTGGTACATCCTGCGCTATCAGTCATCCTTAGGAAGCTCACGTGGCGTTTACCTACATTTCCATATAGGATTTTCATGGGAGCATTTATGCAACGCTCATGTCACGATTTCCTGCATATCTCGAACTTACCAAGCCATTGGCAATTGTACTGCATTAATGGCCTGGTCACACACAGCAGTTCTGAATCAATTCTGCATGTGCCACCAAGCTGAACTGAGCATGGCCAACTGCCAAAATCTTTTTCTACAAAAACATCATTTTCAAATGGAACAAGAGAACCGACACGGTACAGCCAAGCATGGAGAATGCTAGAGTGAGTCCAAGCCCTTCATATGGGGTCAATAAAGCAAATGACATTGAGATCATCCTTAAGAACTTACTGGCTTTCCCTGCATTGCATATATTATTATGTTTATTCTTAGCTGAAACTATTTGCAAGTTTTAATTTTTTTTTACATGATTCTTTTTCCTAATGGGAGTTCACACAACATACATGCCTGTGGTTTATTCTAAAGCTCTGTCATGATGAAAGGTGACCTTAAACCTTCAAGATCAGCACAAGCAGCGCTGCAGTCATATTACCACTAGTCATAGGAGCACTTCCGGCTTCCTCTCCTTGCTGCCCTTCTCCTGTTCCGATGTATTGTGAAGGGTCTTGCAGCAAGTTTTTCATTGAAACACCAGGATTACTTTTCAAACATTGAAGTTATACCTGAATTATGAGCAGAAGTACTTTTTCTAGCATCATTTAAACTGATATATGGGAGGAGGCAGCTCTACAGGATCCCTGACAGATCTCCTTGAAACTCTGTACTATGGGTTTCAAATGAAGGCAAAGCAAAGCGCTTCCTGAAAATACCCAGGAGTTTTAGACTATTTTGTACACAGGCCAAAATGTACGTGATGAGGTTGCAGTTCTTTACATCAATCCGAAATTTTAAAAAATACCCTGTTACAACAGGTTAAATAAAACTTCCTAAGCTTACCTCAAGAACTTTAAAACAGTGGTTCCTCCCTTCATTCCACTGCCCATACAAGCTTTAGAGATGAACAAAGCATTAAGATAATGCTCCTGATGAATCTCAAGCATGCAAACAGCTTACAAAGCTTCTGTAAACTCTGGCGTTCAGATAAAACACAGGACCTGACTGTCACAGTAGAATCCAGCCAGACTTAGGTCTGGGAGTTTAACCCTCTGGCTCACCTTTCTGTCTGTACTATTAAAGAGGATGGTCCAAGGAGCAGAGCCCTGAAGGAAGGTGACACAGGCTGGCTCATATCTTTACTGCATCAACAACACATTTCTAGAGCAGAATGGTTCTGTTACATAGTACTGGGCTCTGAATCTCCCTAGGCTTACTGCAGATGCTTTAAAAAGGTCATTTTCTGTGTATTTTTCTGGTCAAAGTGTGTGAAATCGTTGCAGAGTATTGCTTTCAGGACCTGGAACACAATTCTTGTTTTTGCTTGCCAGAAATTTGAAATAAGGATATGTGAGAGCTTTCTGACTGTTACGTTGCATTTCACTGTGTTGTGTTAGTGATTCAGGACAAACCAAGTCTGGCACAATACAGGGAGGACACAAGGAAAAAAAGTTTTAAACAAAAACCATACTTTTAAGTATTACTAGGGAACCAAAAAAACCTGTGTGTGGTGATTTAGAATTAATTGCAGAACTACTATTTATAACACACCTCTTTCATCATAGATGCACTCTTACATTTCAGAACAGACCGAAAGTAAACATCATGCTTCACAGTTAATTTTAATGGCAAGATTGGCCTCATTACTGGAGCAGCAGTCCATCTGAAGCATGATCCACAAAGCACAAGCTCTATAGCTGCTGGGGAGACTGAAAAATCTTGGTATGATTCAGTCTGTTTTGAAAGGAAATCTCTTTGTGTATCTAGTATTCAGTACTTATAAAATATTCCTGATGCCCAAGATGGAAAAACAAGATAATATTCATGGTCTTCAGAGATAATTCACAGAATTCACACTGGCTCTGCACTACACCACTGGGAAACCAGGGAGGCCTCCCCATTTGAAAGGTTCTTATCAGGACTAACCAATGTTTTGAGCAAAAAACTTGTACCATATGTATGGTTGACTTTGTTGTTCACTTTTAATATTATACATTAACACCAGCTCTGCAAGACAGTTTGCATCCTCGTTCACATGCCAGCAAAGTAAAAGAGAAATTAAAGCAGATGCTTAACGAGTGTTCTCAAGTTCAGCAAGGACATCACCGATATTTATTTTACCTTCCAAATACTGTTTCCTAGCTGTAGCTGCCTCAGGGTGTGCAGCACTTTTCTTTGACAGACTGGATGCTGTGAGCTTCAGAGGTGACAGGCACAAAAGTTGCCTTGGACTATCCTGAAGTTTGCAGAGGCTAACACGGCACTGAGAAGAATCTTTGAGATTCTACCTTTCATCTGGTTCTGAAGACTTCTAGTTTAAAATAACACAGTGTACACATGTACGTGTGCCTCTCTGCTTTCTCCAGCTGCTGGATTCTCTTTGTGTTTGTTGTAGGCCATCCCCCTTCCAAATCACAGTGCTTCCTACTAATTGCATGCCTTCAACCCTGTGTCATCTCTCCTCCTCCTGTGCTCCACAATCCAGTCATTAGCCCACAAACCAACTTCTTCACAGACCACAGCTCCTTCTCCCCTCAAATTGATAGCATTTGCCCCATTACATCACAGTTCAACTAAGAACTCAACTTGCAAGAGAGGGACAGCAAGCGTGAGAGAACAAGAGCACAATAGAGAATGAGATGAAAGAGCAAAAGCAAATGAAAGCACACCAGAAATCTCAGGGAAAAAAAAATTGCAGCTAGACTAGGAAACAACTGGATGTAATTATCTCATTAAATAAGATACAGGATAGCTGATCTTGGGTTTTCACACCGTCTTAACCTAGATCAGCCAAATGAGTGGAGAAAGACCAAAAAAAGAAAAAAAAAAAGAGACTCAGCAACAGCTCACTTAAAGAATTCCCAAAAGAAACAAACAACAATCATGACACCAGGAAAAAGCATAGGAGAGAAGTTCCTTGTCTCTTGCAGCTTGATGTGTGCCTTTTGCATTCTAATACTGAACTTAGACTTGAAAAAAAGGATGTCACAGACTTCAGCTAGGACAGCAATCCTCCCTGGGCTGGGAGCAAGGGGAGGACACACCAGGAGCTTTCACTATCTTATTTCAACACATGAATTCATAATCTCCTTCTGATAACATATCCCACCACTCATCTTCCTTAGTATAATACAAGAGCTTGAATTATTATCTCCAAGGGGACTGAGCTTGATTTAACTTCTAGTACTCCGTACTCATGGCAGGTGCTACGGCCACTGTCAACTGAATGAAAATTAGCCCTGACCACCAGGACAACAGAGAAAGGGAGAGATCTTAAAAAAAAAAATCCTTTGAAGAAGCAGATAAAAATATTCTTGAGAAAGTGAGATGACAGGCTGCTAGTGGGTGAACTCCAAGTTGATGACTCACCCTTTTTTCCCCCCTTAGATTAACTTGTTTTATTTATGTTAAAAAACAAAAAAAAATGTATTTTACTAAATTACTCTGATTATTGCAATCCCATTAGTGCTGAGTCAGTTGTCAGCTCACAGCCAATCTCAGATAAGCACAAATAAATAAATCAGGAATACATGAAAGTAAATCAAAGGAACCATAAAATAGCACAGGAGTGGAATTTACTGTTCTCCCCTAGGAAAATTCTCTGCTGTGATTTTAGGCAGGCTACAAAATAAAGGAATTAGGGAGCTTTTCCATGGTGTTCTCTTTTACAATTGCTCCAACAATGTAAAAATATGATAATTTGAGTTTTTGAAAAATTGAAGCAACATTGGTACGTTTGTTTGTAAACGCTATTAACAGTAGTTTGACTTTCTAGTTACTTCCTTTTACATTTTAATCAAACCATCTTGCTACTTTAAGAGTTCAGCTGTAATGTCATCTTGTCACATCAGCACGCATGTCAAAAAGTATATAAGTGAAAATTATTCAGCCCTTGGATCATACATATCTCAGCTTGCTTGATCAAATCCCTTTTTGAAACTTATCCATCTTTTGCTCAATCTCCGGTAAGCATTCCTCCAGTCTGCTGGGTAAGAGGACACAGCAAACCATTAGGGAGACTAAGGAAAACAAAAAAAGACAAAAGAAAACAAAATAAAACCCCAACACACAAAGCACTGAAATACTGCAGAAAAAAAAAAAAAAGAAAGAAAGAAAAAATGAACCCACAAACAACAGCAAACCCTTACCCCTCAACAGTCTTAAAATAGCACTCAGCTCCTGAGCCCCCAAAGAGTGTAGTGCAGTTTTCAGTCTTTGCGTAGGGAATGCTTCACAGCATCCAGGAAAAAGCAAGAGAAAAGAACATGCTAATCAGAAACTCGTGTCATTTCTGAAAGGAACAAGAACAGCTAAGAACCACTGCTCTAGTAAACAGGTCAGATATTTATTTCAGGAAAATATCAAGTTTAAAAACTAGAATTTCCATTGCACATTTTAGTCTGTCATTGTATGTTTGTCAGTGACTGTGCTCGAACATTAATATACGCCACTTTACTAATACAAAAGAAGCTATCAAGACAGCATATCACAGAGGAAAAAAAAGCAGAAAAACAACACTTCCATTAAATTCAGCTCCACAGATGCGTTTTGATGAGTTTCCAGTGACAGGTTCTAAGTCTAAGAGGTCACAACAAACCCAGGAAACTGTCAGATAATTCGTTTGCACCAACCTGGATCCCTCCAGCTCATTTGAAGTTAGCATTTGTTAACTTTAAAATCTATAAAAAGCAAAACCTGTGGAGAACATATCACTGCCATAACTGTTTAGACCAAAGGTCAGGCTGCTCTCAGACCACATCTGTCTGTGATGCTTTTTGTGAGCAAGGACTACAGTTCACAGGTCCCATAAATGTCTGTGTGCCTGGCTGCCATTACCAGCGCTATTATTTTATCTTGAACAGCTTATTCACTCTTTATATCAACCGCTGCTACAAGTGTGAGATGAATAGCAGTAGGAATAAAGGATAAAGCAATTCCTTTTTCATTTCTCTGTCACCTACAGCTTAGAACTGTGCAAGTCACAACTGCTTCCAATGTCACCACATTTCTTCCTCATAAAGATGTTAAATAATGCTCCAAATCTGCTAGATTGTGTATTTCTAGAGTGCATACGCAGTCATAAAAGGTGAGGATGGGTTTTGTTGTTTTTAGTAAGATAACAAAATATTTTCATAAATCACTGCTAAACCTCACACAAGATCAACTGTAGTAGTGATACTCTTATACCAATATATAAAATACAAGCTTAACCGATTTGGTTAAAATGGCACAACCATTTCAGTTAAAAAGTTAAATTTAATTCTCACCTGAGACACTTCAAATTCACTTGAATTTTTCCTTCAAATACCTTGTTGCTAGAAAGATTCCTTTGTCAGGAATCAAAGGCTTCCCAAAGATCAATGAACTCCACAACAAGCTTTTGATTTGCAGATATTTACCTACTTATTAACAAAGGGAAACAACACAAAGCACTGATCAACAGTAGAATACAGAATACCCAAAGCCAGCTTATTCATCATTGAAATCATGCAAGTTTCTTAATGCAAAAGTTTTCTCAGAAAAAAAGCTTTATACATTATTTGTTTCAACCCCAAACTAGTAATATCTAATCTCCATAACATTTAGGGTTTCTTTTTTCACTCCCCTGGTAAACTGGAATTATGATATTTACATACCACTTCCTAGAAAAGAGCAAGATCTTATAGCCTATAAAAAAAAGTCCAAAGACACACTTCTGGTTGAACACAACCAAATCCTGTCAGCTGTAAGACCTGTGTATCTCCGAGGCAACACCGGTGAACTAGATAGAGGACTAAATATATTACATGTGGTCTCTCTGATGCTTATTTTGTTTATAAAAATCAAAGAGTACTTTTTTTTCCCCTGTTCTTACTGTAGGTTATGGAGTGACCCATCGTGGTGGGTTAACTTCATCCAGCAGCCAAGCACCCACACATGCACGTGTTCACTCCCCCCACAAACAGGATGAGAGCAAAAGTGAGAAAACTCATAGGTAAAGGCAGTTTAATAAGTGAAGGAAATGGGGAAGGGAACAAACAAGCGATGCAAAGACAACCACTCACCACCTCCCACAAGCCGACTGATGCCCCCACAGTCTCTAAGCAACAACTATCCTGGGAGACAAAACCCCCTTGCATTATTTCTTTTTTAGGTTGTGGGGAGTTATTGCAGAGCGTAACGTTTTATGGGATGTAGTGTCCCTTTGGCCAATTCGGGTCAGCTGTCCAGGCTGCATCCCCAGCCTGCGGAAAAGAGAAAGCCCTGACAGTGGTCAAGGGCTGCTCAGCATCAGCCACAACATTGGTGGGTTATCAACACCATTTCAATAACAAACTCAAAACACAGCACCATATGGGCTACTATGAAGAAAGTTAACTCCATCCCACTACCCAGAAGAATGGTGCATGTGTTACTAATACATAATACCAAAGATAAGAATAGAATAGATCTCTTTAAAATCCTCTTTCTATCTGCCTTCTCTATACAAATATCAGTATTTGCTATGATTCTACTTGTCATAGCTAAATTCTGTGAAGATTTCTTACATCTAAAAATAAAAAAAAAAATCTTAGTTTTAAGCAAAATCTTCTATAATTTTAGGCCGAACCTACAAGGCTAAAACTGCTTTTAAAACATTAGGAATTCTTTCTGTTATCCCTCTCGTTTTACTCTTCCTAGCAATGTAGATTACAAATATTCATTTATTTCTGTATCCTTAAGAACAGCAACAAAATTCTCTCTCATCAGAGTAACCACAAACTTAGCATACATGCAAAAGAAATGTGGACACCCCAGTATTGAGTCAAGTACATCATATTTATGTTAAGCCATTAAAAAGCATTTACTGTATTTATTTCTGCAAGCATCCTGCCTGCCTACACATTTCACAACTTTATGCTCCTATATGCAGGAAATACATGTAAATAGAGTAACCACTGTAAAATACTCATTTTATGCATTTCTCATCTTTTTCTTGGTTGGGGGAAGAGAGGGGAACTGTAGATTCTATCATCGGTTTGAGACAGAAATATTATACACCCTGGGTTATCTTGAGGAATTAAAGTGTCCCTTGGTTATCATATTCCAAAGCAAAACCTCTGATACTTATTCTGCATATATTATGGAAGTTTTAAATCCCATCTGACATAAATGCAATTAAGCACCTCCTCAGCAGGCAGTTGTACAGGTAACGGAACAACCCATAAGGATGTTTAAAACTTCATTAAGGGATACAGGTAAATTCAATTCAGTTTTATGCAATTAACTCAGCATTAAAACAATTCAAATACACCCCTTAACACAAATCATATTAGCTGACTAAAACAGTGCTTTCTAAAAAGCAAAGGAAATGTTGAGAAGGACCCAGTTTTTGCAATTCCTTTAGGATTTCCTTGCACACAGTAAATGGCCTTATTCTGCAGCCATCTCACCGAGAGGACACAGAGGCCACCATCAAATAGGTGTTATATGGACACAGAGCCATGTAACATCAGCAGCACCAAACACAGCACATTTCCTTCAAAATAAACCCACAGCACTTCTATTTCTAATTTGATATGCCAGGTGGACTAACAGTTGAGAACCTGGCTCTTTGCTAAGTAGCTTTAATGCCTTGGAGACAGGAATCCTCCAAATGACCAGGAACACAACGAATATGTTTTTTCAAAAGCCATGAAAAAACCCACATATATGCAGGTTCCTCAATAGATGGGTCACCAGGTTCATCACAACTATGCTCCACATGTCTACTGTCCAAAGTAGAAAGTCAAGCAGATAAACTAAAAAGCAGGCAAACAAAAACAAAACCACCCAATCTTCTTAGCTCAGGGAAAAGCGTGTTTTACAACATAACCCTTTCAAGTACAGAGTTGTATAAAAGTTCTTTTGAAACACGTGGTGGTTTCCCACTAACGCTGAAGAGAAAAAAAAAATAAAAATCAAGCTCTTGATTCTTTTCTGCCTGCTTAAAACCCCCATAATTACATAATAGTGAATGGTATCATTTAAATAATGCCAGACACACTGTATATATTGAAAGAATTTTAAAATAGTTATTTTTAAATGTATATAGTAGCCATCAACCAAATTACCTTAATCCTTTGTAGATGGGATCCCTCATTGCTTTATACCAATCATTTACAGAACACTTTTGTCAAAGGCTGCCTAGTTTGACAGTACTGTAGAGGTTTATAATTAAGTACTCTATTACTTTAAACATGGTCACTGGTATATGTTGAAACACTTATAGATACATCTCACTTCATCAGAGATCTTAAATTGGAAGTATTGGTCAGGTAATAAGGTTTCTTTCTTTTCCTTTGCCCAGTCATTATAAATAGTATCTTTTATCAGCACACAATGCATCAATAATTCTTTTTACCAGCTCTCAGAAGTACAATATATTTGGTTTGTGGTTAAATGGGACTGAACGAATATACTCGAAAAGACCTATGAGAGAATGAATTGAATGATTAAGGTAAATTCGTAACTATTTTTATTGTCTGCAAAATATATATATAAAATATTAGTAACAAAACACAATAAAACATTTTTCTAAGCTAATTTAGCAGTTAATCAGAGCAAAAAATATATTCTTTATAAAGTACTACAGTTGTTTTTCATATTCTGAGTTCAAATCTCAGGAACAGTTTCAGTATATACATTCACAGTGTCTCAAAATGGATCTTTTCTTTATGAACTGCCTCATTTCAACCACCCTGCCAAGTAACAGAACATCATTTTCAAATTGGAAAAGTGCATTTGGAAGAGAAAAGTGCTGCAATGTAAAGTTGTGTATCTTCTCTCAGCAGAGCAGCATCATTGCCTTACGTGAAATTATTTGTACCCTATGGAATGTATTGCTTACAGAAATCGTGCACTGGCAGCTCTATCTGCCAGGGAAGTTCTGCCAGACAGGCAACTTGGTCTTTATGTAAAGGATTTTTTTTGGTCACAAAGATAGTTACTGCAATTCCTGAAATTCACTTTTTTTTCCTCTAGGTTATTACAAGATATGTGACCACTGGTAAAAATATATGCTCAGTCTGAGTTTTCATTCAAATTACTTTCACTAACCCTTAAAAAACCCCCAGAGTTAATGATTTCTAATGGCTTTCTCTTTAAAAACTTAATACACTACTTTCTAAAGGTTTGGGGTTTTTCCTGTTTTAGCTATCAATTTTGCCATTCCTGGAAGTAAAGTGAGTTTATTCTCAGAAACAACAATTTTCTTCCAGGTTCAAAGACAATATATGGATTATTTTTAAGTTATTATATATAAATAAAATTTTTCTTGAATATAAGAGTACCATAGATTTCTTCATCTTTGAAAATAATAATTTCACAAGTGTTTACTCTAAATTCTGATTAAAACAAAATAATCAGAAGAATGGCAACATTCACTGACAGAGTTAAAAGCAAGAAATTACTTTCAGTTGTCTATATAAGAGTATTTAGAATCATATTATCATTTAGGTTGGAAAAGACCTCTAGGACTATCAAGTCCAACCTTCATCCCAACATCTCCCTGACACCTAGACCACATCTCAAAGCACCACATGTACTCGTTTTTTGAAGACCTCCAGTGACAGTGACTCCACCACTTCCCTTGGCAGCCTGTTCTAATGGCTAACCACTCTTTCAGTAAAGAACTTCTTCCTAATATCCAATCTGAACCTCCTCTGGTGCAACTTGAGGCCATTACCTCTTGCCCTGTCATTAGTTACCTGGGAGAAGAGACCAGGTCAAAAAGAGAGACTTTTTTAGGTAGGTGTAGAGAGCAATGAGGTCTGCTCTCAGCCTCCTCTTCTCCAAGCTAAACAATCGCAATTCCCTCAGGTGCTCCTCATAAGACATATTCTCCAGACCCCTCACCAGCTTCATCGCCCTTCTTGGCACCCATTCCAGGACCTCAATGTCCTTACACTGTGGTGCCCAAAACTGGACACAGTACTCAAGGTGCAGGCTCACAAACGCTGAGTACAGGGGCACAATCACCTCCCTACTCCTGCTGGTCACACATTTCTCATACAAACCAGGATTCCATTGACTTTCTTGGCCACCTGGGCACACTGCTGGCTCATGTTCAGCTGGCTGTCCACCAGCACCCCCAGGTCCTTTTCTGCCAGGCAGCTTTCTCTCAAGGTTCTCGAGTTCCTGTCCAAAATATGTATTTATCTTTTTGAAAGTAAAAACTAACTATTCCACTTCAGCAGTGATAAATGTATTTGCCACCAAAGGAAATAAGAGAGGAGTAGTGGAAGAATAAATGTATTCAAAACTGGAACATAATTTTTTCCAGGCTTTTTGGCTCCATTTACTGAGTATGATGGGAAAAAGCAGAACTCATTAATAGCACAGAAAGCAGGCGGTCCCTTGAAAAACTACTGGATAGAGTTAATTACTGAAAATGGAAAATGTCCGGTTGTTTATTGATTATACTATCGTATTTAAGAATACCCTTACATATAAAGTACCAGTCTGGGAAAGTGATATTGATTTTAGCTTGATAATTACAACCCGAATAGTCCCTTTGTAATACAAAGCTTTATTCAATAAAATACTTACCATGAAGTTCTTCAGGCCATACAGTACAACCAATTACCACCCATAATCTCTTATAGCAGCAAAACATTAACACACACTTGAACAAATTTGGTGGTCTTTTGTTTGTTTGTTTACTGGAGTTTTTGTTCTGTTTGGGGGATTTTTTGAGGGGTGGGTTGGTGTTAATTCCTGGGGACAAATCTTCTTATTTGCTTTAATAACTGAAAACATGAATGCTGAAAAAAAAATGTAGAAACTACCAAAATACTAATAGTTTTCTTCACCATGGCAGAGCACCATTAGATATTCCAATCTTCTCCCTTGCAGTCAGTAAGTAATCAGCCTGGGATGTGAGAGAGACTTCCAAATTCTTTTGAGATTAAAAGGTACAATTAGCATATTAAATATTTAATATTTTTTAATTTCCCAGTAGCCTACACTGCATGGTCTTTAAATAGTACTGCACTCAGTGTAGTGGTCTAGGTCTGTAGGAACAAGAGAAATGCAGATGCAAACACAAATAAACAAACATGTAAACTTATCAATTTGTTCCTATTACAAAGTACCTTTTCTGAAAGAACAGTTGGTAATCTAATAAGAATGCACTAAAAAAGAATGATTGATAATTCAACTAAACGCTACCTTTTCCTTATCATCATTTGCTTTATGATTACCTGTAATTAGAGATGACTTTCAATCAATGTAAATAAATCTGCAGCCACTTAATGAAAAATAGTCTGAGAACATTTCTCCATCTCTGATTCTCAGCAAGGAAGGTCAGCAGGCCATTAGAATACTAAATCTGAATGGCTATAAAACAGTATTCAGGATAAGAAAGAATATTTTATTTTTATCTAGCATACTGACAATGAAATGAAAATATACTCAGTATATTAATTCTCATTTAAAATTGAAAATAAGTTTACAATAATGTATTCTAAGATAAGCTTTTCCAGCATAGGATGGATGCACAGGTCCAAATAATCATTTCTTAGATACTATTTATCAGAACTCAGACAAGGTCAGTTACTATGAATCTTTTTGGCAATAAAATAAGAAGTTTTTTCAGTGAGGAATAAATGTCTATGTTAGATATTAATACTCTTTATACAATCTAATTAATGTAAAATGCCTTGTAAAAACATAAAATGCTGACATATTAGCTCCAAAAATATATACATTGTCTTAAGAAGCTAAAACTCCCCCCAGCCTCCTTAAATCACTTTACTCCTCTAAATAGGGAAATAAAGCAAGCTAAGGTAGCCATGAGAGCATCTGTACCATGCTGCTCTGCTCCACTATACTAGGGAGAAATCCAGCTGCAGCTTTGAAACCGCACGTTGCAGTCAAGCATTCTCCTGAAAATTACATCAAGCAAAGAACTGGAGCTTTGGCTCTCCTCAGAAGCCTAGTCTATACATTGTTAAAATTGAAACTTTAAATCTTTAAAAAAAAAGGCAATATAGTGAAGTCTGTCACTTGCTGTCACCATAGGAGTAATTTTAACTTTTACCAGAACATTGTTGGCACCCTGAGTTCTACCCGCAGGAAAAATAAATACGATTTGTGACAGAAACTAATATTGCTAAGTCAAAACCATTTTCCCAAGGTAGTTGCATGAAGTAATATCAGTATGTTTTATTTTATCATATACATCATTTGGTAAAGATCAAATTGGAATGGCATAAGAAGTTTCACACATCTTCTAAATTTGTTCAGTGTATTGATTATTTCCCTGATTTATGTGCTAAGATGAAATGCTGGTGATGGCTACTTAGAGATCTTTATCCGTGATACAGGAAAATCTCTCAGCTCTAACGGTTCTATTCAATATTACCTGAAAATAAGCATTTAATGCTATTATTTGCTAACTATGAATCTACAAACTAGAAATGCTCACCAAATATGTTGTAGAAAAGTGGCGCAACAGTACTCACCTCTGTTTTATTTCATAAATGCTAATGAGAGTCCTTCAAGAGATCTGAACATTATTTTCATGCTATCAACAGAATAAAAAAGCTACCTGGAGAAGCATTTACCTTTCCAAGGTCTTTCTAAGTTCTGATATAATGCATTATTTTCAAAATTACTAGGAATCTTACATTTAACAAACCTTTTGAACTTGAATCAGTACTTCCTAAAAATCACATAGCAAAGTTCAGGAAAAGCTAGAGTGGGACAGCACTCCAGGGTAGTAGAGATACTTGCCAAATGCCCCGTTAACTAGAGAGAAACTAGAATTTGTAACCTGTACTTGGGCTATTTCACTGTTGACAAGAATCCAGCCGGGATTTTCAAAACTTGTGCCCAGGCTCAAGAAACCATATCAAAACACAACTCCAATCCTCCAAATATTTATGTAAGTACTTTGATTATCTGAGAGTGATCATCTTGAAGTGTATAAGTAAGATGATAGACAAAATGCAGATGTGGTGATGTCTGATTTCAGTTCAGCACTTCAGGCAAGGTGGATTCTTGTGTGCTGCATCTTTAACAATCCAGTCACTCGGGCAACTTCAGTGTTAAATTTAGACGGGCGTATATTTATGATTATAATTTATCTCCACAAGTTTGCTTCTAAGATGCAGCACAGTTAAAATCCTAAACGTTGCTCCTGATCTATCTGTTGTAACAACCCTGTATTTTATTTTTAAAAAAATCAACACCACAACTGCTGTATTTTGTGTTTCCACATGTTCACAAATTGTTCCAGGAAAGATGAGACAGTACCCCTCCAAGACGCTAGATCAGCCAAGTTCTCATGTCTTAAAATTATTACTGTTTATCAAAAAATAGCTGTAGAATATCCTATTGGATCAGCAATTAAAAGACATACGCTTAGCACATCTTCAAGTAGAAGCCAAAAGGCAGAATATCTCTATCTTACCTTTCAGCCTTAAATGCAGGATTTTTTACCATTTAATACATATTCTCAGAACAGCTACCGGGTTTGTCTTATAAGAGAGCCACAGAAGTGAGCTCACTGGATGTGAAGTTACTGAAAGTCCAGTACCGGGTCCCCTGGGATGACAAAACCTATGAAGGCATTAGTTTATGGCAAGGGAGAAATCCATAGGCTACCAGCCTCCCTATTGCTACAGCAGCAGTGCAGATGTGTCTCATTTTAGCAGCTATTTTACACAGGAGGTTTCAGGTAGTATGGCAGTATATGACAAAGAAAAGTTCAGTACCTATGGAGCACTTTCACCACATCCTTTATAGTGCTGGGCCAAGAGATATAAAAAGACACAATTAGCATCTGAAATCACCCTTTCAATATAACAGCCAAACATACAAAGTGATTGTTCTACTCTTAGTAGCAGTTTGGTATCACCTTTGCAACAGCAGGGCAGTTTTGAAACAGCACTTACAACTTCACTGCTTCCTTGCTAATGCTTGGGGCAAGCCATAAAGGTCTAAGTAGGTTCCAATAGAGAAGGGAAAATTCTTTGTGAGGAACGCAAGCAGAAAACTACCACAGCTGCTTTCTGTCTGAAAGCCTTCGGAGAAGTCTGAAAACTCCTGCCTCAGGTATTACTACTTCTGGGAGCTCGAAGGACTCTTCTCTAACTGGTTCTTATGCAATCAGCTGGAATCTTCACAAGATCATGGCGTGTTCTTGCATTATACAAAAATATCCAGGTCAAAGTTTACAGGTTATTACCACCAATAGACTTCTGTTTTTCCAGATCAATTGATCCAGTTTAGAACAGGACAAAACCAGTGACTTTATTAATTATTTTTGTTTATCCTTTGGGGTTTTGGTTGGGGTTTAATAGTCTGGACTTATCTTGTCAAGGTATGTTTAGCGTTCTCCTAGACAATGCATTTAACACAGATCTTTATTTTGCTTATGTCCAGTAAACAAGAGAATATTAAAACTACTACAGAGGATCTCTCTGTACGGACAGGTATGCCACCTGTGTTCTGAGCCAAACAAACCAGTTCCAATTTGGAACTGCACCAGCAGATTAAGGGCAACGCAGACTTTCAGCAGGTCTTCTTAGCTCAGGTACAGTGATAGACTAACACAGTACTTGTTATACTAACACATTCCACACAAATTCTAAACCGAGAATACAGGGGCAAATGACTGCAAGAGAACCTGCATGTGTTCTCTTAGAAAAATCAACTGCCACACAGCTAATATGAAACAAAATAGCAGGTTTTGCTTCCACAGTTTAAATGATAGTAATTATTCTAGCATTGTGCATCCTTGCTTTTGGAGATAGTCTCTTTCTCTTCCCTCCACCTGTTAGTTGCACATGAAACCTCCTTTTGTAGTCAGAGCTGTATATATATAGAAGGTAAAACATATTTTATCATGTATTAAAAACTACAAGAGTCCTGAGGAGTCATCTCCAAACCTATACTCAGTTAATAACATTTAAGAATAATTTTAGAGAAGTCGATAACTTGATTGAAGGAGTTCATTTTTGCTCTTCCTTATCTTAGCTTTAACCATAAAAGAACATGTCATATTTTGACAAGAACAGCTCTCACACCTTGAAGCTTCTCTAAGTCTTCTTTGAATTGCTATCATTCTTTCGTATGTCCTATCTTACATGCCTGAGGCAACACAATATTAAACTACCATTTTAAAAGTTTGAGTTTGCCATGTGTATTGTACTCAGTGTCCGCAATAACGTGAAGCTTTTACTGCAGAAATCACATGTGGTAAAGGATACAAATGATCAGCTTATACAATGATATCAAACATCAGTATTCTGGACATAGTAATGGTAGAGAGTATTTATTCTGGAAACTTTAAAAACGAAGTGACAGAAAAGACTGACTGAGAACAAAGATAACAGAGGCACTATGTTAATCTTCTTTCAACTCCCTACAATCCAATAAAGAATTTCAATATTAAAAATGCTAGTTGAGCTATTGCTTACCCTACCAGTGTTTGGATGATGTATCACGACTCTATGAGATAGTTTACCAGCTACTGCCACGGTCTTCAAGTAAGTTTGTAGAGTTTTATGAAACAGACTCAGCTGGTGCATAGAACTTAGTCTTGTTATTTGAATGCATCACAGTACACTGTAATCTGTCTGTTTTCCAATGTATTAGATTAACACTTATCTCTTTAAGCACACAGCTTATCTGTCAAAAAAATCCTCTACAGTGTCTGGAGCTATGTCTCCAAACAGAGTGTCCTAGTTCCGCACAGACTGTTATTTAGTGTCCCAATTTTCTTCACTTTGATAAAGAAGAAAACTATTCAGTTCTGACAACTTGATTAACAACAATCAGCATTATTTTCAGAAAAACAGATCAGCTATTCCCAGAAAAACTGCAAAACTGCTCTCATCTATTTTTGAGATGGCAGAAACATACATCAATTCCAAATATGAACAGCAGTGGTAAAGTCAAAGCAGAATTCAAGTAGGGGCACTTGTGTAAGAATTACACCTGCTAGCAAGTATTTTCATACTCCAAATGTGTGACTTGACCCCAAAATTGTACTTTGAAAGATGAAATATTTTCTACAGATTCTAAAGCTTTCATTTCAAAATAAATCTTTCTAACCTTATAACCACAAAAATAATCTCCAAAAACTAGGTTGAAGCTGTTTCACTATATTAGGAAGAGTAAAAAACATACATTTGTCTTTGCCTTTCTATTCTCTTCTACCATAATAATGTGTAACACAAATCAACCAATCTCAGGAACTGCGCCTATTCTCATCTACTTACTTATGTTTGTTTTCATTGCTGCACCATGAATTATTAGGTCCATTTTGACTTCTACTTTCCCATATAACTCCACTGCTTTTTCAATTAATCCTGGAACAAGATTCTAAAGATGCACTGCCTCACAATAAAGCTGTTTCAAAAGGGTACAGTTCTGCACTCCTGAGTGTTTTTCTATATAACTGGTAACTGGAGTTTCTCCATCCAATATTGGATATTAAAGCTCAAAAAGAATCATATCCAAACTCCTGAACTTGCTATAGGCATAATTATCTCCCCACAGAGGTATGGTTACAGTATCTGAATAGATATTTTTTAACACTTAAATTATGTCGTATTTTATTATTAATATTATATTGCTATATATTATATATTATATTAGGGTTGCTGTT
>VZZY01015864.1:101206-149256 GCA_013400335.1 Eurystomus gularis
CAAGAGCTCAGCATCAGGAAAAAGAACACCTGAGCTTTCAGCTGAAGATAAAACTAACGGTAACTTTACAAATGCATGTGTAAATACAGTTTAGTTTTTTATCTGCTTCAGACTAAAAAAAAACAGTAACAATTATCTCAACATTTAAAGCACTCAAAGATGGTGTGAGTGGTCAGATTTATACCATTTACTGGGTGTGCAGTTGCTGATATTGCAGTTATTGATCCCCGTCATGTAACAACACAACTATTTTTCAGCTTGCAAAACCACTTTTCAGCCTCTTACCATTTTGGTACCTTTCTTCCAGTTGCACACATATTACTTGAGCTACAAAGATCGAATAAACCACAACCATAAAACTCCATTTGTGTTAAATTTCAGTAAAGTTCATCATGAATCTTATGGATACAAGTTACTAGATTAGTTTTGCTTTTCCTCTGTTTGAGCAACATAACATTTGTTCAAAACATCATGATTCAAAACGTTTTTCTGCGATATCCTAAACTGTAATTAAAATAGTATCTTGTAAGGAGAGATAAATACAAGTAATGACCTGCTAATGATCTTAAATCTACATTTTAAAATGAAGAAACATGTAGTTGTAGCTGTTTACTTTCTTGTTTATAGAATCTGTCTAAACAACTCACTGTCTAATGAGTAACAATTGGGTAAGTTTACAATAACAGGTTGTGGGTAAATGTGTTTCTTTTCTTCTTCCTCTCCTCCCTCTCCTTTTCTGAAAAAAAAAAAAAAATCATAATCCACTTCATGCTGTAACTTGGAGAGCTTTCTTACCTTCCAGCATCAACACAGACCTTCACTTGTGCAAATTACTTTTGGGAAACCTTTTATCTTTTACACTTTCATAATGATTTCTTTCTGAAGAAAACCAACAAGTGAAGCAAGCATAAACCAGTGTTGACTTCCTTCTATCTGCATCACCCTGACACAACATCTCAGATCAGTATGAAATTAATTGAAATCTGTTATTGACTCTGAAACCTAAAGATGACAATTTACATGTCAACATTAGCAAACTTGATTTTAATATTAACATGCAACAACTATGACAAATGAATTGATGACATGTACAACTTTCTGACATCTGTAACTTTGGACAGCAAATGGAGTTGACAAATGGATCTGATGGCAAATATTATGTGACTCTGTAATTAAGGATGTACTGAAGTTTGCACTGAAACTGCACCAGAATAACCGTGAATTTCCACTGACTTGCATCCTAGGCAGCTATTTTCAGCTATATGAAGTACATGTAAGTTCAACCATTAAAAAGCCCTACAATCCGATTTAGTATTGTTCTTCACCTGCTTCATATCGATGCAAAGCAGAATCAGACAGTGAATCAGACATTAACTCTCCATCTTCAAAAAATAAGCAGCTAATATTTACCTCCATTACACTAAGGAGTGACCAAAATCAGTTTCACGAATATTCTATAAAAATTAAAAAGAACTTATAAAATCTGTTCACCAGTTAATTAAAAATATGTTCATTTTAACGATTCGAAAGAAATATGAGAACAAGTATTTAAGGAATTGAACTCCTCATTCAATAAGATAAATACTGTACAAACAGATCTTGCTTTCCATAACTGTGGAGATTCATTTTCTCTAACTTATACGGTCATTGCACGTAGACTTCCCTATCATAGACTAGGGACTTTGCCCCACTGTGTAGAAACATACTAAAAAATTCCAAGGGGTTCTTTTTAAAGATGCAAATTCAAGAACACTTAGGCACATACTTCACTGAAGTGCATCCATTAAGCAAAGCTTCTTGTTTAAGTCCAGTTGATTTCCTTGAGACACAGGCATCACCAGACACAGTCCCAAGGCAAGTTCAACTTTGTACACGTTGCCATGGGTGATGCTGAGGCACATGACAGGTATAGGGGCTATGATACATGCTAGAAGCTCTCGTACAGCAGTTTGCTTCCTCAAACAGGTAGGATTGTGAAGTTGGAAAGTAGCCACGATGCTACAGTAGACACAGTGCTGAAGGGCAAGGAAAAGGGAAGCAGGGACTAATTTGGAAGGTTTATGTGCCTTTAGCTCCTCTATAATTCCAAAGCTGGTCTTAAGTACAAATTTAAATAATACCATGAACTGGGCAATAGTCCTTCTGAGTCTATAAAAAACCCCAAACGTCCTATGAACAGTCACTTTCCTGTCCCATTTTTGGATTTCACCATTCAATTTGCCATTCCTGAACTCTAATCACAGATTATCTACTTACAAAAGCATCTTCAGTGAGTACTATTTACATACAGGAGGAATCTTCAGCTACAGAATCCTGATGCCTCTCTATCTGTAAAACCTGTAATAACTCTGCTTGATTGGGTCATCAGAACTTAGCAAATGAAGAATACAATCACAAAGCTACACCCCAGTATGCCTTTTGCAAACATAACCAAATACTATAAGCCAAAATTCTGCTATATTATAATTAGTACTTTAAATGGGGTTTTGTAAAATAAAAACTTTCCAGAGTGTGCATTGCTGATAGATTTTCTCAGTCTCTTCTGGGCATTTTACATGCTGGGGTTGGGGGGGAGGAGTACGTTTTTCTTAAGGGGAAAATTAGGATTCCAAACACGAGTCAAATTTATTTCACGTTTCTTGGAATATCCAGCATAATCCACAGAACAGATTTTTGTAGATCTAAGTTTTGAACTTTCTAACTTCTATATTTAAAAACCAGACTGTAGGGGGAAGAAATGGCTTAAAACTAAAAATAATCCATTTGGTTCCTTTACAAATCAGAATTGTCATCATGAACTATGCTCATATTAAGAAAATACACTTCAAACTACTTGGCCTTCACAGGGCATATTGTTGTTTCATTTGAAGAAATATAATCATGTTTTTATGTATGACCTTTACAGCCTCTCTGTCACAGCTCAGTAACGACTTCCTGGTAAATTCCCTCCACACAACATTCAACCCAGGAAACCATAATAGAAAACTTTAAAAATTCATACAGACAATGGCAATTCTACCAAGTGTTTAATTTAGGCTTTTCTGCCTCTCAAATTCATACTAGATTTGACTTTTAGGCAGTTGAAAGTACAGAAATCATAGACAGACTGAGGTACTGAAAACAATCTAATTCGAAGGGCATTAACAATATAGGCACTGTGTTATGTCAAACATTACTCATTCAAGTTACAGCTGATATTTAATTATTACAAAAGATTTTACTCTTGTGTATATTAGCTTATCAGAGTGATAGTTCTAAGGGCTTTCACTGTGTTGAAACCACCTTTTTCAATGAAAAATAAATCTGTGAGTCCCTATAAAAATAATGAGGAAAACCTCCTTTAAGCTATCATAAGTTTTACATCACTGCTGTAATGAAAAATTTTGATAAATACTGCCCTACACTTACTCGTATTTGACCAGAATGACAGCGTGAAAAAGCTGGTGTTAATTTTATTCATTGATAATTCCTGCTTTACATGATATGTACTGCAGCCTTGTGAATTAGCTTACAGAACATGTAATTACTGAAAGAACTTGTGGTATTTAAAATAAGGTAAGGTTCCACATAACTTTTCCTCAGTAACAATGCTGACTTAAGGGCTTTCCATTCCTCCTACTCTACTACTCATCCTTGTCCCCATTCTGCCCTTCACTTATACTGCACAACTGTTTGTAGGGCTGCATTGTGAACGTGACTGGGGAACTAATCCAGGTTGGGGGGGAAAAAAAAAAAAAGAAATGAGGGAATGATTAAATCAAATCAGCTTCCTGATTCAGTTCAGAGCATACTCCCAGAAATAGCTGTAAGAACACATCTAAAGGGACAAGGTGAGTAAGGGTGGGCATAAGCAGAACGAATAGTAATATCATAGAAATGTTACTGCTCAATCTAACTTATGGTAAAACTACAGTAAAAAAACTGAGAAATATTCCAGAAATGCTACATTTCAAACTTCCAATATTTTTTGCTTTTTTCTTCAATATTATTCTTTTAAATAAAAAAAAATTGCTATTCCTTCTACTAAAAAAAAATTTTTTTTAATTGATCTACTCATCCCTCTCAAACAAAACACCTGTATGTGTGCATCATGTGAACAACAAAAGGGTAGAAGAAGGGAAGAGTTCTTAAAGATATCTCATCTTTTTATATTAATCTCTTATTCTTCTTCCTTCCATAGCCACACACAGCTTAAGACCACTTCTCACCCCTCCCAAATTATTAAAACCTTATAGAATTGATTACAACATTTGGAAAGCTTTCACCAAGTTCCTATCCTTGATCAAAATCACTTATTACACTCCTGTTTATTTTACTTTCTAGAGCACGTTGACATTTGCAGCGAATGCTAATATTTAAGTAATAGAAAAGAATCATTACAGAATATTATTAGAATTTGCTATGAAAGCAGGAACATGAAACATAATATTTGGATATCTAGAAGGCCAAAATTGTGCTCAACTCTACAAAAGTGTTCACATATTTTATCATGGCTTTATTGTATTAGAAAAACCTTGTGCAGCTCTTAATGTGGCTTCTGTAATTATTACATTTCAGTAACACAAACACCATCCTTTTAAAAAAACATACTTAATGGAACCAATCAAAACAAAAGGCAAAGTTATAACAACACAGAACACCCTGATCTTCACCCTTTGAATTCTGAAAACACCATGTTACCAATACTCCTGTAATACGTACCATACAAAAATTTTAGATTATGGTTGATTAGGACTATTAAAAATTAACACTAACAAAAATGAGCTTCACAGAAGAGCAAATAAATCAGGAGTCACTGCAGAAATACAGGAAACAGGCCCTAAACCCAGAAAAATCTTTAAATACTTTTCTTTCCTCTTTCCCGACTTCAGTGTTCATGTAATATGTGCTTACCAATCTGTCTAGTTGAAGGCTCAGACCCAACATTTCTATAAAGTACTGATTCATAGTTAATACTATTAGATTACATGTCTACAGAAGTTTTCCATGACTCATAGTAATCTTTCACCTCAATTAACAATTCAAGTGGTAAAGTATGTGGGCCATATACTTAGCTTACAGTGCACAACTGGCTCAGCTCAGCTACACAGAGCCTTCCAGACAAAGATGCAGGCAGGCTTCCACTGCACAAAATACATGCAATAGCTTCCTAGAAATTCCAAACTTGCTCAGTATGGATGTCTCAAATACAGCGAGAAGTCCAGTAGATGGTTTTCTAACATATTAGACTTTCTACATAGCAAATACTTAAGTTGCACAAAATGTCCAGTGTTGTCCAAAAGTAATTTTTAGCTTTTCTAATGAGCAAAGTTAATATGCCTGGGACTGTCTCGTACGCAGCAGTCCAGCTCTGATCACCAAGCAGTAGCTCTCTCCAGAAATACTGGGCAAGTGCAAGAGACATACACACACAGATCTAGCCATACATAAGCACGTGTGCATGTGTGTGTACTTCTCCATATATAGACAGACACCTTTCTAGGGGAAAGAAAAAAAATCCAGGATGAGGAAGGCAGGCTGAGTAATCCTGATCATGCATAGTGTAATATTTACACCAGCAAGACTTTGACCCTTTGCAGTTAATCAAGTAAATTAAATTTACGCTTACCTGCCAATTTGTTTTTTGAGAATTAGTACCTACTCGAGAGCTGGATTAAGTTCCGTCAAGGCCCTGGAGCAGTCAGTATGTCTAAACAAGGGTAAAGGAACCCAGAGAGAGCGTTCATCTAAATTTAATATGTCTATGAATATATAATTTAGTACATCATACAGTAAAACTGAAGAACTAAATCTTGTAGTTAACATTGTTTCTAAAAAGAATTTAGAAGTTGGATACATAATGTGATGATGACATCTACAGCAGAAGATACTAATATGAGAAATTACATTAAGAGACTAGAAACAGCAATAAAATTAAATATGAATTCTTCCTGCTGTCCTTCCTATTAGTTTCTATTAAGTTTATATTTATTTTTTTTCATTTATTTATGCATATAGCAACTTCATAGCAAAATTCTGCCTTTGGGATCAGTTAAAAATGTAGCTGTATTTCCATATAAAATTTGCTATTGTACAAAGAGTATTATACAGACAATGTAATGGGGCACAAGTGATGAGTGTCAGAAAGACCAACAAACACAACATTTAAGCAGTACACTAAATACAGCTTCAACGATAGACACAGATCAACTTGAATAAAACTCAACCACCTCATTTTAAAGGGTACTTCTGCAAATAAAGACTCAGAGAGGTTAAAATCACACTTTTAGCAAGCTAGTCTTAAAGCACATTAAGTTATGGTGTGGCTACTTTTCATAAATAATGTGGCCCAAAGAGCATTAAGAATAACTCCACGGGAAGATAAAACATGGCTGTGGAATACATAAGAACACTATGTGAGTTTTCGTCTAACTAACAAAGGAAAGCAATCAGTGGCAATATGGTGGTGCTGGCTACTTGAATTCCATTAAATGATTTGATCTTTGGAAAATTAAATGTCTTCTGTGTTAGAAGCAGATGTCTAGAAACAGGGAAGAAAAAAGCATTACCTATTCTGAAAAGAGTCTATAACTCACCACATGCACTACTGTGTGGCAGAAAATACGCTCAGGGTGACCGTCCTCTGCTACAAGTCAGGGCACTGCACCACGGCCCCCTCGCTGCTCTGTGATGTGAGCACCAGGCTCACTGGTATCAACAGAGAATTAAATCCACAACAGTGGCTTCCAGCTCAGCTTCTCTGGGGAGGAACAGTGGCAGCTCCTTTACCAAAGAGCCCCTCCTCCCTTCTCTAGATGATAGTTGCCCTTCCTCTTGCTCCCTTACTCACCTAGATGTCCTGCTAGTACTACAGCATCACTGTAGTATCTGATTCCTTGAAATAGTAGAGACAATAGAAATTTAAATCAATTGATGAAAGAATTATAAAATGCAACTAGAAATTTGTTACGCAGAATGAACACCAGCTGAAATGCCCTCTGATGTAACGTGCAAATTTTGGAAAAAATGTTTCAAAACATTGGCAAGATTTCGCCAAGCATCAAGAAAAACCACGACGTTTCTATAACATTCTGCAATTGAACTGAAACAAGTATTGAGGCACAGGAGAGCAACAGTTCTGTCAAGAGCTGCATAAGAAAGAAAGCGAAATTCCCTAGTTAAGCTGAAAAGATGAACGTGTCAATACTTAAACATGCAACAAGCTACTTCTGTTTTCACTCATCCATGCAGCCCAAATGGCCAGAATGACTCAGTACAGCAAATGCTCGGTGAAAGATAGCACTGTCTGTTAACAAGGGTTAAATAGCATAAAGAACACGACCTAAAAGTTTTGGGAACGCACTCTGATGCATGCAGACATTTGTCCAGACCCCAAGGAATTATTTATACAATCTGAATTCACTGCTAACAGTTGAAAAGTGACCGTATCACACGCTCCAGGTCAGGAACATTGTGTAAATATTTTCAGTCAGCTGATGGGTAGCAGGGGGGCAGATCCATCACCTTACAACTTCACTAAAAATGCATCATATTCCAGGCTCAAGAGATTAGTACAAGTGGTGAGGGGTTAGGGAGGCTTTTTTGTTTTGTTTGGAAGATCTTACAGTTAGAAAAAAGCCTACAAGAAAAGAAACCATTTGAGATCCTGCCTTTGCATATTTTAAGTGCCATTTTTTCAAATTCTCTACAAAACTGAAATTCACTGGGGAGAGAAACAAGTCTTGCTTAGGCCTCAACAGAAAAATATTTCAAGGAAGAACAGTCTTTTTTGTTTTACATAACACAGCAGAAAATCAAATTACAGATCATAAAATCTTTTTTTGAAACTTACACAAATAAGGAAACAATTGAGATGCTACTAAAAAAACAGTAAGGAAAAAATACTCAAGTGTTACTACAATTAAATTGAAGCATCAACTAGTCAGATGTTTGCCTGAGAAAATAATGGGTCAATGGTTTACTGTAAGCATTTTATTCTATGAAACATATAAAAAATACTACGAATTATATTCTTATTAAAAAAGACTTTTAATAAAGTCCTATGGCTTTTAATAAAGTCCTATGACTATTATTAGCTTTCTGGCTATCAGGTTTTTGTTGATCAGACAAAACAACGTAACCATTTTCATACAGTTATATGTTGATTTTTAAGCCCCCAAATAAAAATAACAATACAGAAAAGTTGAAGATTTTCATCTAGTGTTTTGTTGGTTATATTGTTGATTTAAGGGTTAAGATTATAAGATCAAAACATGATGGGTATATTGCCCCCAGGTTTTTTCAAACTTAAAAATACATACTCCTTTCACATTTTTAATTAAAATCAACGCTCATCTGACTTATCTCTAAGGATCAATCCTTAAGCAGGTCATGCAAACGGATGGACTGATTACAAGCAAGGAGTTACAAATTAGCATGACACAGTTAACATCTAGCACCTTTGCTATGTTTCAAATGGAACAAGGAAAATTTTCTTCCCGTAAACACTAAAATGTTTTGCTGAAAGGCAATATATTCTGAACTTAAGTTTATCCTGTGACTTTTAATAATCTGCCCATTTCACTACCTCCATTTTCTTTGTGCTACAAACATAGCCAGATCTGATTCTCACCCTATCTTCAGCCTCTTGCCCTTGTCCACTTGGTAATGAAATGTAGATTCCTGTTACTGACATCAACAATACCATGACTTTTAATGATGTTGTCAGCATGCTGATAGAATACTTGCTAAACAGCAATGACTCTTTGTGCAAGAGTCAAAAGAATTTCATTCTCCATCTCCTAAGATTGAAAAAAAATTAAAATATGCAAAATATTTAAATATAATATATATTAACTAGGACTTCCTTATAAAGTAGTACTAGAGTCTTCCTTAGAAGACTGACGGATGTTTTATCATAAGCAGCAATAATAGACTGATATGTTTGTTTTTCATCACATTGAGTTAAGACTGAGTGAAGAAAAGTGAGTGCTAAGTTCAGAAAAACACTCACTGTAGATTTTCAAGCAAGATCTTATACCTTTGAAACATGATTCTTCCCTTCCTGCCCCACAACCCTAGCCATAAGATCCATTTTTTAATCACATATTGCCAACTTACCTTTATGTAAAACCTCTGAGATCCCTGGATCACTGCTATCATTGCCTCTTCACTGTCCTTGCAGAAGTTGATTAAATTTATTCATTTATATATATTCATAAATGTAAAGAATGCCAAGGCAGAAAGCCTATTTTATTATTATCTTAGAATACAAAGTACAATGCCAGCAGGAAGTAATCAGAAACTTCATACTGTTCTGAATCCTTAACTCCAGAACAAACACTTCTAACTACTCATTTACCGCAATTGTACTACACCCAAATATTGGTCCCCTTTCTTGCATCTTTAAACCACTTCAGGACACGAATTTTCACTTAATTTATACCAACATAAAACTAAATGACTTAAATGTAGAAAAACATTTATCATAAGATCAGCACCACCTTCAAATAGTCACAGATTCATATGATATCAGAAGGCTACAATCAAGTATTACAGCCCCTGCCAGTCCCAAGGCGTCTTCTTAACACTCTTCTTTTTGGCTACATGGATTAATCTTACCTTGTTTAGAGGCCAGGAGAATTCACAACTCCTAAATTAGGTGAGATACTACAGTGTGTAAAGTCTGGATATTCCTTTACATCCAGAATTCCCTGTTAACCAATGATGTTTTCAGGTGTTTGACTGAGGTTCTGAGCCTCTACTTGGCACAAACCAGTTTAACGAAATTCTGCAATTGAGAAGTTATACCTGTCCTCTGCTGCACCACCAGAGGGGAATGAAAAGCAGGAGAAGCAGGTATAGAATTTTCAGGCAGGTTTCCTGTGTTTCTATTGATCAAAAATATATTTCTTGGACTACTCTCTTCCTGACTGTACACTCAAACACTTGAGAAAGGAAAATGACTTTGCCTAGCAAGATTGTTCCCTGCTTGGCAAATTTCTCGGTTCTGCTTCCCTTCGTCTAAGGATTGCTCTGATTGCAAGAACAACGCAGTCAGCTTAGGTGAACAGATTCACTGCCTGAAAATGAAGTGTCTTCGAGATCTCCCTTTTTTAAGACACTTTGCTGCCAAAGTCCCATGATTCTGTCTCAGGGACGAATTAATTTTCTTGTCAGATTGTACTCTTCCGAGGAAATCTTTCTGTTCATAAATATCATGGTATCTTTCGCTAAGATTTAACCATTTCATCTAATTTTGTTACTTGAATCAAACAAGTGTTTTCATTCCTGTGATAGTTTAAATATTAACTAATAAAATCAACTTTTGCCATAAATTACTCACTCAAAACTCAATTTTGCAATACTGCACTCAAATAAAAAGCTTTTCAAAGAGGGAGGAAGCTCTCTAGAATAGGACATTTTTAACTTGCCTAGGCTTTTGGTTTGCTTTACCTCACTTTAACTTTTCTTGGTTTGTCCCTGGACTGCTCGCACACTTAATTACAAGGCTTCACAACAAGTCAGGGGCTGACCTGCTGGAAAGCAGCTCTGTGGAAAGACACCTGGGAGTGCTGGAGGACAACAGCATGACCATGAGCCAGCAATGTGCCCTTGCAGCCAAGAAGACCAATGGTATCCTGGGGTGCATCAAGAAGAGTGTGACCAGCAGGCCAAGGGAGGTTCTCCTCCTCCTTTACTCTGCCCCGGTGAGGCCTCATGTGGAGTACTGTGTCCGGTTCTGGGCTTCCCAGTTCAAGAAGGACAGGAAACTGCTGGAGAGGATAGAGCAAAGGGCTACGAAGATGATTAGAGGACTAGAACATGTCTCTGATGAAGAAAGGCTGAGGGACTTGGGGCTTTTTAGCCTAGAGAAGAGAAGACTGAGGGCAAATCTCATCAATGCTTATAAATACTTAAAGGGTGGGTGTCAGGAGGGCGGGGCCAGTCTTTAAGTGGTGCCCAGTGACAGGACAAGAGGTAACAGGCACAAACTTCAACATAGGAAGTTCCATCTAAACATGAGGAGGAACTTCTTTACTTTGAGAGTGGCAGAGCACTGGAACAGGCTGCCCAGAGAGGTGGTGGAGTTGCCATCTCTGCAGACATTCAAAACCCACCTGTACAGTCTCATGCAACCTGCTTCAGGTGAACTTGCTCTGGCAGAGGGGTTTGACTAGATGATCTCCAGAGGTCCCTTCCAACCTCTATCATTCTGTGTGATTGTGTTCATTTTTTTAAGCAGAAGCAAAGTCCGATGAAACACCCAAAGAAGGGCCACATGCAGTATTCAGATTCACTATTTAGGGATAAATCAGAATGCTGCTTAGATAACTAAGAAATGTGTCCTCAAAGAACACTACGACAAGCTACCCATCCAAGGACTACCTCGGAAAAACAGTCACCTTCCTCATCCAGTGCCTCCTGCATTCAGCATAAAACTTGAGAACCAAGTATATGGACCTAGAGCCAGCAAAACCAAAGTGCGATAAGAATTAACATTTTCACTTCCTCCAGAGGTATCTTCTGATGTGTCTAGCTTCTCCACAAGATATTTTCACTGGATTTCTTTTCCAAGCAGTCGGATTTAAGAGGTCAACTGTTGCTCAGAAACAGCCTTGCTTTTACCATTAACATTTCAGAAGACAGGCAGAAGTAGGAAAACTTTCTCCCCAACAGTGTTTCTCTCTGTGTAAGGTCAAAACTCTAGAAATTTAGCACAAGACGACATCTGCTCACAGTAGGAAGGTTCACCTCACTTACCAAAGTGAAACCTCATTAGCTGGGAAACTATATTGATTTCTGTACTTCCTTATCTCTCACTGAAAGGAAAAAGCAAAACAAAACACAAAACTAAACCAATCTGTAGGAAAAAAAAAATCATACCTATAGCAAAAAGAAAAAAGTCAACACAGCCAAGTAACAAAACTGTTGAAGCTTGAATTTTTAAAGACCCAGATCTGCCAGTTGTAGCATTAAAGACATCATACTGGCTTGGATGAAGGTCATGCCTTCTTCCTGGAGGCTATGGGGTTTTTCAGCTTTTCTGCTAAGTGACTTACCAGTACAGTCATGTAAACTACATTTTTTCTCATCCAGAAGTATACTAAAAAGCTTTTCTAAACAGCAGTTCTAATTCTATATTGTGTTCAGAAGTGAAAAAAATATTTAAATTCTATTTTACAATATAATCAACCACCAATCGCTGCCACAATGCTAGATCTTTAAAAAATAAAGACATACATGTGTATCAAAACAATGTGACTTGAAATTTTAACATATATCCTATTGACTATTTTTAACTAATAGTCTGAAAGAAACAAGTGCTCTCATTGTAATGGGTTGCTCACTGGATTGGGAACTGCATCAAAACAAAGTAACTCAAGAAGAGCATTCTATTTCCTTACATTAAGCAAAGGTGTAAGCCCTAAGAATGGGGTCTCAGAAACTTAAGTAACAAGTGTCTACTGAACAGTTATCCAGCCAGATACAGACATTCAGAGCATCAAGAAACAATTTTACCAACATCAAAGAAAAAACACAAATCCCTTTTTTGCTGATCTTAAGAAAAACAAACCCACCCCACCACCCATGTCCTGATTCACCCAAAGCTTTGTAGGTAAACAGCAAAATTTAGGATTAATTATTCACTTTCTCTATTGAAGAACATACTATGTTTCTTCCTAATAATTTAGGATATATCAGAGAAATCAAAATTGAGAGACTTGATAACAAGCACACAGCAAAATAAGGTAAAAACATGGCTTGTAGTAGGGAACACTTGAGAACAAGTGGAAGTCTAGAGAGAAAAGAGTCTATGAAGATCATCTAGAAAGAAGATGCTTGACTTACTTTCAAATAAAATACACTTTGTAATTGCTGAAGGTGCCAAAACTATTCTTCCAGGTACAGAAATCTATGCCAAGGCAATTTTCTATACACTGCCCTGCCCAAACTTATTTCCCTAGAAAATTGGCCTAAACTCTACTCCAACAGAAAGAAACAATTCCTGTATTAGCAGCATTGAAGCGCAAAGCCCACGGTGTAAGTCTTAAAGGAAAAAAAAAAATCACCCATTAAGAGTACTACCTGGTGTCATTCCATCTGACTTTACTGTACCATAGCCAAGACCAGGAGAGAAAAGCTCAAGTGTAAGCGAGTTGACAATTTGATCCTAAAAAAGCACTTTCACGGCCAACAGGACTATTGGATATAAAGAGAAACTGATTGAAAGCAAGAGAGGGATAGAGAAGGCTGGCTTACTGCTTACTACTACTCTGAGTTAAATCAGATTCAGAGATGCTATTGTAACACGCTGACACTCAATTTGCAGAAATAATTTCTGCAACAGAAAATGAGTGGGTAGGCCAAAATTAATGTCAAGTTGGCTGTTCAAATAAATACAGTCAAGAAGCAATGTTCAAAATACGAAAAGTTTCACTGATTGCTCAAGTCATTTAAGGCTACAAGAATATCTGAAAATAACATACTGTTCCACAATCTTTGATATTACATTAAATTCTGTTTTATTCACACTCACAAGCTACTGCGCTATTTTGAATGGGATAATGGATAGTTGTTCCTATATATCCAAGAAAGAATGTAATCGCATACAAAATGCAAACATTTTGACATGAAATATTTGCTAGCAGAACAAATCTATGATTATTTATAATGTGTCTTACATTAAATACAAACACACAGTTAGAACTAACATAACCAAATAAAACTGGAAATGAACTGATGAAACTCTTAGGGTTCATTTTCTAGTAAATTAAAAATATGCAAATTATAAAGGTACAATAACTGCTGTCCTTACAGCATAAAACAAAAATCACTTATATTTACCTCAGTGTAAGATAGCTGCCATTTTCTGGGGCAGTTTTTCACTGTATTAAAAAAAGGATGGGAGGGTGTGATTCGCCCTCCCTAGGTGTTCTCTTCTCCTCCTATTCTTTGTACTCTAATGGGAGTAGTAGATGCTGCAGCAAGAACTGCAAGAATTGGAGTGAGTACAGAGTATTTGCATAGTCTCAGAGCTACACGTGGCATCCACTCCCGTGACCCACTCTAATGTTATGTACGTAAATCTTCGAGGTGTTTTGGAGCAGAATATCCTCCATTAAAAAAAAAAGAAAATATATAAATTCAAAAAAGCTATTTTATCAAGGTGAAATAATAAAAAGGATATTAAGGATGCAGCTGTTGCAAATATAAGGGTACAGGTGTACCATTCATGCTTAACAAAGGAGGGAAATTTCAGAAAGATTTTACTGAGGGTTTTAAAGTTCTGGTGGGGATTGCTGCCACTCAGAGTAAGAGATGCTCTGGTAAGAAAAAAAAATATTAATAAAATGCCATAGGATTTGTACATGCAAAGATGAAATATGGTCAGGTTCCGAGTGAACCCAAGCGTCAGGAATCTGTTCTCATTCACTTCATTAAAAAAAAAAATCAGGAATTTCGATTATCGAAGAGCTGGCTGCCCAATCCCAGGGCTACACGTCACACCTGACATGACGCCGCAAGATGAACTCCTCCACTGTAAAACCAAGGGAATATATGAGGAGGTGTAAAGCAAGCATTGCAGAAGAGCTTTAACAATATTGAATATTCTTAATATTTAAAGAATGGGCTAGATTTCACATTCTACCTCTGCCATCTTCAATTAATACCATGTTCTAATTCATATACTATTACTTCTAAGGTAGCACTGCATACACCTTGTTAGTGAGGCTACCAGAATCCAAAGAAAAAAAAACAGCACAATCAAAGGACGGAAAACTTAAATGAAACATTAATCCTAGATACTAGCAAGAATGACATTTAAACAAACAATGCTAAAACTAGAAAGTTTCCCTTCTACGTTCTTCACTGTTCATATTTTCTGTAAATAAAGCTTTAATAACTAGATTTTTAAAAAAAAATTCTCCTTCAAGAAAAATTGCATATATATACACATAATGTAAATTAAGCTTGCATCCAAATAATTATTAGACAAAGTCTCCTCCCTCATACTAACAGTAAATAACATTTCTGTAAGATTATTTTGCAATGTTTCCACACCACGTTAAATTTTTTTTTTTAGCATTTCAAATTCAGCTTTTTACTGTGAAATAGCCTTGAAGAGATAGCCACACTATTTTTTTTTAAGCTTCACAAGTGCTAGTTTTCCTCAGCTATTTGGCTCAACAACATTTTCCAAACTGACTTAAGCAGTGTAACTCAAAAATCTACATTTTCAATTAATTGAACACTGAAACCAAATATAGCGTCAACTTTCTTCTTCATCAACATAACTTTGTTTTAAAAATTCATGGCTTAAGTGTAGATTAGAAACACTTGAAAAGGTAAATAAGTTTAAAAAGGCATGACATTTGTGTCTGAATATAAAAATAACTTACTCATCCGGCAAAGCCTGTCGTTCCAAAATCTGAATTAATATGCAATTGCTAAAGGAGATACATAAAGAATGGAAATTGAACAGGCTAATAGATGGAATTCTTACTACTATGCTACTTGTTTGGTAATAAGACTGATACGTATTCAAATGAAATGAAAACCAAGGAAGCATGACTGCAACACCATCCATCTCAAACCACATTCACATTTTATTCTGATTTCTGAAAATTTTTGTCATTGGGGGAAAAAAAAAAAAAACAGATGCCAAGTGTTTTCCAAGCTGTTATTCATTGACCAGTATTAACATAAGTCATTAAAGACAATTAATATCTGCATAGAGAAGAACCACAAGTATGAAGTGACTACTTGTGACACTGAGTTATCCCATGATCTCAAAAACATGCAGGTAGAGTTACATAAAATTTAAGAATTACTACTGCAGAATTTATAGATGTTCTGAAATATGCCAGTGTCACTTTCTGCTCTCAATATTGTTCTGCTTTTTTCCTACACCTTGTCCACACATCTCAGTAACATTTTCCCACAGAAATATATAGGTGCTGTAGACATACATGGGGAAGAGTTAGAGACTATCCTACTAACATACATAAAATTCACTGGAACTTCACTGGGTAGAAATTTAACAACAATTTTTCAAATTTAATAATAAAAAAATTATTCAAATTCTTCAGAGAATCTTCTAAGCCCTACCATTTTCAACATATATTGAAAGACAATAAATGGCAGTCTTCTCCAAACTGTGCAAAGCCTTCTCTATGGCACATAATTGCTAAGAACGTGTCCAACCATCAGTGTTTCAATCTGGAATGTTTCTAACTAAGTTCAGTTAAAATTGGTGCTCTCAGGGGTGTTTCTACCTGCTAGTCTACAATACAGTATAATTTTATAAGAGAAGCATGAGAAGTAGGGGGAAAAAAAAAGACTGAATACTTCTGAAGTTGTTTGTTAATACTGCTTTACCAATGACAAAAAATGTAATGACAAAAAATGTAACTTTTAAGCTAAGTAAGTTGTAAGTAGGTAAACTTTCTAGATAGATCATGACCACCACACTTCAGTATACAATCTTAAATTTCACTTCTGCCACAAGAATCCCATTTCCAATCACAACTGAGATTACTTTTCACAAAGTGGCAATTTCTTGAATTTGTTTTTAAACATACAACTTATTCTCCTTTCCCCAGCTGGCTGCTACTTCACCAATACATAATGTGATGGAAACAAATGGACTGTCTCTTCAAAGTAAAAAAACTTAATATTTTTGAGATTCTTATTTATTTCTGTGGACAGAAGAAGGGAAAAAATACAGGGAAAGTTAGTAATTTAAGAAACCATTGGCAACAAAAATGTGGAGGAATGTGGCAAGGTATCAAGGTTACTCTCTCAAAACAGAGAAATCAGAAATTAGGACACGATATTGACATATCTGCTATGACAGCCAGCAGGATTTATTTTTTTGGTTTTTTAAGTCCAGCCATGTGAAGGAAACAGACCCACAGTGGCTTCCTCCTCATTTAATCCTTAATTTTAGATAAATGTATTGGAAGCAATGAGAAAAAGTATCTGTAAAGGGCTCTAAAATGAGCATTTAGGAAACACGTAATTCACTCAAGAGTTATTCTCCTAAATAATAAACCAAGTATTGCTGCTTTTAAAGCAAATAATTCTGTGTACAAAGGATACTTTTCATTGTGCGAGGTGAGGAACTCAGACTCGACAGAACGTTCAAGAGCGCACTGCAGGTAGCTTCTTCCAACCAAAAGGAGTGCATATTAAAAAACAGGAACTCGCATTATCTGTTTGCCAGCTGCTGTATACAAAACCCTGTGCTGAACCACTAAACTTTGCATCCACTTCTGACTGAATAATCTTCCTCTTATTCTATTTCACAAAAATAGACAAACAATCCCTTTTTATTCTGTCTGCAGTATCTCAGACTTCCTTTCTCAACAAAATAAAGTAAATTTCCTTTCTGTACCTTTTAGTCAAGCCTCCATTATCTAAATAAAAGCCCACCTCAAAGTCCAGATAAGCTGACAACTGCTTTCTTATTTTCAAAACTAGAAAAAACAACATGCATTTGAATGGGCACAGAATAGTCTCAGAAATTGATTCTAAAAAGTGAAAGAATTAAAAAGAATTAAAGTTTTGGTTTTAAATTACTACCTTACAGAGAAGCCTAAATCCTAGAAATAACTTCTGCAATTCTTAAAATTCTTTTTCCCAGATCAAGAGTTCTTAGGTCTATTTCCTAAAGTGCTTTTAGGCAACAGACATCAAACTTTCAATCCTGGTAGAGTATATAAAACATTTTGGGGCAAGTCACTTAACCACTTCTCTTAAATATATATTAGCATCTTCATGGTGCTGCAATTGATCTGTACTTGACCTGAGGTAAATTTGTTTTTGTTTTTCATGCTTCATTATATACACAACCACATGTTAAACACCAGCTAATCAACTGCATTGTATTTCTAAACACCAGTATTTTCAAAAAGATAAAGTTTGAAAACTTAACACTTCAAAAGCGGAATATTTTTTGGCAATCAGATCAAAATTACTATTTTGCCTTTCTTTTCAAAGAGACAGTTGTTGGGGGGGTGGAGGGCGAAGATTGACAGAGATTTCTCTGTCCCTTAGGGGTTAACATTTGTATAGCTGTCTCTCTTTGTTGGCACAACCCAATTTGAAGAGAAAGAACCATCTGCCCAGCTGTCTGGAATCCAGCCCTGTCTGATAATTCCCATGTTGAAAAATAGACATTTCACAAAACCCATGCACTAAGAAACCGGTTTACTTTCTTACAGCTAACAACTAGGCTCGGTTTACTTTCTTACAGCTAACAACTAGGCTATCAAGCAACACCTCCAGAAGACATACAAAACACTAAAACTGGTTTGAAGCTCTGATGTTTTTCTTTACTTTTCTATTGCATAGTTGCAAGTTGTGCAATTTGACTCATTAAATAGAACAATTACATTTTAAAAGTCTCAATTAATGCAGTTGCTTCCGTTTACTTGATTAGGACCAGTGCTACTATGAATGCTTCCAAGGAACCAGTGATACAAGCAGGGTGTTTTAATAACAACCGTTAAGCAGGGCACTAAGGGCTCCTTCGCTCAGTCTGAATGGCCAAGTGATACCTCATGACTGTAAAGGTTATGAAAGCAGGAGAAGATCCTGCAACTGCATTGTATTAAAACAATCTCTGTATGCGTTAGGATACCTCATGTATTCTCAGGTAAATGAAGTTTAGAATGAAATGATACTTAAAAGTTAATCTGTTTAAGTATCAGAAATTAAAGCTTCCATAAGTGGGCTATGACATTTGTATACTTGTTCAGACAAGAGTAGACAATCTAGTTACAAGGCTATTGCAAGTTAGGGGTTATTTTTAGTTTGGTTTTTTTTCTTTTCTGCTTGCTAAAATGAATGGAGTTAGAAATGTCTTTTCCTACCCATTTTGAAATCTTTCTATCAGGACTGGACACATTACATACTGCTACATTTCTGCACTCAGAAGCTATGTCATCATACGCAGTGTCAGTCAGAGGGAACAAGTATCTACTTGTTAAATCACAACAAATTTATACTCTTTCAAAGCCAATGTTTGGTCAAATCAGAGAGTTTCGCCGCCCCCTCTGCCCATACAGCCGGGAAACTCTCCTTGTCTGGTTGTTTCTGGCAGGTGGAAGTAACTGTCAAGATGAGTCAGATATGGTTGTGAGGCAATTTTCTTTATTTGTAGGAAACGTATATATACCAAATACCTTCTCCTTGAGAAGAACAGAAAGAACTTGGAAGCAGCAATTTCCTTACATAACGTCTCTCTCTAATGGAAATTAGCTTCTTTTTCCAAGTAACTTCCTGCCAGGGATAAAGCCATATTACTTCTGTGACTATTTCCCTCTTGTACCCATGATTTCTCTTTTCTTTTACACACACAATTGCAACGAGTGAAGAACTTTTGTGATGAGCATTTTAAGAAATCTTTCCAGATACACATACTTTAGGTAGAATACGCACATCAACCTCCTCACACAAACAGGCTAAGGAAAGAGATTCCTGCTTACAGCTGGGAAAGAAAGGCTCAGCTCTTCCAGTGCTGTCAAAGCACGGTATCTTCAACACAGCTATTAATTCCATGAGATAATAGAAAACCACTAATATCATACAAACATATGTATAACCATTTATTTAGTCCAACAGCACAATTAACTCCTTGTTCCAGTTTTCTTCAGAACTGTCTTGAAAGCTGCGAACTCCTTCACCCTTCTTCAGTGATTAGCCAAATCATGAACGAAAATAAAACACGTCACATCATTTAGTTGTGCAGGATTTTTCCACTCATCAAGGCTAATTCTTAAGTTGAAATAAACTTAAAGGATAGTCATAATTTCACAACAGAACTAAAATAAATAAAAAATACATCACCTAAACTGCCTGTAGACCAGGAATAAATAGCAGTGTCAGAAGCACAGGAAAATATTTTAAAAGTAAAAAGCTGCAGTAAAACTATTTTTCCCTTTTATTTCTTTGCCATCCCAACAATTGGTATTTCAAGCAGGATTCATCAGAATAAACAAAAAAAACAGAAAGACTGCACAGCATTATTTGGTTTTTGAAGGGTCTCGATACAGATAGCTAATTTTCCATCTGAACCTTGGAATAAAGCACTGGGAGGCATTAAGGGAAAAGGTTAGTCTGGTGGCATTCCTGAAATCATGGGACTTTTTCCAAAAATGGCAACAGCTTGTACATATAAAAACATCATCCTTAAAACTACTAATTGTAGAGACAAACAGCCAGTAGGTATGAAAATGAGTTTTTAGCCAATAATTTTCTACCATGGATGTCTGGGCTAGTGCTTATTCCAGCTCTCCCACCCAGTTTGAGAGGATACTTACTGTTGGCACAAATTTAACGTGCAGTATGAAAAACATCCCAGAATTATGAACCAAACCTCTTTCCTTATCTTCCCCTCCCCTTTTAATTACAAGCTATTTGAGACTGTTCTTCTCATCTGCATCTCTTCCTATTGCAACACACTTAACGGTTCCCTCTCTATCTTCAAACACCAAGTAGAAATTTTGATACTGAAGTATTTTCTGGTGCAACACTGTATGTGCTCTGTCCTCTGATTTCTCAATCTTACAGTAGCAATATGCTCAGATTTGTATGCATGAAAAATTCACGATATAACATTACCACACCATATGAAAAGGGAGGCCACTCTCTTTGACATGATAATTAAATAAGAGAAATGTAACTGCCCTGCTCCCAAGTGCAACACTATTATACATCATCATATATCCAAGATTAATTCTTCACTTGAGTGGTTACCAGGCTAAATTCAGACAAAATACAGTAAATTAGCTTTTGCACTTCATTAACACTGTCAGCTTCACTCTCAATGTCCAGTACATAAAAGATGGGAAGCTTAGGAGTTTAAAAAAAAGCAAATAAAACTCCTAAGCACCCACCACACTACAAAAAAAAACCCAAACAGTAGATGACAAAACAAAGCAAGCAACGTATTGCACTAAAATATATATTTTTGACCAGAAGCATATGGTGTTGAATTGCTAAATCTTCATTCTTTGCTATCTGTCACATCTCCAAATTCAAAATCCTGGTATTTGACAGCCTCTTAATTGGTATAGCACTTTCTTAATTTTCAAGAAAACAAAAATGATTGCGTTGCTTCATGACAAATTATTCAGTGGTCTCACACCAATATAATACTCATAGAAGATGTGATTAAAAAAGGCACAGCATTATATGCATTTGAGGTGCTGAATTCTATGGAGCATTGTCAGCAGAGGCAAGATACTTAGAGAGGGGCAAGCAAAGCAGATAAGAATCTTATCCAGAACTTCCATGGGTGTGACAGTGTGTTTCAGGACTGTGAAGTAAAAATTCAGAATGCCAATACATAAATCATCTTTGCATCATGAATACCAGATATCTATTAGTAATCCTCCCTTCATTCAGGAAGGTAAAAGAATTCCGTAACATTTCAAAAACATCAAAGTCTTGCTGCCATGAATTGCTTTCTTGAAACCAGGTAGAAAAGCCGGTTCACACTTTCTACTTCAGAGTAAAAGATGAGAAGATGGAGGCTGGGAAAGTGTAGGCTCAAGATAAATGTTTTGAATTCTCATAAGCAGCAATGAAAGCCATGATATCACTGACAAGTCAAGCTAAACTTTGAAAAATCTGACCCAAATAGAAACCATAAAAAGTGTGATTTTTATCACACGATTTATGCTATGAGCAGAATTTTCTGAGTTGTCAACTGAAAAACAGACCAAAACCAGCTTACTCACACTGCAGTAGCAATTTGTCTACCAAGGAGGCAAAAGCTCCATAGGCATGACTCTAACATCACCCATCCCTTTAATAACATTTAGAGGTGGGTGTAAAACATGTCCCAGAGCTTTACAAATAAATCACTTTCACTAAATGACAGACATGCTGAAGATATGACTGGCCATTTTGGATTCAGCTATGGGAAGAGGGGCCTTAACACATCAGTTTCCAGTACAGAAAATTTTTCTGCTTTCTCTTATTCAGGGTCTAGCCAAGACTGACAAAAAAACCTGTGCTATATACTATATCCTAAGTTCTCAGAGAGATGTATGGAATGAACTTTGTTATATTTGACTTAAAATGGCCTTTTCCTGCACAGTTGTACTGGCGAAAATCAGGTTAAACATAGCAAAACACAGTAATCTCTTTAAACAATTTTCTTTATTAAATCTTCATCTACGGTTCCAACTGCTTTTACATCCAAAAAACCCACCTTAGGCTGCTTTTCAAAGACACTCTGATTGACTGGAGAGTATACAAGATCTCAATCTTTGATATGTCAAGGAGGTATAATGCAAGAAGAGGCATTATTAAAAACTTGACAGCAAAACCAGACTTTCTTCCTCTCTTCTCTCTTGGTAGAGAGGAAAAATGTTAGATATCAACAAAATGCCTGTTGAAAACAAGAGCTTTCATAAGCACTGTGATGTTGTTACTTAAAAAGCTTGAGAAAAAAAATATCTTTTAGAGAAGGCTTTTGAGGCTTCTAAAATTATTTTTCTTCTAAAAGGTGAAAAGTAAGTGCTTAAGCATTCTATATATTATAGTTTGAAATACACATTTCCAAATATTTTTTGTAAAAATCAAAACCTTATAAAAACTATCAGCTGTTATCACGTTGATTAAAATGTTCCTGCACAAATGCAGCAAAGCCACTTGATGCTCGCTGGCTATCCGGACAGTCACTTCACTCCCTGTAAGTTCAGTGTGTGCACACATTTAGCAATGCCGCCTCAAGTTCCTCACCAAAGCGAGGAAGCTACATCCCTGAACGGTCCTAAGAGGAACAGCAGTAGGATCTCAAATACCTTTGGGCAAGACATATACCAAGAATTACATGAAAATTGGGTGTTTCAAGAAAGTAAAAGTTTTGTGTGCTGAAAAGAAGCAAAATGGAATTACTTAACACCAAAACATTAATTAAATACTAATAAAGTTAGAAGGACACCATAAAAAAAAATAAAAACCCTTAAAACCCAGTCTTTGAGGACATAAAAGATTCCTCCTACCAAGATAAAGGCAAACTAAACTGCCTATTAAACAGGACTAGTCTTGTAACAGAAAGTCCTGCCAGCAGCTAAATTACTCAGCCTTATCCACAAAAGCTGTGTGACTAATCTATTACTGTTTTCAACAAAACAAACACCACAAAGTATTGCTCACCCTCCAGCAGCTGGAATGCTAAGGTCTATCATCTACTAGAAGTACCTAGAGTTCAGCTTCTGTTTACCAGAAAGGAAAAACTCTCATACTTTGTATGAGCATAAGAGAAATAGGCAAGGGAGGGCATTGAGACGTCTGTCCAACCATTCCATTTAGCATTTTTAAATTGATAACTTTTAGTTTAGGCAGGAGGTAGGTGATCACATTGGATACTTGGTGAACACTTTAGAAAAACAGACACACTTTGGGTCCATGCATAGCTTCTCACAGTTGGTTCTCTTAAAATTACAGCTTAGATGTTGTCTACAGCAAAACCTTTTCTTAACTAATTGAACTGCACTTCCAGCTACAACAGCAGCTTTGCTCATTGTTTACCTGCCTAGTGGCATCAAAAACTGCACGATATATCCTTCATTGCTTCTTCCAGACAGTTGGAGATCTATGAAGGATAACACAACAGACAAGTTTGAATAAAACCCTGACCCTGGGACTTCAGCTGTACCCTGAATGTAGGAGAGGATCCTGTGTGAAATACTGCCTTCCTCAAAGTGTAAAGACCATTTGCTTGAGCATTTTCTCAAGAGGACAACTGTACAGCCAACAAAATATTAGTTGTCAAAAAAAGCTTCCTGTAATTCTTAGCTCATCAACCCAAACCATTCCATGAAATGCTTCAACAGGTTAAACATCTCTTCTCACAAGCCACGTGTCTTTGACAAAAAAATCAAATGGATTATGATAATCTTGCATTATTTGTTGGCTTAGTCTCTACTGCTCTTGGACTGGAGAGGAAAAATCCATTTCACAACCGGTAAAGGAATGTTAAAATATTCTCTTTAGAAGATCTCTTTCAAATTTTAAGTTCTTACTCCTACATCGCCTCAAATCATCCATCCTCCCACCTGAAGCGCGCACAGCCTTACACACGCTGTACGTAACCAAAAACGTTCTTCGGCAAGAACATGAAAGGCTTCTGTGGCCGTCTGGGCAGGACCAGACTGGCCTCTAGCACACACCCCTTCAACCACCGACCGGCACAAAGAACCCGGCCGGCCGGGCCGGGCCGCGGGACCCGCGAACTCGCCTNTGGCGCCCTCTGCCGGCCGTCCCGCGGCGCCGCTTTCACGCCTCCCACGCGTGGGAGCTTCGTGGGGCTTCCCCGCTCCCGGCGCTCCTCATGCTGCTGGAACTGGCCAAGCTCCAGCACTGGCTGCTCATTTGCCACTGGCAATTTGGGAAGCTCCCGATATCCGTAGCAGCAGCCTGTGGTTGCCAGAGCCCCCTCGGTGCACACCTCCCGCGAGCAGCTGATGCTTTCACACCCTTCTCTTCCAGAGCACCAAACCTGCAGCCGTTCTGCTGTACAGCTCACCAACTCCGGAACAGCTGAGAATTGAAGCACAAAGTGTATTCACATCTAAAAGAAGTCACTCTGGAAAGAGTGTATGAGATAGAAATACGTAAGCAAACGATTATCTTCCAGTTGGCAGTTGCTGGGCACTTTCCTCCTGCTCTTGGACTGTTCTCGAGAATGTAGAATTCCAGACTTCTTACCTTGGGTCTCTGGCTTCCTGGCTTCTTCTGAAATGCAGACTGCAGTCCTTTTCCAAACAGCTTTAGAAAAAAACCCCATCCCATTGTAAAAGACTACACTTCTGCTCTTTTGATTGATTTCATTTTTTTAACCCCGCTCTGACACCTTTTCTCCTCCAACACAAATTACTCCTCCTCCCTGCAGATAAAACACATCCAAACAGTCTTCTTCCAAATCAAATACCTTCAGAATTTCCTTGGGGGAAAACAACAACAACCAAACAAACAAAAGCCACAAGCCCTCCAAGTCGAAGAAACAAAACAGTGTCATTTTACTTGAGCCACACATAATATTACTCTAAACACAAAAGTCTCCTACATTCTCTACACTTCAGTATTTTCTTCACAGCTGATCTACAAGCACTCAGGCTGGCAGAAGGCAACACTTAACGCAACAACTATGAAGCAAGGAGAAGGAAGCTAGATTTCAGGCTCAGAAAACTGAAATTTTACAGCTCACTTTTATCACAAGGAATAAATTCTTGGTGTTTCTGCCCCAGCTGGACAGCCCTAAGGTCTACCGGGCTATAATCAGGGTGCTGATTGGGTATACCTGCAAGATGACCAGCCCAAACCATGAAGATAACACTGAGAACACATCAGATGAAAAAGAATCAAGTCTGAAAGGAGCATAAAACTTCACTACTGTGTCTGAAGCTGGGTTTGGTGTTTTTTTTTCAGTTGTTGCTTTTTTCAAATGAAGGTCCTAATTGCTAACTCTTCCCCAGAACTCTTAACGACTTTCCAAATCATTTCCCAAAACTTGTCAGAGTCATCTACTGAGGACGCAGTTTGGGTATTTGTTTACTTCACTAAAAAAAAAAAATAGTTCAGTTCTCTTCAAATTTCAATGCAAGCAGCATAGGGTCATGAAAACCATGAAAGAGAAAAAGGATTATGTATAGCAGGTGTCTGAAATACCATCTACTTCAGCAATCTGGAATACTGGTAACAGTAAAAGCAATTAAGACTGAACTCAAGAAAATTCTGTCTTTACAGCTCAGATAGTTAAGTAGTGAACAGCTTGACAATGGAATCTCTAGGATCTCCCTTACTGAAGTGCTTAGAAAACAGATTAAATAAATATCTGTCAGGAATTCTGTTGGTATGATTGATCCTGCCATAGCCCAGGAGAATATACTGTTGAACCTCTAAATCCCCTTCCAGCCCCCCTGCTTTTTTCTTCTGAGTCAGTGAATTGCAGCATCTGCATCTTTGTATTTTAGTTAATTTATCCTTTAAAAACACACTCAAAATTAAGCATATTTAATTCAGTCATGAAGCAGCGGATGATCACAAAAAGCCCACAGCCTTCTGGCAACGGCGGGGAAGAGTGCGATTTCAAGAAGGCAAAGGAGGCGAGGTGGGCTGACAGGCAAAGGGCTCCAAAGCAGGTGTGAGGAGATGGAAAGGTGTATTCCTGCCGGAAAACTCCATCTGAGCCAGAGAGCTGTACTTGCCATACCCACCATCGAGGAAAAAAGGGCAAGAATAAAGAGCATTGGCTGCCAATGCTAAGAAAGTCTCTTTACCATAGAGCTCATCCTGGAGCAGGATGCTGAATGCGTAGCAGTGTCAAGCCACAGCCAGGGCTGGCTAATCCCAAAGCGAGGGCAAAGCAGGAGCCAAGCGGGACCCCAGCACAAGGGGTTCTCTCCACACCTGGGGTGCAGTCCCGCAGCACTTGAACACAGCGGGCAGAGAGAGGTCCTGGCAATGCAATAATCCACTGGCAGTCCAGGAAAGACATAAGATAGCGATATCCAGGTACACCAGCCAGAGGGAAAAAGAAACAGGCACAAAGACAGCACTAGACACAAGTTCCAAAGCACATCTGAGAGGCCCACTTTGGAGACAAGCCACCTACCACACAGGCCTGAGGACTATCCAGGAGATGGGGCAGGACGCAGGCAGAGAGCTGTTACAGAACCCACCCAGCTCTGAGCTTAAATGGAGCTCCAGGGGCAGAGGGCGTGGGTGAAGGGCCCTGGTGAGGCTCGTCAGGGAAATTAAGACCTAATCTCCTCAAGGCCCTGATAGATCGCACACCTGATCTTCATGTACATTGAGAGCGGCAGAGTTGACAGGTGAACCACAGCCACACCTTCACAGTCTATTACACTAGATAGCTGCTAATTCTGATTAGCTGATGCTTGTATCTTACTAAGTACAGATCACTTTGTGTTAAGAGAAAATGAGACTAGAGATGTTAGTACAAAAAAGAAGAGTCCCTGACTATAGAGCCAAAAAGTGTTAAAACTTCAGTGAGGCTCCTGCCAGTTTTCGCAAAAATATTAACCTAATGGCCCAAAAATACAAGAAATTCTTCATACTACCCAAAATCTCAAAAAAAAAAAAAATATCTAGAGCAAACAAAGCCAAGCAAGACTAATAGGGCACTTTCCATTTAATAAGGATAATTTACAGAAACTTTTCATTATGAAAGACCACAAATGACTGGGAGGTGTTTTATACAAACGATGATCCAGCTTCAGTAACATAAAGCATGCTTGACTTATCAATAATATCACTTCTCATGTAGTTGAAATTAAGCTTTTGCTGAAGTGCCATACTGAATTTGGCCTATAAACAGACTATTCGTTTCATTAGTTTTAATAAAATTGTATGGAATCATTGCTCAATGATTCGGGGATGGAACTTAACTAAATGAAAATCATAATCAAACCAACCTTCCAAACCGAGAATAATGAATTAATTCTTGGAAATGTTCTTCATTATCAATTTCTAGCAAAGAAGCCCTCAACATCAAGAGTCGAGTCAAACTGTGTTGTCTTTCCCTGGCTTATCAAGTATCTCTCTTATTGCTAAGATAGAGAAAACATTTGTAAGAAAAGGCAGAAGTATCCATGTAATAATACTTAACTGCTTCTAAATTAAACAGAAAGCACTTAACAATGACAGCAACACCTTTAAACATTTAACATTTAATTTTAATTTAAACGTATAACATCTAACATTTAAGATCTAACAAAGGGGTATATGCTATACCTAACTTCTTGACATCTGCTTTGGGCAGTTCAGTTCACAAATCCAGCTTCAGTGCCAGTGGAGAGGAGCTGGGCACTGGGGATTCTCAGTAGCTAGTATCAACAAGGAGTAGAAAATGCTGGATGTTAACTTTAAGCTCCAAGTAACCTTACAAAGGGTAGGTTTGAAAACCTACTTCTCCAAAACTCATATTCCTGTCTACAATGCTGAACCATTTGTTTATTCATAAATGCCTGAAAACCCTTTTGCATCAAAGCTACACATATACTAATAATAAATACACTGGCATTGTCCCGTGTTCATTCATCCATCCTGACATGCTGTTAGCACAGTCCTTGGCATGGTTTTGGTGATACACCAGTTATCCGCCTCCCAAACCCTGCCTGGACATGCTGTCAGTGTAGTCTGTCTACTGGGGGCTATTGCCAGCACACAGTTTGGGTGTCCCTACCTTCCTTTGATAGGTAAAAGAATTTAATATATGGATTCTATTGTATTATATAAACCATACCATGTTCTATGCAACATTGAGTTCTATCATGCCACATGGCTTCAGTGCAAAGAACAGGCCTGATCCGTTTTGTTTACCAGCACAGATGTGCTTATTTAATTCTGCAATTATCTCTCGATACAGAAAATTAGTCCCACTGCTTTTTCCAAAGACCCAGTATTTTTCTCTCCAGGCTATGAAATGTGAGTTGAGTCATATCCCTCAGCACAAGGAGTTCAAATCTGAGTTCCTCTGCCTGCCCTTCATATTGTTTATATTTTGTTTTCCTCTAATTTACATTATACGCATAATCCTGAGGGTAGGGACAAGATCATGGAACTTCCCACTTTAACCAAGTGTCCCTGCATTAAGCTCTGCACTATCACTGCTAGGTTATTCTAAGTTACCTGAGATAACTTCTTGATTTAGAAATAATTTATCTCTGCACGGGCCTGAAAAATGGGGAACAGAGTTAGATCAAGAGACAGTTACAATACACTAAACCTCAAAAAAAAAAACCCCATCATGACAAAATTAACTTTCTTTTCCTGGAGCTTTTTTAGTTCATTTAGTTTGAGGTTTTTATTCATTGGCTCCATACTAGTAAAAAGCTACAAAATTTAAATTTATCATTTGATTTTGCTTCATTTCCTAAGACAATGTTGCGCATACATGTGGCTAAGCCTTGACTAGTAGATTAAGGAGCAATTTCAATCCGTCTTTTAAATTTGTTTTGTGATTTTTTTTTTCTTTCTTGATACTGCTCCATCCCCCTAAGAAAAGAATCTTAATTACTTCTAAGTTAAATATCTCTTTTTTATCTAAACCTATATAAAACATAAACATATGTTTAACTGAGCTTTGCTCTTTTATTCACAAGTATTTATCTGCAGTTTTCCATCAGACCAAACAGGCCCAAAAGAAGCGCTGTCTGAAAAGGAACAAACAGACGATTAAGAGAATCTACAAGTCCTCTTCAAACAGCTGTCTACTAGACATGAATAATCCGGATACTTCTCAGAAGTCTTATAGGTATCATGCCGCCCAACATACTAATTTTCCCTGTACATTTTTATGTAACAGTAACTAGGTTGATGTCAAAGAACTGAAACAAAATTATATACCATATGTCATACCAGAAGTAGCTTATAAAGATTAGCATATTTATAAGACAAAAAATGCATTTTAAGTAATGCAAATATGAAAAAAAATCTTTTCATTTTTTAATTTTTTTTCCAAATCAACTTAAAGTATGCTTTTCTACTCTACTTTTACAAGATCAAAGAAAATTAAATTCCATCCTGTATGAATAAATTCCATCCTTAAAGAAAGTATCATCTGATACTGTGCAATATGTCAACAATCAATAATTTATCCTTTCAAAGTGTAAAGTCAGTGTCTAAACAATAGTCCATTTCGTCCAAGAGAAGACAGAGAAGTCAGGCTAGGAAAAGAACTGAACACATACATTTTTAACTCAAATCCAGTATTTTTGACATAAGCCTACCTTTGCACGTTTCTAAGTGGGTATCTCAATTCATTTAGACCAACTTAGTAAACCAGCACTTTTAAAACTATTTAAAACCCCATCTGAAAACCTGAAATGTAATGCTAATTGAAGATGAAAAATTAAAAGCATGTGTTTTCAGCAGAAGACCTATATGCAAATTAAAATGTTGTTAAAAACAGAACTAATGGATTATTAGCAAGCATACTTACCTTTATTATGGTCATTAACTCTCAAAGCAGCAATAAAGTCAGAATAATATTTGTCTACCTCCCAGAGACACGGTTCCCTAAGAAGTTGATGGACTAACATGGACTTCAATGTATTCCACATTATTTTGTTATATGGTCTTTGGTGATAATATATAATTTAGCTAACCTAATTTAACGTAAATACCAAAACATCTTTCCTGAGGAAACTCTATGCTAGTTAAATATATATTTTGCCTAGTAGGAACATAATTTGTTATATAAGAATCCTCATGAAAAATAGTTACAATTCTCTGACAAAGTTTTCAAAATGTGAAAACTGACTAAAAATAATTTTAATAATTACCAAAAAAAAATTACAAAACCCTTTTTGATGACAAGCACGATTTTTCCCATTACCGTAGCATTCATTTTAAGAATCCAAAGCTCTGAGTAGCAGATTTTTATGTTATTAACATTGCCATATGAACTAGTCAATATAATAAAAGTCTCTAGTAAACTCTGATCAAATGACCTACACAGGTTTGGTTCTTCTGTCTTTATAATTTTCTTTAGTTAGACTGAGAGTAAATCTCATCTTAATACACACTACTAATCTCTAATAGAATTACAGAATAATAATCTGTAATAGAATGAATAGGGTAGTTTCGAGGAAGCAAGTCAAACAGCTACAAGATATTTCTGTTGTTTAGTTCTTTCAACCTACTATTCATAGCTAACAAAGTACTTTAATTTCCCTAAATAGCTATTCAGTAATACAGAAATATGCTTAATAAAAATCTATTTTTCTTCCCTTAAATTGTCATATTGTCAAATAGATTAGAAAAGTGAATGAGCAAATGAACGACTGAATATTTGCAATATCAATGCAATATTGATATTGTGCAAGTGCTTCAGCAGCACTTGCTTGAATAATTTTGCCTTGAAAGAGTTTGCATAGGTTAATTGTTCAGAGCTTAATAAACAGTTCTGCAGATGATGCATGAAGAGAAATAGGATCCAAGATGGCCAAGTAGCCATCAAGGCACTAAAGATGATAAATGACGAAGGATCTGCTGCCACTCTAATGACAGTAATCAAATAAAACTCTTCTACCTATCTCCAGCCTTATAAACACAGATCAGAGGAGACAAGGAGATGGTATTTGGTAAATAAATACCCTTTTCAAAAAAGTGATGGCATGTGCCACACTTAAGTATCACAACACTAATTCTTATTTGATGTACAAAAACGTAGAGCTTACATGCAAACCCAAAGGTTCGATGTTCCTTTTGATAAACCAGTTAGACTAACTGGAACCCGAGACACTGAAGGGTGAGAGAGATGGAACTGTGTAGGCTTCAGGATTACAGCAGAGCTCTATCCCTCTGTTGTCCCCAGAGATTGTTCCTCTAAGAAAACCCTCTGCAAGAGCCAGCAGTTTTCAGTTGGTTTTCCTACTGAACTTTTTTCCATGTAACTGACAGATTGTGAGGTATGTATTCTAGTCTCTGCCCAGATGGACAGTATCAGACAGATAAGAACTCAAGAAAAAGCCTTCATCTTCCAGCATGGAAAAAGCCATTTATACAGGATCTCTGTTGTCTCCTACATAGAACATCCTTTCTGCTGTTAAAAGTCCCTGCGATAGCTACAAAAGAAAACAAAAACAAACAACAAAAACCCCAACCAAAGGCAGGCTAAAAAAAGGAGCAGGGGTAAGGGAAAGCTCTGGCAATGTGGGATGCTGGGTTTTACAGGCAGGAGTTTCTGCTGAAAGGAGAAAGATACATAAGGAAAGAAGGTGTCTTGAGATCTAGCAGTGATTTTTTAAATCATGGCAATTAGCAGAAATCCTTTTGCTTAACTTGCTTTTTTTTTTTTTTTTGGACTGTGAAACACCTAAAAGCAGCATAAATATAAATACTTGGTGTACTGAGAGCACCTATCTTTCCTTTGGATCTAGTGAAAGGAAAGGACAGATTTTGGAATAAGTATTGCCTTCTTATGGTTGGGGATCTACACATCCGGAATAGCCAAGTGCAGTAAAATGCAGCTCATGACTCAGTGTTGCTGTTTCTGTCGAGAATACCTTCATAAGCAACTACCTTCATAAGACTTAAGACTTGGAAAAAATCTCTGATTTTATTAAATAGCCCATACATGCTCCAGCAGAAGACTGAAGATGATGACTGTCTTTTACTAACTTGGTGAGCCATCAAACTGCTCTGTGCGCCTTGCCAAGCAACATTAGTCAAAATGTACTAAATTTTTTTTTTGGCTTACTGTACACATGAAGACACAGTCTCCTGTCTTGTCTTTGCCTGGTTGAAAAAAAAATGCTGTTTAAAAATCCTTTCATGGTTTAAAAACCTTTCATGGTTTTGATCTTCTCAACAACCCGATTCTGTTTATTTTCTTAAGGCTCTTACATAGAGCCAAAATATAACATTAAAAAAACCCAACACAACCCACAGAGCCAAAACATGGGAATCTCTGGCTTTGTTAGGAGCTGCTATGAAAACTATATATCCCAAAAGACAAGTATTTGCACTGTAAAATCCTTACATTTAAACTGACTTTCTACCTGGAAATGGTATTACTCCCACTACCAATCTGAGTGAGTGGATAGACTCAGTTTCCGGTTCCTAAATCCCCCACATTTACTTATGCACACAAAAAAATGAGATCAGAGTGACAATAAGAAGAGGACAGCAATCTACACACTGACATTAAAGAACTTCATTGGAATTTACCTGTATCACTTCAGTAACACTTATTAGTAAACCCTACTGTATATATTAATTCCTCTACCAAATAAGTTTTAAAACCATCCCAACACAACTAAAGCTTTGAAATGCCTAAAGAAAACCTAGGAAGTATTTTATAATAGCAATAGAAGCGTTTAAAGCTTGTAACCTTTCAAAATATTTTCAAGCAAAAATCACTCCATCAGAGAACGTTTCTAATGTGTAAGCTTTACTGAATATAGGATAAAATTAAAATCACCTACTTTCATACATCACTTCATTAGTAAAATTACATTAGTCATCATGTTCAGCCAAGTCATACAAATTTTCAAATTCCTTTTAATGATATTACTTTAGATGGTCATTAGGTTCCTCCTAACAAAAGGATTCATTGTAATTAGCCTAATAACTTTCGCAAGTTCTCCAGTATAGGAGATGTATACTATATAAAGAAAAAAAAAAAGACTTTTTTGTGCTACATGAATATGTAATAAAGCACTGCATTCTTCCCCCCCACAAATTTAAAAGCACACTTAATAAATGACCAACAGTGATGACAGACCACCCTTTACTAAGGACTCAAAAAGCCAAAGTTTCAAAGAGCTTGAAACCTGTTGCCTTCAGCTGTTTCTTCAAAGATGGTACATCTGAAAGATCTGAACTCTTTGTTTCTGACAGACTGCTGCACACACAGTGATATGAAAAAGCACGATGAAGTAATTGAATAACCACAACTGTTTTGACTCTAACATGATTTCATTTCACAAGGCAGATTTATGGGACTTGAGATCTCCATTGAAGATCATGCAATTTCCAGTAGTTTCTCTCAGTCAATATACAAGGTACAAATGAACCTACATTTAACTGCAGTCATGAACACAAATTATGCTTAGAAAACTGAAATTCAGCAATATATGCATTTAAATCACGAAAATTAATTTTACAACCTCCTCCAGTAAATCACACGTAACACATGATACTGTATCTCAAAGAGAAAATTAAATATTCCACCCTGTTGTATGTCATTTAGCTTAAGAACCACATCTTCATGTTTATTAAGGTCACAACATTTTAGATAATTACTTTAATAGCAGTGTTTTCACATCATTTTAGACAACTAAGAAAGATTATAAAGGAATATTATTTGTATAACAGCAACAACTATGACCTAATTGTGAAGCTATAATTCTTAAAATATAGTCCAATTTTTCTCTAATATAAAGAAAATACATAGTCAGTTTTCTTGGGAAAAAGTCTAGAAGGTCTATGTCATTAAATACGGATTGACTGCATGTAGCAGAATGAGTTTTTTAAAACTCAAACTGTACAAAGCTAAAAATGTTGACATAAAATATCAGAAGCATTTTTAAATTAATTTTGATACATTCATGTGAAATTGGAATAAATAAAGCTCACAAAAGGAAGGAGGAGGCCTCCAAAATTAGCGTTTTAAAAACTGAGATGTTGTTAGATGGCCTTATTTAAGGCTGCGCACTATTCATCCTATTTCTGTAGCTTACCTCCATGGTTGTTTTCTTTGCTTTATCACCCCATTGCTTCTACCCACAAAATTCAGAGGAGCAGGTAAAGGCAACTGAGTAGGAGAGAAGGAACTAAGAGTAGAAATTATTGCTAGAACAATATTTTCCTTCTTACACTGCACCCTGAGGGTCACAGTTCTGAACACTATAGGGTGCCATTATTTCACTGAATGCCAAATGACACAAAACATTCTTTCAGATATGCTTAAATAGCCTGTTAAAAACAGAGCAGAGGCATTAAAATGTAATTCTGGAAAATATAATTATGCAAAGCACTAATATGCCTAATCATAATATGTTAATTTAAAACTTCTTTCTGTGTAGATGTAGTACTTTGTCTACAAAAATCAGAAAAGTAAAAGAACTTCAGACCAGCATCAGGAATACAACTTCAGAGGGCTTGAACACACTGAAGCACTCAAAAATCACTAATGTATCAATCGCTATGGTCAGTTCTTCTCACGTACAGGACATTCTACTTGTCAGCTTATTACTTGAGCTCTGAATAGGTCTGCCTTGTGTTTTATTGGCCTCAATGCAGCACCTGACCAAGCACACCCACACACTGTTTGTTCAGCATGTAGCCGCTTTCCTAGAATTTCAAGGCAGCTGAGGTTGTTGAGTGTCTGGAAAAGCGACTGAGAGCTGCAAAGATGTAGTAAATCCACATTTGCCTTTCACACAGAACATAAGATCTGACTGAACTATGGGAAACCCGTATCTGGCAACTCTTAGTACTGGTTTTCGGAGCTCTTTCAGTCAAGGGAATTATGTTCTTAGAACAGCACTGTATCTGGTCTTGTAATAAACCCAACAATAGCAAACATTTTCTTGCTTTCCCCAGCTAGATAATATCCAGAATCTTTGTCACATATCAATAGTTCCAGGAGAACTCTTCTGGTAAACACACAGGTATGGATGTTAACTAAATTCAACTCAAGTGTGAGTGACAACTAGATGCATTGCACATACCCAACACCAACACTCGCTAATCGGTTATAAAACATGTGCAATATGCCCTAATTTACCAAAGCACCGATGCCTAATCACTTCACGGTGCAATGAATTTCAAGGAAACATGAGTAGTTATGCCATTAATTCTAATATAGCGACAGCCAACACTTATTCCACTACAGTGAGCGCTTGCACAAAAGCCGGCTTATCAGTATTTATAATGTCCAGTAGCTCTATAGATGTTCAGAACACTATGAATTCTTGTAAGAATTGGTCTTATATGTAAGAACATTTGCTCACACGTGAGTGTGAAAATCCACAAATACTCAGCACTGTATTATTTATATACAATATGAAAACTTGGACCTCATTTGTATAAAAGCATGAGGACAGATATTATGTAAAACCACCGATCATTTCTTAACCTAATAACTCTTGTTGACCAGACTGCACCTGCACAAACTCTTTTCTTTCATTCACCAAGTCAGCAGAGTGATCAAGAGGAGCTAAGCTTTTTCTTACTACCCAACTGCACTAGCACATGACGACTGAAAACTTCTGGGGATGTAACTGCAGCTGAGATCAGAACACGCCCTGGCAGAGAGGTTCTTCCCAAGCTAAAGAGTTTACACTGTCACTGATGTAACTGAGTCACAGAATAAAATTAGATTAAAAATACTGTCTCCTGATTCACCTATTCATACCGATAAATCACTTCCCTTTATTACTGTACTTGCCAATGTATGAAAGCTTTTGTATTTTGTCATTTGTAAGTATAGAAAAATAACTCCCACTTAGTGAGCTCGGATTTAATCCTTGATTAAGTATCACAACGAAACTAACATTTAAAATTCCTAGTTAGTGAGAGTAGAGTCTAGACCAAAGAACATCCTTCCTTCACTGAGGCCATTTGGACTCGGCCGTTTAGGTGAAGCCACCACTGTTTCTGAGGTAATTTTAAAAGCTCCGTCTGCCTACAGCTTCCTCTGCTGAGAGTTTTTAGTTTCATTTGCCTGTGTTTTTGTTGTGGTTTAGTTGGGCTTATGTTTTTTTCTCACTGACTGCCAACTTATAAAGGAAACTGCCGATAGAAAGGAAATATTAAAACAGATGTATTCAGCACAATGTCAAATGTATAAAATAAATTGAAAAAAAAGTTTTATATCTCTATTCAGTCAAAGAGCATTTAGGGTGAAGGCAATACCACATTTGTTGGTGTTTATTTTGCAGGCATCAAGCTCCCATTCTGCATTGTTACAGATGAAAAGTATCTACCTGTCCATGAGATAGGGTGGTCCGATTTCAGAGCCATCTTATATGTTCTCACTGGCTGCTCCACTTATTTGTTTAATAGTGGAGTTTAAGAATTTGAAAATGTCAAAAATTCAAGTTTTAGATTTTACCTGGATTTCTGTAACAGAATAAATAAGATCTGCACTCCTCAAATTTTTAACAGGCACAACAGTTAACGTTGCAGATTTTTATTGACACCAGCATGCCGTAAAAATGTCTGTTCAGGTTTTGGGTAGCAGAAGACATAGCTATATCCAGTATACAAAAGCTGAAAATTACATGTCGGAGAAAGCTGAATGGGATTGACAAGGCATCAGTTTAATTATGATACATTTACATAGTGAATGTAACGTTGAATTACCAGCACTTAAAACTTTTGAGTTTGACATGACTGTCATTAACTCAGAATTCTCAACTGAAGATTCAGAAAAACATGCATAAATATTTGACCTATTAAATGCTAATCATAAATCATATATAATGAAAATAATGAAATCTGAGGAAGATTGCTACCAACACTAGCGTAGAGGAACTTGAAATAAAGTTTTTAGTTACTACATAAATGACTTCAAGGTAAGTTTTCCAAATGCACAGCTATGACATCACTTCTACTTCTATCACTTCTACTTCAAATTTGTGGATAAATGGGAGATTTACCCTTAGAGTCACCTGAAATTTTGCTGCTGATGACTTCATTAAACAATAGCATCACCGGCCTATTTTGTAATTGAATTAAGGTAGAAATAATTAACCTATTCTCCCAATTCCATGAATAGAAACCCTTAAAAGAGAAATATTAGCCTTGTTGTATGGATAACATACAACATGATTAGGCTCTTTGAATGCAAATACCTTCCCTCAGTGTACAAATTTCATGAAGTTTCTATATAAAATATGTATTCTTTTCAAGAGGAAAAAAATCTTCACATCCTCTCAGTAGTTCTTAAAAGCTAAGAATCTTGCACACCAGTTTCAAGAGAGAAGATAGCCCAGAACTTAAATAAATAATAAAAGTGTTTAAGAGAACTAGAAAGAGTATTATTTTCTTTTAAAAATATGTTACTTTTAAAATGCTGGTTGCACATGCCAATGCAGGAAATTAATTCAACAATAATCCACATATTTTTCTCCATTTAAGACATGTCCCATGTTGCTCATGACCTAAATAACTAGTTACGTTTGTAACAACAAAACAAAAATCTCAAGCGAAATGGGAAACAATTTAATAGCATTTACCTCAAAAACTGGTGTTTGAAGTGGCATGCATTAAAATAGTTTTTAAAAGCAGCTTTAGTAACGCCCTCTTCAAAAACAAATCTAACTCCTTCATGGCAATAAAAATAGCAAAAGGTGGAACACAGGAGTTACTATTCTTATCTCTTGCCTCTTAGTCTTATCTTTGGAAAAACAATGCCCGGGATAATCTACCATTAAACAATCTTTCTGATTATCTGTTGTGAACAAGGTCTTCCAGCACAATAACAGCCCTGCTTCAGATAATACAAGTGTCCTAGAAAATCTATTCTATGTCCAGTTAGAGGATAACTAAGGAATCTGTTCTATATTTTCCATGTAGAATCAAGGGTTTTAAAGCTATCACCTCAGTCCTTTGCCAGCAGTAGGCATTATTTGTATTACAATAGCGTGTAGGAGCAATAATCAGAGACCAGGAGCACATTGTGGTAGACGCTCTATCAACCTGGGACAAAAAGACAAATCAAATAGAGGACAACAGTGAGACATACAGATGGGCATACACGTGAACAATGAGACAGTCTTCGTCGTGGGACAACAGTATTTCCAGTGCATTATCAGCTGAGCGACTGTCAAAGTGTTTTTATGCATCATAGAAAAAAAAAAAAAAGTGCTTGAAGACTTTAAAGGACGTATTTGCTCATGGACAAAGAGTTTCTCCTTAACAAGGGAGACAGCAGGAAAGAACACAAAAGGGTGTTATTTTGCAAATGTTACCTTAGGAGGATAGGCTAGAATCTGAGTTTATTCAACCTCTTAATAGTTAAGGAAAGAAAACAGCCCTGAACAATCTGCAAGAAAAGCTAGTTGTACCTCTACATGCGCAGATTCAAGGAGTTAAAATTACACTTATCAGTACACATATTTAGAAATACCGACCGAGAATTCCCCTTACCTCCTCCTGCCCACTTCAACACTACTGCACTAGGTCACGTGCCATGTGTTCTATGTTATGATAAATGCATCTTTAAACTGCAAGTATGGCATAGCACCATATATTTCTTTTCCAATTACCACATACCATTTAGTTATTTCAGAAGTATTTAGTCATTAATGTCCTTTGCACTTCATGACAGATAAGAAATAAGAAACAAGGGACATTCCCCACTGTGCAAGGACAACAGCAATGACTGTGTTGTACTGTCTGTATTTAACACAAATGTTAGGTGAGCAAACAATAGCAGTATAAAAAAAAACATTTTTTTAAACGTCTAAACACTTTCATTGTAATTCCATTATTTTCTCCATACCTTCCCTTAAAAGGTAGCATTGCTACTGAGTTAATTTCCTGTGAACTCAATGCCAAAAACACAGACCAAAGCCACGACATCGTCAGCTAATAAATATACAAAGTTAGACCCATATGAATCTGAGGATGAAAGCAGTGTCCACTAGATCTTCTGACTCTTTGTGTAATAATGAGTTACGAACTTCAATTTCAGCCTGGAATCAATGTGGGACTATTTTGGCAACTTGTACTGGAGCTATGTCTCGTAATTCTCTACTTTCTGGTCCAAGAGGGCTATACCTAACAAATTATTTTTTAGATAACTTGTTAGACCTAGGAGTTTATTAGAAAAATATATGGCTTATGGCTTGAAAGACCATAAAGTGGTTTAAAGAGGCCTAAGGGACAATGATTTATCTACCAGAATCAACTCTCTCTTCAGGCTGCTGCAATAGAGCATGGAAATGTGAAAAACAGGATTGAAGATTCAAGTTATCTGCTTAAAAACCGCAAATGCTTTATCGTTTATCAAAAATGACACTTCAAAAGTAATCTGACGTAAGGTTGTACAGCCCACTTCCACCTTTTGCATAAAGTGGTGTTAAAGATGTCTTTTCATCAGAGTTGCTGGGGCTCACACCATCAATTTTACCTGCTGAATCTGCATATTAGATACAATCGCTAAAAAGTAACACCCGTGGAATTTGCAACATAAGTTACAAAGTTTCTTTTTTTAAGAAAAACCATATTATTCTTATTATAGGTCTTGAGAATTGAGATACAAGGGGATTAAAGGGAATATTCCTATTACCTAACTTTAGCACTTATCTTACAATCTTAGGTTAGGAAGAGCTTCTTTAGGAAGACTCCATCTAACAGAGGGAGAAACTCACTGAAAGGGTCTCTCAGAGAAGAAAACCAAAGTTAAAGCTTCTAAACCACTCCTTTAAAGGCACTAACCTTTCTATTTTCTACCCAGGAACAGTGCCCTCCGCATCTTTGTAACAAGTTAGGCAGCGTATGTTCCCTTGTGGTTTGTCTGAAAACTCTGACAATTTAAACTTATCTTAGTGCTGGCTGTCGGGATCATACCTTTGGCCATGCGTTCCCATCACCTCTTCTGCATTGTTCCTGATGCTTGCCTGACCCCAGTTTGAGCTAGTTCAGGTAGCTAAACAGCTGAAAAATAACTTTAAAAATACTTCCCTCGATCTACATATTTAATATTAGTGAGAGTGCTATTTGTATTACAACTCAAGGGCATTTTGCAGATTAAAACATAGGATTAGCAATCGACAGTGTATATTTTAGTAACAGATTTATGATTTGTAGCAAGGGCAGAACAAAAAATAACTCTTAGCCAACCAAAAATACTAGTGCTCAAAATACAGTATTCAAACACCAGGTATGTCTAGAAGCCAATTCGTGTAATGAGTAGATCCTACAAAAACAGTCATATATGTTTAAAAGTAATTAAGTTAGTACACACGTTAAAATAAAAGGTTCTTCCCTCCTCAGCCATGTAACCCCTTGAATGGAAACCCGCGAGTGCTACATGAACTGATTCCTATAGAACCTACTAGAAGTTCCAGGTCCATAACATTTCAAAGACAATGTCCATAAAGGTATTGGAAAGTTTTACTTACATGAAAAAAAAAAAAAAAAGAAAAAAAAAATCTATTTAACACCAATTTATAACCAATAAGATGAGAAAAAAATACACATCCCATAAGAAAGCATGCCAACTACTACACATCTCAAATGTAATAAATTTAACTAGGCTACACGTGAGGCTATTTATCAGAAGAGTCTTAGAGAATGAAAATCATTAAATTCTCTGCAATGCTCTGTAACAACACCAACATCAGCACAAGCAGAAACAACTCCAGAACCCTCAACTTCTTTGGGAACAAACCTTTCATGTAATTATATTTTTTGTTCTGGACGAGCTATATGGGTGGTGAAGGGTCATCTTTGAGGCACACGGAGCAAAGAGTCTTTATTCACTAGAAAATACTCACTCAATAGTCAGAAATAGAAACCAAGTCTCAGCAATCACCTGCTTTCCAGCTGTAATAACTCTAAGAAGTCTAATCCAATGCCGTGCTATAGCTGCTAACAGTTCTTCCTTTAGTCCACACAGAAATCTTCTTGTGCTGAATTTAAAAGATTTGAAGTAAATGAAAGATGGAGCCAAGCACTGACAAGAAACCAAAATACTGAGGAACTTATCAGTAAGCAGTATTGAGTCTCTGACTAACATAGACAGTAAAATAATATCTATCAATTAATCACAGTGCACTTGCATAAAGAATTCAGATTAAAGATGCACAAGCTACCTTAATTCTGGCATTTTCTAATCTCTGCACAAATCTTATAAAAGTTACTCTAGTCTATATAACTTCAAGAAAACACCATTTCAGAAAGACCATCAAATCATCAATTTGTCCATTAAAAAACTCTTTAAGTAATTTTATGTATGTACACATGCAGAGGAAGAAAGGTCTATTTCTGCAGTGAACTCAGTGTGAACAAGATTTTGCTGCATGAAGAATCTCATTGCCTCTAGTTGGCCCACAGATTCATTACAGCAAAAAGGTCCAAGTGAACCAAATAACCAGTCCGTTCAGAATGTGATGTTCAGGTAAAGCTGTATACACAGTTGCTAAACGCATGAAAATCTTTTATTTGAATCAAGAGTGTATTCAAGACTTGTATGTACGTGCTGGTAAGAACAATAAAACAAACAAAAAAATCCCTCTGAGACATACAAAAGCCCAAACCCTCCACTTAACAGCTTCCTAATATTTCACTTGAGTTTCTTTATTATAATTTCTATAGTTTGTTTAATCAGACAGTCTTTAAAATATTAGCCAATATTTGTCTTTGTTATTCAAAATATCTGACTATGTACAGAGGATGACAGAAAACCTTCCAGAACAGCCTTTCAAGGACTATGAGCCATGGACACAGATTCCCTTCCATTCTTCCTAAGTGATGTGATAGTCACACAGCGTAACTGCCACCACCTCTCTCCCTCTCTCTCCATACCTAGGTCATTCCTCATCTAAGCATCTTCTGGTAATTCACGTAAACAACATTGATAAGAACCTATTACATATGGTCTTCCTTCCCCTCCAATAGTAGACTGCACTCTCAAGAAACTATCTGAAACGCTATAGTTAAAACGTTCATAGTTATGTGTACATACCTCTTTGAAATTGCTTTGAGAAGCCTTGAGAATAAGTCAGTTTTCAGCAAAGCATAAGCATATAAACCAAACCTAGATTTGCCACAGTAGAGGGTCGCATGACATGGCCACAGAAAAAGCCAACTCTCTTCACCCCATTTCTATTTAGACAAGGCTTCCATCTACTCCTCCAAATGAATTTTTAATTTATTATTATTATATACACAAAGAATTCACCTGTTTATAAACTAGCACATACTTAAAAACCTTCATCTGAACACGGAAGGTAAATCCAACACAAACTAGTAAGTTTCCAATAAACAGTAACAGAATCCGGGAATTAGAAATACATTGTTCTACAACTAATTCAGAATGCTTTTTACTCTTCAGTAAGTATTGCCCTCACCTTTTACCATCTCTCTGTCCTTCCAACAACTAAGTACTCTATGCAGGTTGCTTATTATCTCTGCATCTTATGCAATTTGAAAATTGCCTGAAAACGCTTCCTACATGTAGCATATTTATAAGTTACACCAGATCAAATAGTTAAATTTAAAAAGTTGGGCCCCAGAAACATTTTCTTCTATCTTCCATGTCACAGCTTCAGTCAAATCATCATAGATATCAGTATCACCCCAGATCACATTCACGTACATGTAGAATTCTGAATTACAGATTTGATCAAGTAGCATAAAAAGATTACACTTTCACTACTGTAAAACTAAGACAAATCAGACAAGCTTCTCTTTCTTAATATTTAAAGATACCCATCTCCTGCTGGAGAAACTTAAAGCTTTGCACTGCTTTTATCTATTTTAAAATCATTCTGAACAACAGTCATCAATCCGAAGAAGTCTATTTTCTAAGTATTCTTTCACTCTTCAACAAAAGTAAGACATTGGAAAGGTACTTAAATCCATAAGTAGCCTCCAGCAACTTTCAGTCTATTCAAACAAGCAGAATTTTTCTATTTCCACTCAAAAATTCTGGTATTTTAGTAAATATTTTGCACCTCAGAAGGCATCAGTGTTTGCTAATCTCATACCTAACTAATAAATCCCAATCCTGCAAAGAGCTCCTGTATTCAACAGGACTCCACCCAGGCATGCTTGACCACTGAGCTAGAGGTCACTGCAGGATAATGTTCTTCTAAGTACAGTAGTCTAGATAATATGTCAAAATTATTCAATTCTACCATCACCTTGTAAATTCTAATTTGATAATTATAGTGATTATCAATTAGCATCTCAACACTATTTGATGACACACAATGACTCGAGGCTAACTAGCATCTAATACTCAAATTTAACAAAAATGCCACGAAAAGAGACATTATGGCAGAGGCTAGGAGGCATAAAGAACCAAGTAAACAAAGAAATGTGCAACAGTTTTCAGACTCTCGCAGGTTAATTCTTCTGATAAGCTTCCCATACACAGATGGGCCACTGTAGTAAGCTGGGTGAGACACAGACGTAGTCAGAATGGGTGTCTGTGCAGCTCTGCTGCCAGCGCAGAAGTTGGAGTACCCGTCTAGGGTTCCAGGTTCATGGGACAGGCTACAACCATTGTCATCTGTACGTTTCTTCCACCCAGAAAATCACTCCCATAATGAGAAGGTCTGCACTAACAACACTAAGGTTCAAAGAGAACGCTTTATTATTCAGTACAATAAACCACTGTACGTTTTGTAATAATTAAATTTACCTTAAAAAAACAAACAAAAAAAAAATCAAATAAGTAATTACATCTAATTATGCAACACAACTACCAGAAGACAGAAAAGCTGAGGAGCTAAGTACAAAATGAATTTTCAAGTGGCTTTATCTACAGTTCACCACTAGATCTGCTTTTACATGGATTTCAAGTCTAGAGAATACTCACCCAACCTGTTGCAGTTGAAAACCTTTTCTTCGATCCACCTGACAGTATAAGATACTTAATCTGAAAAGACTTTATCTAATCAGTTTCCGGTGAACTAAGAAGCTGCATTTCACTATGCCTGAAATATTTCTTATGTCTTTAATGCTGAAATAGTTATTATAGAAACATTAGCTCATTATACCATAGTGTTATGATTCATTCAAAATAGCCATGGCCCATATCTTTAGAATGTTCATTTTTTTATCAGATAAAAGGATTGGAGTCATGTAATTCTCTCATGCATATGACCACATCATTCCATTAAAAACTTTCTGTGGCTGTAGCAGAACTTCCATTTTCCTGAAGGACTTCTCTAAAAATTGTCATCTTCTCTCCAAAGTAAATTTGTGCATAAAAATAATGAATGTATTAGAATCCATTAGAATTCAGAGTGCAAAAAGAACCGTAAGTTATAAATTAATACAAACGCTGCGAAAACTTAACCGAAGCACTCTGCATTAAGACTTCCATGCTGGGTTATGCGTCAAAGAATTTTTAGAGGACTAACTGTAATTTGCATTTTCTGTGTTATATAATTGTTTCACCTTTCATTGTTTAATGTCTTCTAACTCCATACCTTCATCTGCACCAATATTTCTCAGAAATATTGCACCTTCATCTCTTTGTTTCCCTTCCCCACCTTAAATACTGATTGGTGAAACTAACTCGGTGTCAGGACTTTTCTCCAGGATAGTTTGTAAACACTGCATAACTCCCTGAAACATGTTATCTGAGCTGATGCTACTGCAAATGCTTAGTAAACTGAAATACACGATGAAAATTTGTATATACTATGTGCTAAACAAAAGTTTCAGTTCACTTTTTAATCCAGTAAGATGACTTGGTTACTACTAAACCACAGAAAACTGTTTTACATGGCATTTAAATGGATTCCTGAGTCACTGGCACTGAAAACTGCCTTATATGAAAAATTTTTGCATTTTTAATGTAAACAGTAAGAATCATCAGCATTTGTCTTCCAAAAGGAAGCATCTATCAACAACTACCAAAAGAAAAAAAAAAAGTGACGCGAATTTTAATTTGCAGAGAGAATTATGTCAGGTATGTCTGGTTTCAGAATAACAAAGCCCTGTTAGGGCTTGCAGGCCTCAGCAGAAGTAGTTTGGGAATAGCAATGACAGCATAAACAAAGCCCTGAAAAAGGTTTATGAGGGTGGAGTCCATTATTAAACGCTAGATTCAAACTCTTCTGTATCCTGCGGCTCCAAACTTTCTGAGGATGCAGCAGTAAACCCTGAGGAGCCAAACTACAGCAGACTTGGCTTATAACCCTTCTTCCTCAACAGACAAGCGCATCCAGTTATTAAAACTGAATGCACCGTTGTTCCCTGTGAAATACTTGGAAACAAAGAACTAAAACACAAAGACCGTTCCCCTTCATAGAGTATTAAACTTCCGCTTTTAATAACTAACTCCTCGTCCCACACGACACAGTTCTGCATTGTCCAACACATACCACTTCAGTCAGACAATGCACACAGCAATAAAACTCAGCCCAGCAAGGAAAGTGAAAGCTGCGCTTGTTCAGCATGCTTTTTTGGCGCAGCCAACTGTAATGCTTCTGCCTGCCATTTATTGTTTACTCCGTCAAAGGATTATTAAGAATTAAGCTGCATTTGGCAATTTTTGGAGAAGGGAATTTACATGCAAAGTGACTGACACTTGATATTTAAAGTCTATTGGTGGACTCTGACCCTTCGTTTACAAGTGACTCATTTGACTGCAAGGATCTCTGATGTGGAAATGCTCAGATACGAATCAATTGCAGTTTTTGTCTCGGGTAAATGTTACTTGGCAATGCAAAAGAAACGAACAATGCTCGGACGGAGGTTCACATAGAATAGTACTCGTATGTTTAAAGAATTCCTTTTACATGCCTGATTTAGTTCTAGTCGGCGATTTATGACTCCCCTTCTCCTAATAACTCATCTCGGTGCACAGTGGTTTTAAACACACACACACAACCAGCAGTTAACTCTTTTGCTGCCTAAAAGAACAGAAATGCAAGGACGTATTTAAGTAAATAAAAAAGCAGGTTTGGTCCCGATAGGGCTTTTGATTCTTTGTGGGAGGCTGGGATAGGGGAAGGGCAGGACGAGAAAGGGACAGAAACATGTGGGCACAGTTTGCAAATCCCTGTTCCATAAAGAAACGATTGTGCGTAAGAAACGACCACTACATGAAATCAGCTCAGTGTGAATCCTGCAGTTTACCTCTGATAAGGAGAAAGTCAAAGGGTTTCTCTGTACCCGAGCGAGATCCCCTGCCTCTTAGAAGGCAGATGCAGCATTTCTATAAACAAAAAACGTCTCTAGCCCTACCTTGTGCCAGTGCTTGCAACATGTGGAGCTGAAGCAACAGAAACGCCCACCATCCCCGAGAGAAGATGAAACAGAAGTTTAACTTTATTATCATTCCGCCTCGCCTGCTATTCCTTCGGGCAGTGATTTCGCGATCCACCTTCCTTTCAAGCGGTATCGCCTCACTGCTCCCCATCCGATCCGGGTGCCTGCCACTCCTGACAGCGCTCCGGTCACTGCTCGCTCCGGACCCCGGGGCCGGGCTCTGTGCGCTGGGTTGGGAACATCGCCCGCTGCCTTGGCCCCGGAGTCTGGGGGGAACCGAAGCCCCCACTTCACAGGAACGGCAGACTCTTGGATTTGTGGTCACTTTGTATGCAACCCGAACGCAGCTCTCCGTGTGCCTCCCGGTGTGATGATCGCCGCCTAAGTCCATGTTTCTTGTGGAGGTATTGATTGCACCAAAACAACCAGTCAGAAATGTGAAACACATGTTTCTCTGCACTGTCACATCCAATGCCTTCAGGAGAGAGGGAGTAAGTTTATGGGCGTCAGTATTTCAGTAAATCCGGATCCTTCAGCACATCGCTAACAGGAACAGAGAAAGACTGATCCATCTTAGCCACCAGCAGACAATCCAAAGAGTACCTTTCATACCGCAACGATGATGGAAACTGTTACCCCCGTGGGTTTTATGGAGCGTGGTGAGTTTTCCAGCACGTGTCCCATTCTCCTTTAAGAACCTTGTGATGGAAGTGTTAAATTCTCGTAGAAGCAAAAAAAAAAAAGAAAACAATAGCGTCAAGAAAAAAAAACAAAACAACCTAATTGAAAGTGTCTCGCTATTCCTTGCGCTAAGGATTTACTTCAGACAATTTCAAGATTAGCCATGCAGACAGGGTAGTCTCCAGATATCCCCGCAAAGCTCTGCATAGTTTATATTAATCCGATTTTCCTTTGGATACAAATCTCTACCGTCAACAGAAGGGTTTGAAGGGTCCTCGAGCAGGTAAATGGAGCAGCTCTGGCTGTGATTCCGGCTCGCTGTGCAGCCAGGCAGGCACAGGCCAGTGCCGATGTCACTTGAACTCTCACGTTCAGCCGGAGGTAGGGAAAAGCTCCGCTCATCACATCTCCCCCCTCCTCGAAGATCGGTGCCGATCGCTTTCTTGCAGGCAGACCACGACAAAAATCACCTCTAACATGTAAAGCGCTTTTCTTCTGTGGACGCAGCGAAGAAACAAACCCTCAGATGGATAGCGTCCGGGGCGGGGGGAGGGAAAACCTCCCAAAAACAAACAGCAACAAGGTGAAATCCTTCCAGCTTTGCTCAGATGGACTCCCGCTCTCCTTGTTTATGCAGCCCAGGGATCCCGGTTCTTCCTCTGAGCGTCTCTCCCTCAGAGAAGCTGTAAACACAAGAGGGAAAGCGCTATCACAACAGCGGCAGCGGCGGCAATAAAACCCTACCGAAAANGGCAAAAAAACCCCACCAAAAAAAAAAAAAAAAAAAAAAAAAGAGAGAGAAAAAGAAAAAAGGCGCTGAAGGTTTTACATTTACACAATGCATCGGGTATTGTTTCAGTCCCGCCTTCCCTGAAGGGAAAAGTTTCGTGTGAGATTCCCCCTCCCCCTTATTAAAAAGAAAGGATACG
>VZZY01015865.1:9886-17472 GCA_013400335.1 Eurystomus gularis
CGTTTCTTCGGACTTTAAATGAGATGAATGACAACATAATATCAACAGCTTCTACACGACAAACCCCATTAGACTAATGTCTTTCACTGCCTCTGTTTTACGCCTTAAACTATTCCCGGACAGAGCAATGACTATTGCTAACAGTAGAATAATCCGGAACGACCCTTTCTCTAGGTGAAGAGCCGCGGAGAGCGGCAGGCGGGCAGCTCGCCGGGACTGCGGGCGGAGGTTACGCTGCAGGGCTCCGAGCCGCGGGCACCCCGGTGCCGGTGGGTGTCTGCCGCCCGTCACCCACCGCATCTCCCGCTGGGCTCCTTACTGTTGAGCAACTGGTTTTTGCTTATTGTTTTTCGCTGTATAGAGTCATGGGCGGACAGGGCTGCTGGGCGGTGCATTTGCTCGAAGTGTAGGCACCCAGCAGAAAGCTGAGGTTTGGCTGTGTCCGAGCGAAACACCAGAGGAAAGGGCTAGACCTGTTGTTGGAGGAGGGTGGCTGGGTCTCGCCAGCAACGGAGCTGCTTCTCCTCCGTTTGCCCAGGGGAAACGGGTGGCTTCCCCCCTCCTGGCCTCATGTCTCCCAGGACTAAAAGGGTTGCCGAGGAAGCCGCGAATTTTCTGCGGTGTTTTCGGCTCGGCCTGCCCTGGCTGTCTAGAGCACGACCCGCCTTGAGCACAACCCGCTGACGGTGCCCGGCCGCCGGGAAGTCCCCGGCCGGGGGACGAGGCCTTTCGGGCGGGGGCTCCCGGGGCACCCGAGAGGGGAAGAGGCCGGGCAGCGGCCGCGGAAAGCTCTCCGCCGCGGGAGCCCCCCTCCCCCGTGCTCCCTGCCCGGATAAAGCCCTTTCCTGACAGGGGAGGGAAGGGGCAGGCTTCAGGGCAGGGGCTTCCCTTTGGTCTCAGTGTGTGTTCTGTAAAGTTGTGACAGATTATTAGTAAAGGGAGGGGTTTCACAGTTTGATGAAGATATAACACACTCTGGGCTATCCATCCTCCGGGCCCATTCATCAGAGGCAGGGAGAGGGGGAGAGAAGAGCTCTGTTTCTCTCCCTCACTGCAATTCATCACTGCGGCTGAATCGGGGAGTTTTGTCCTCCAGCGACCCGCTCCCCTGGCCGCCGTCCCGGGATCCCTTCTCGGTCAGCTCCGGCCCAGAGCAGCCCCAGGGAGCGGCCGGGGCCACCCCGCTCTCCCCCCGCGCCCGGGGAGGGGCGGCCGTCACCGCGGCCCCGGGGCTGGCGGCCCTGGGCCGGGGAGCCCGGGCACGCACGGGGGTCCGGCCACCCTCTCCCCTCCGAGGGGGGAAATCTGCCTGCCACGGAACAGATACGCTTCGATGAGGAGAGCTGAGGTGTCGTGTAGAGGAAGCAGGAGAGATGGAGAGGGACGGACGGAGGACGGACAAACAGACAGATAGATATGGATGGGGCGAGGGTGCTCCTACGGCAGCCTTTTGTTTGGGAGTGAGTGATCCTCATTGTCTGTCGACGCAGAGAAGAGAGGAAATTAATTGCAACCAATTAATAATTAATCCCGTTTAAACAGCTTTATTATCACCCACGAACGAGAGGGAATTGGTCTGATAACCCCCCGAAGACCGAATGTCAAGTTTAACCAGATAGTTATTGCTTTATCAAACAGAGTCTGCAAATAAATTAATCAAAAGCAAATATGTTCTTTGTGCGGCTCGTTTGCTGGTAATGGATGGATATGAAGATTTGCCGATATTATTGTCTGTCATTCAATCTAACAGAGTGAACATTTATTGCATATATATTAAAAATTATCCCTTAATCGAGTGGGGCTGGGGTTGCAGTTATTGGAGTCTTCCCAGAGGTGAAGTCCCCTTGGATAGGAGAGGGGAGGGCTGCTCTTTGCCTCCCGTGCGATTCCCTTCGGAACATGTTTCAAAATTGCTTTAATCCACCGCTAAATTGAGCTGTTTTACTAACTGTCTACGATATCATAAACAGTTTGAGGAGCTAATGGACGAGATGTTATAAAAATAGTGGACGTAAGGCACAGAAGAGGCGATATATTCGCCCAGGAGTGGTGGCCGGGGACCCAGCCACGGCAAACAAGCCCTCTTTGTCTCCCCTGTGCTTACATCATTTTCTAATTAGGCATAAAATTGTGTTCATACACTGGTATCGCTGGCTTCATAAACATAACCATTATGGTTCATAAGGACCCCATTGTGGGGAGCCCCTCTCAAAATAGAAAAGGATCTGGAGAGGCCCAGAGACAAAAAAAAAATCTCCTTTGTTTTCTCTTTTGAGAAGACGGATGGGCAATGTCACGCAGATGATTACTTTGGACTATTAAATTGTCAGAAAGGAAGAATTTCCCTATTAATAAAGGGATTATGGGGGAGCGATGGAGCTGGATGCTGGAGGCTGGCGAGGAGCGGAGCAAGGCGCGGGGTGCGCGGGATGGCGGGGCGCGGCGGGGACAGGGGGGGCTCNTATCGCCCCCGACGCGGTGTCAGCCCCCGGACAATTACTGTCTCCAGAGGGATGGACAGACTGACTGACACTGACCTCTGCCCACGAGCCCACTGGCGGCCCCGAGGAGCTTATGTGCAATTTGCTGGATTTCGTTTACAATAACCCGCTACGCCCGCCTGACCTCCTGAACTAGCGCGGAAACACTGCCGTATTGATCAGGGGCGCGGGGGGGTAGGAGGGGGTGTCTTTTTTTTTTTTTTTTTTTTTTTCTTTTTGGTTCGGGAAGACCCGCTTACTCCGTCCCCCGGTCCGTGCGCTCTCCCGAGCCGGACCCGGGCCGGTCCCCTCACGGGGGTGGCAGCAGAACCCGGCCGGTTCCCCGCTGAACCGGGAAAGGGGTCCTTTTCCCTCGGACCCCGTCCTTCCAGTAGGGCGCCTCTCTAACGTTAAAAAGCGGCAGGACTTAAATTTCTTGTCGCGACAGCCAGCAGCGAGTCGCGACACGCCGAGCGTGCTCCGCCGTGCTTCCCCGCCCCGCCGGTGCTCAGGGCCAGAGCTTTGCCCCGGCCGGAGGCTCCGCGGGGAGGGATGGAGGAAAAAAATAAATAATCGGGAACGAAGGTAAAGGGCGGGAAAAGGACTCCCCGGCAGAAGCCTGGCAGAGCCGAGCTGGTGTTATCCATTTAGTGTGACATATGGAAATCCCTCGGCGGACCCACAATTAAAGGAACCGGCCCTCCGTCCTTTATTCCCCGCTAACTTTTGTGTTAAATGTTAACAACCTGGCGCTATCCGTTCTGGCTCTATTACCAAGTGAATGTTGACTCCAAGGCTGCCTTCCTTTCTGCCTATTCTGGGGCTGCCTCCCACGCAGATTTATGTATTTTTGATATTAAATTCTTTCTGTCATTAAGCCTGTTCTCTTGTTGACTTTCATTGACCCCTGCCCTTGTCCCCATACTTTTCCATATTTAATACAGGAACATTTTTGCCGGTGCCCTCCCTGCTTTGTTACCTCCCCGCTGACTGCTGTCCCTAACGGCATGTGCTGTTTGCTCTGTTGTTGAACTTGGTGGGGTCACATAGTCTTGTGCTGTGATATCCTCCGCAGTTTCAGCCTTGCGATTCTGAGGAGGTGCCTTGTGGAACAAGCCTTTTTTCTCCTAGCTACCGGCTTCCTAATGACTTAAGCAAACACCTTCGCTAATGATCCCCCAGGCTCCCGAATCCCCTCGGGGTTTTGTTCAGCTGAACTCCTAGTGCTCTGCCTGTCCCAGTGGTAGCGTGGCCTCTCTGACCTGAGACATCGCAGCTCTTCTCCTTGGAGCAGGCTGCCTTGTCCAGCTCCGCCTGGGCCAAAGGCCAGGATCATGGGAGCATTGCATGCCACCAGCTGCTTGAGGTGACACCAAGTTACAAAGAAGAACCGCCAAAGGAAACTTCGGCTCACACAGGCAAATGAATGTGTTCATTTATCTCCTCTGACTCTGCGGCTCGCGGAGTGCCTCGGCCCTCCAGCTTGGCTGGGGGAGCGGGTAAACCTCCTTCCCAAGAAAGATTGGCTCACTTCTCCTAGGCCGGTCTGTTCAGTATCATTATGTGACCGGTTTTCAGAATTGAAGTTGCCTGGTGTTTTGATTCTTCCCTGCCTGTGCAGTTGTGCCCTGGAGGTCCCTTCAAAATGGATGCTAATTGTTGGGGCTGCACACTGCTGCCTGCTAAAATGCCCCAGAGCTCCCAGGCCCTGCTCCTCAATGGCTTAATTGACAAGGACTTGTCTGTATTTAGGAGCAGCTGGTCCAAAGCATTGGCACATCAGTGCAATCTTAACACAGCATCCCTAGCCTGGAGGAGTATGAGGGTAAACGTGGTTAAAATGAAGGAAGATTTATAGTCGGCCCCCTTGGGTAACGCGACAGAAGACAGCTACCAAGATTTTCCCTAGTAGGGGTTTCATTCATCAGCTTCCCAGCCTTAGTAACATGTCTAGGAGCCACGTTCCAGCTATTATTAATAATAGGAGGTGGCCATTTAGCACAATTAGGCAGGTGACAGTATTCTACAATAATGCGCGGCCCTGAACAAGCAAATCTGAGGCCGAGCAGTGCCGTGGCTCTGCACCGCAGCCACATCCCGAGTGGGTCCGGGGGCAGCAAGCGCTCATCTCCCCGTGAAGCCCCCCGCCCGCAGCTCAGTGGGTTGCCAGCTAAATTCTGGTAGGCACCGGTTTACCCTCCTTCCACGAGGATGGCTGAGAAGGAGCTTCTCTCTCCGAGCTGCCTTCTGTAAACCCTGGGTTCAAGCCTCTAAAGACACATAGTGGGTTACAAAAATCATCCTCCACTGAGCTTCCGAATTTTAAATTAAGGCTTTCTCTCATTTCGGATGCACAAATGAAATATATCTATTTTTCCCACTCACTTTAAACCCTTCTTGTCATGAGCTTTCCGTTTATACAATATAAACTTATTTGATTTCTGAAGGAGATGACTGGGTTTATTTTCTGCGCAAGGTTATTCAGCGTTTTACAAAGAAGGTTTATGGCGCGGCTTAAAACTGAGGGGTTTTTTGTTGTTGTTGTTTTGCAATGTGTGGGAAATACTTTAATGTTCACACAGCTCTCCCCATGAATAGGGATAATAGGTTCGGGATCCTCATTGAAATTTGAAGTTTTTAAACAGAAATTCCCTAACTTTTGCTCGTTTTCTCAACTTTTTTCGTAGGAACAATGCCAACATTGAAGCCCTCGGTTGGAGTCTGCACAGTTGGAGATCTTTGGTGCCATTTTAGACATCTTTGGATTTCATCAATCAAACTGACTGCAATTTTCCATAAAAACCCTGAATTTGGGTCAGAAAGTGGGCAAAGCAGATAAAGATCGTTCGAGCTGTCTTATAAGATGATAAATAGATATCCTTTCAGTCCAACAATGCAAGAAGTGCAGTTTTGTAATTCACTTCCATTGGTTTTGAATGCAGTGAGTGGAAACAATTTATACATGTTTTCCCATGGTTAGAAGATGTCTTTACATACTTGTCAATAGTAACTTGACCTCTTTCCCCACTGAGCTACGAAGAGGTGCTTTTTTTTTTTTTTTCTTCCAGAATACAGAAAAGGGTTGTTTTGGCTTGTTGTGGTTTTTGTTTTGTTTTGTCCTTTTTTTTTTTTCTCTCCTCCCTCCCTTAGCTACTAAATCAATGGATTGTTTCTTCTTACCCCGAGGTTTAAGCAGATGGTAGATGCTTCACCCCAGCTCACCGCTCTGTCAAGGAGGTGTTTTGCTGCGTGCCGCGATGAGTGAGCGGCCCGAGCGAGGTTTTAGCCAGATCTATCGGATTTGTTGGTTATATTCGTGAACTTGGGAGAATGGTCTTTCACCCGACGGGGGAGAAGCCCTAAAAGTCTCGGGCGGAGACCTCAGTGGATCCTGCCAACCTGCCACAGCTGGCAGAGCCCTGCTGTGGGGCCGAGGTGGGGGTTCTGCCTCCTGGGCTTTTTGACCGCTCCCTGGTTCAGTCCCACAGCTTCTGGCTGGAAGGAAGGGGAACGCCTCGCAGGGAAAGGTCCGTGCTCGGGCCAGCCCGTTAGATGCTCCATGCGTCCGGGTGGGACTGGGACGGGCAGCTCGTGCCTTAAGGGAGGCCCGCGGAGGTGTGGAAGCGCCTTCTGCACCACCACAGGGCATCGGCCTGGAGGTGTTTCGGAAAGCAAGCTAAGAGCATTGGCCTGGGTGTGCAGGATGGGGAAACTGAGGCACAGAGCGGCTTTCTCACGGCTGGGCCCGGGGAGAGCCCGGTCCTAGCTGGCCTCTGTCCATAGCTAAGAAGGGAAGTGAAGGATCCGTCTGGGAAAAGGGCAGGCGAGAAGTATATATATTTGGAAGGCTTGAACTCCTCAGATTCCCTGGGGACTGGCCCCGGAGGGCAGCCCACCGTGTCCCCAGGCTCGGCCGGCGTCCAGCCCGCCTTTTTCCCCAGGGCAACCTGCCGCAAACCGACCCCAGTCCCAGGCAGAGAAAGATGGTGGAGGGAAGAGGACCGGAGACAAGGCATTAGCTTTTGCTTTTCCTCTCCTCGCCTCGAAGACGGCAGCCCTGCTAAGTGCTGAACACACATCCTCGCTAATGGATAATGACCTGCCGTGTGCAGCTGCCTCCTGCTCTTCAGATAAAGGCTGCTTTTGCTATTAATTGCATTTGTAACCTGAGCGCAGCAGGTTTCCCACTAAAACAACCCAGAAACGGCAGCATCCACGTTGCGTCGGGCACAGCCGCCCACCCGGAGCACCCAGACCCTTCTGCAGAGCGCAGGCGGGGTCCGTGGCCTCTCGCTGTCCCTTGGGGGGGAACAACCTGGGGGGAGGAGGTGGCCCAGCTGCCCAACAGCATTTCTATCTCTTTGCAAAGGACCTCCTGGGAAGGCGGAGGGAAAGGGTTAAAGCGACTCGTGGCCACCCGTGGCCTCCCACGGGCCCCGAGGGTGCGAAGCAGGGCAATTCGCGCAGTGCAGACTTCGGGGCTGCGAATAGTTCCCCTCCCTGAGCCGGCTCTCGGGTGAAATTCCACCTGAACGAGATTTTTAAAGTTCTTTTAAATGTATTTTTTTTTCTTCCCAAACGAAGACATGTTTGTTGTCCGCGCTCCTTCCAGCTCTTCTGCAGAGCCGGAGGGAGGGAGACACGGAACGAACGATGCTCTGCGGCGGTGCCCGGGGCCGCAGCTGCCGCGTAGCCGAGCAGAGGCTTTGCCTGGCGAGGGGAGCGGAGCTCGCCGTGCCGCCTGGCCCTGGGCACCGGGGCTCAGCCAAGTCGTGTGCGAGGCCAGGGGCAGGTTGGGAACCGTGCGGGCACGAAAGCAAAGCCCCAGCGGGGCTGCGGAAGCTTTGGGAACACCTCAGCTGAAAGAAGACACGTCTCCGGACTTTGGCTGCTTAAAAAATGCCTTGGTGTGTTTATAACTTCGCAGCAGGAGCTTAGCTAGAGACAGTGGTTACACAAGATTTTCGGGACAAGCCACTCGTATTCGGGTTGCCCTTATAAATAGCGCGATAAAAGCAGTAATTTGTCTCTTAGGGAGCCTTCCACTCCGTGCTAAACGCCAAAAGCCACGCCATAATCACGTAAAAGGATTTATTCCTTGCATTC
>VZZY01015865.1:20381-61781 GCA_013400335.1 Eurystomus gularis
TTCTTTCCATCGGCGCTATCTGAGATAGTGAGAAGGAGTGTACAGGCATTCTGGACCTATACAAACTCTCTTCAGCCCCCCTTGATAGGTTTAATGAGGCGGAACGCGATGAAGGGGATTTGAACCGGTCTAAATGATTGATGAAGCCTGGGGCAAGGCTGAGCTTTTTCCGGATAAAGCCCTATACATCCCCTTATAATGGCTGGATAGTGGCAGGGCCGGACTCCTTCAAAAGCCGTGGCCCAAGCACATTGAGAGGAAACAGGGAGGGAAGGTGCTCTGTTGTTACCTAATCAGCCTGTCCACTGAGCCACCAGCCGCCTGAAGCAGGAGAGCGCTGCCGGGGGAGCCAGGCGAGTGAAAGGGGGCATTTCTGACCCCCTCACACACACACACACACACACACACACGCGTGCACACACCCTCACACCCCCGCCGAGCCCTGCCGGCCCTAGCCCAAGCAGCTGCCTGCCAGAGCAGTGTGGAGTCTGACCTGGCTTCCCCCAGTCTGGCATGGTGTGGCATGGCCTGGCTGGCAGCTCTCACTCACCCGCTGATTGATGGTGATGGGCTCACGAGCAAGGGTACACGGGTGTGCCCTTAAAAGTGGAGTCCTCCTGGCATGTTCTGGACCAGGGCTTTGGTGATGGAGACGGTGCCCAGCGCAACACAATCCCTCTCTGATGCAACTGCACGCCTGTAACATCCCCCCGAACACAGAGAGAGACATGGGCATGTGTGTGGCAGGAGAAAAGTGAGCTGACAGATGTGGATGTTGCAACACTAATAAAAAGCAGATTTAAATAAAATGTCTTTTGTCTTCAGTGTCCCAAATGCTTTGGTGGAAGAGGGCCTACAAATCTGATGTTTTATTCCATGGCGTTGTGAGGTCCCCAAGGCTCCTCAGCTCAGCAGTCCACTCTTTCTCAGGCTGGGAGAAATATAAGCTAAGCTCAGCCCCTAGGGAAGGTGAACATTGTGGCTGTCATCCCTTGTGGCCTCAGTAGGATGGCGTTGCTGGTGGAAACCCATTCTGGCAGGCAAGGCATAAAACTGAGTCCCCAGTTCTGACTTGCAAGGAGTGACAAGTGTCCTACTATGGTGGCATGGTTAGATTTGTGTAAACCTTCCTCAGGTTAAATCCTTTTTTCCCCCAGGACTAAACTGGCTTCTTTGAGGTAAACTAAAACTAATGCCACATAGAGGCTACATGGAAAAGCTCTTATTTTATAAAAACTGATATGCAAACATACCCCACTGAGCATAATAGTCTACAATGAAGAGACTTCAGTCCTACAGAAGTAGGCAATTCACTGACTAAAAGGTGCAAGATGGTACCTTGAGTATATGTTTATAGGAACAGACATCCTGTGTGCCCAAGCATTGTGTAAAATCAGTGGCAGGAAAGAGTCCTATGTAAAAATGAATCCTCTTAAGGAGTGAGCTTTTAAACCTTGCTGTGTCTTTCCTCTTAACAATCAAACATGGTATGATTGCAAGGACAAGAATATTTTGAGAACTCATGGTTAGGGTTCCTGGGATGGATTAAAAAATCCCCTACAATATCTCGTATTTTTCAGTATAGCAAAGTGCTAGGAACAATCTTTTCCTCTTTTATACTACTTGAAAGTGCATAATGAAAAGAGGTGGTTTGAATTATTTGTACAGAGATAGAATTCAATAAAGCAATGAGAACAGGTTGTAGGGAAAAAAGGATGACTATTCATTTTTTTCACTTAATCTCTTATCACTTTGGCTTTGATCATTCACCTTTGGGACCAACACCTCCATCCTGAATCAGATAAAGCTCTTACTGTAGTCAGCAAAGCTAAAATCTTGTTCACCTTATAAAATCCCACAGACTTCCAAGGAACCATTTACACCTGCAGCGTGAGCAGATTTCAGAGAGACCAAAGTAACAACCCTTACAGACATGAACTGCATCTTCCTCGTCAGCTGCCTTGGTATGGGAGCACTCACACTGGTGATCAGCAGCAAAGGTGAAGAAAGCCCCACTCGAACCAAATAACTCCACTAACTTTGTACCACTCAACATTTCCTGAACACCAGGAATTTGAGAAAGACTAATAGAACAACTTTATTAAGAAATGTCTATGAAGAGTGAGTCATGATTATTGTTGTCTTGCAAAAGCAAAAAAAAAAAAAGGAAAGGACGAAAGAAATCAGTGAGTTAAATGAAATTATTAGTACAGTGCGATTTGTCTCTGAAAAGCAAGCAAAGACATTTGGGACAATGGGAGGAGAAACTGCTGGTTGTCTCTTCCTAGGCAAGAACTCGATTACATCTATCAATCTCTTTTTATCTCTGAATTATCTTGATTTTATTATTAACAATAACATTACAGCATATTCTATCCTATTCTACATCCGAGGATCTCAAGGCGTTTTCCAAGTATTGATGAATGAGCAGGACGTGAGAAAACACTGTTATTTTCTATTTAGCTATTTGCTTCTTACTAGAGATCTTAATGCACACAGAGTTTCACAGGTTAGCAACAATGTCAGGGCAAATACTATTTATCTACTTTATATATGAAAAAAACATGTGCCATGAGATAACGACCAATGTGTACTTTGACTTGGAAACTGAGGCTCTCTAATATTAAACAAAGATCAGAATCCAAGCCTAGATTGCTAGGTCCGAGATTGTTAGTCTGATTACTTACCAGCAAACCCTCATCTCCCCTCTGTCACTGCTAATAATGATGTCTCCTTCCTCCTGGCCAGGAAGACCAGCATTTGCTGGCTCCACACAGAAGGAGTATCCAAGTGTCCCACCCTGCCCTGTAACACCTTTTCTTTCCTGGGGTCTCCATAAAAAATGCCATACGGGCAATCTAACACCAGGGAATGGGTTAGCCAGAAAAGTTTTTGAGTTATGTGGGTACTCTTCTGACAATTTTAACTCCCAGTCCTGCATGAATCCATGATTTGGTTAAGTACACCACATTACATGTGGTGTCTTTCTCCCACGTGTGTTTGCTTTCCTCTCCCAAAAATGCAAAGTGGAATGGAAGAGGTTGAAAGAGCCCAGGAAGCTGGGGGCAGTAACCAGGCAAGGGGGTTTCTGCAAGCACAATATCCATGGGAGCAGAGTGGTCAGAGGCACTGGAAACAGCGAAGGCCTGGAGCCAGCCACTTCTCATTTCTTTTTGAGGTGGAAAATATAAATTCAAAAGTCCAGCTTCTTCCCAATACAGTAATTTGGTGGGAACTGTTCATAAGTTTCCTCCTTCCACAAGGATCTGATGCAAACAGAGGAACAATGAGCTCATTTGATCTTTTCCTTCAAAAGATGTTTTCTTCCTCATCAGTAATAACAACACTCCACAATGATATGAGGTCTTTTCCAGCTTCTGTCAACAGAGGTTCCCTTATACAACAGGGTTATCTGTGTGTGTGCAGCCAGAATATTCCTCTGATGAAGTGCAGGGTCAAGTGACAAACTGCATTTAGCCTGTACTTTCCTGTTTAACCAGTACCAGTCATCTGCAAAGCAACGTTAGCTTAGGAAAGTCAGAGAAAAGCTTCTCGTTTCCTCCAAATGTAGAATTTCCTCCGTCAGAATCCAACAGGCCCAATGCCTGCATGGATAAATCCTGTGAGAGGCATGTTTAATAACCAGCATTTTAGGAGCTGAGGTACAAATGGCTCCCCCTGAGAAAGCTGACCATGTGCCTAGCTGTTGCTGTCTGAAGTCAAACAGAGGATTCTCATTTATTTTTAGTGGAGGCTTATGCCAACGAGCTTTCCAGAACTTGACTATCTCTCTTGGGCTTGCAGCTAGGTTTCTTTTTCTGATTGATGTGTTTGAAAGGTCTTGCTTGGGTGGATTCTCTGTTTCACCCAGGCTGAACTCAAAATGATTTTTTTCTTTACTAGGGAAAATCCAGGTCTTGTCCATTTCATGAGACTGCAAGGAACATGTCACCCACTGCTTTACTGTTGTTTTGTTTCATACTGTCCTCTGGGTTCCCGTGTTAGGAAACTGTTCACCTGGGCGAGTGCATGCACACACACTAACAACCCCAGGAGTGGGGTTGCATAAGCCTTATTTACTAGGGAAGTCAGACAAAAAAAATCCCGTAGAGGTTTCCTGACTATTTCTCCTGGTAAATATGTGGAACATTTACTTAAATGTTTAAGTTTCTTGGGGAGTGTTTTCTAACAGGGAGATACTGGCCTTGCTCTTTATGGGTGAAGCAGTCACCAAAGACTAAAGAATATAAAATCTTTGCCTCTGTTATATATGTTCAAAACAAAGCAGACAGGAACTTCTGCCAACATCCTCCAGGCTGGACACTTAAAGTTATCTATCTATAGGACACTTAAAGTTATCTATCTATAGCATATGTGTGTTGATTGCACATGTGTTTCTCTAAAAAAAAAAATGGCTTGTATTCAAGACGCTGAGCTGTCATTGTTAGGTATCTTATTACAGTCTTATTTTCTCTGTGGAGGAAATGTTTAATATTTGATTAGAATTCCCACTTTTATTTAGTGTATTTTCTTTGTGAACAGAGCCTCTTTTCTCATCTGGCACTGCCATACACAAGCGTTTGAAAGCATCTCAGCCCTTTAGATTGCTCCAACAACAGAAGCAGAGGCAGTGAAACGAGCAACAAAGATTAGCAGTGCTGTGTCCCCCTTGGCTTTTTGCAGAGGCTGCTCCTGTCAGTGGTCAGTTATTATAACAGAAGAACAAAGTGCCGAAGCTGCCTGCAGCTCCATTCAGCCGCGGTTGCCCAGGCAGGCAGGCAGGCAGGCCAGCAGCCAGAAGCCAGCAGGCAAAATTTAACAGCCACGCTTCAAAACGCTGGTAACAGCTATCAATGGATCCATAACTCTCAGCTCTCCAGATATGGGGTCATCTTTCAATACTACCCCACTGTCATATACAACATTTGTCTTGTCCTGCATTCAACTAATTGTGTCAATCTATGGGGTGACTCTATAATACACATATACAATGGCACAATGAAAGCAATAATCTCCTACCCAGTCTCTTTATTTATTTAAGTGCTATTACAAAGTTTCCTGCAGCAAAGAGAAGCTGGGAGGCTACAACCTATTCCAGCCGTGCAACGGCTATCCAGTGAAAGAAAGAAAGTGGTGGCTTAAACAAGTTGTATGTTTCTGTGACTCTTTTATTCCATCCTGACAACACTACCAAGTGGTATGGAGGGGGGTGGGGAAGTGCCTTCACTAATATTCCAAAATGCGTAACACAAAAAGAAGCAGAAAGCCTAATAAACAAAGTTTGTGATTCCTAGGTAATTATTTTTCCTTCTGACATTTTTTTAAAGGGGATATTCACAATTTATATTTATTATAAATAAAATGCAAATACAGGACATATAAAATTGCTCAAAGCTTTCTCAGTTCAATGATTTTATGGCTCTGTTTTTTGAAGTCATTATGTATCTTTAACATAAATGACTCCTTCTAAGTTCAAAATTCTGTTCAGAGAATTGCAATAAAGTACTAGATATTGCTGTTCTCAGCATGATTGCATTAATTGCACAAATGACTGCATTTGGCTAATGTTCATGAGCCTCATAATCAATTAGGGTTCATTCTTGCTCTACTATCATCCCAACACACTCCCACTTTCCCTTTACAAGTACTCACATGTCTTGGGCCTGGCTATAAATGGATGTTTCAAGGGTCTCCTGCAACGAATGCATTTCCTCCACTACCTGCATGAACTAAGAACTATTGGGGCTATTTGCTGGAATCAAAGTGGCCCTCTGATCTCTGCAGATTTCTGCAGATCACTAAGAGCTATCCACTGATTATAAAATCCTGTAGATATCCCCTTCTAGATACTGCCTTATTCTCATATGTTTATTACAGCCTCTGATGGCTCTGCTAGCAGGGGTGGAGCCCTTTCTGCTCAGGCTCTGTCCCGGGGCAGATAGAGATAACTATCCTGAGATCATTGAACAGTCTGTATTTCACATTCTGTCCCAAATACTGTCCAGCCTTCAACCAGTCCAGCCACATCTGACTTCCACTGAGAGACTGAATACAGACTGAAATGCCAGATGTGGAAAAGTCTTCTTATATAGGCAGATGACTTGATAAAGCAGTGAGGCAAAAGTATGTAGCAGGAAATTTGATACATCACAAAATGTATCAAATATTCCAGCATGGAAAGTTTTCTCATCAGTGCACATTGACTAACGTCATGAAAGAGAGCCTTTGAAGAGTTCTTAAAAAAATATGTGACCAGAAAAAGTCCTTTCAGCCTGATAAAAATGGAAAGGTCCTCTAATTATTTTCTGGAGGAGTAATGAAAAAAATAAAGGTTGGAATGGGTGAAAACGACAAATGCACATCTTCAATAATGCATCACCACAATGGTTAACAATATGGAGGGGAAGAAGAATGAACATATTAACACATGCCCTTATCTATATCCTATAGATAACATAAAGCAAGAAGGGATTGATCCACCAAAGCCATTCACAGTCCACCCTAGCATCCAGGCAGTGCCCCATACCTCTCCTGAAGACTGTAGCTGCAAGTACCTGGAGTACAAGGACCTACATAAAATAGTGACCATACTGGAACACCTTCTCCATGAGCATTGAGCAGTCTTCTGATAACACCAAGGGAGAGACCGTCAAAGGAAGGTACTGGCTGGCTCGACAGAGTGGGCTCTAAACAAGTGCCTGTGGGCATGTGTCATTTGTTAAACTGAGCTCTGCTCGCTTTGCTGCAGTGTTGTGAATGAGCTTCATAAAAATACCAGAGTCTTAAATGCACTTATCTGTAAAAGTTTGGCTATGGGAGATCTAATCACACTGTGAACCTTTCTTCAGTGCTTAATAACCTGACTGAATAATGAAAGAGAATTTATGTGAACATCATGAACAAACTAGTCCTGCCCTCTATTCTCCTACAGCTCTTAGTCTAGAAAGGTTGGAACAAGCATTCTGTGGGAAGTTCACAGGATGCAATGACGGGATAGGAGCTACAGTGCTGGAGTAAGTAGGAAATAATGAAAGGATATCTATATAAACAGATACAAAAGGCAAAAACTTTAATATGATCAGACTTTTATATGGAGACCTGAGAGTATTTACAATGGAATGTTTTTAAAACAAAGACAAAACTCCTCATGTTTTAAATAAAATCCTCTAAATTATCTTCCTCTTTGGGCAGACCTTTTTAAATGGGCCAATGCCAGAATTTTTAGATTTTTAACATTAACAATGATCAAAACCCCAAAAATGATCTCAATGGCACATTGGCCTGGTTCCCTACGGCAACTTCTATCCTCAGGAACAACTGCATCTAAGAATCTGATCTCCCCAGTGAGATAAACTAAAGGGACAATTCCACACAAGATTACTACTTGCAAAATCTTTCTTCCAATGAGTATTTTGAGTATTAAACAACCATAAAGTAGTGATATCAGTAGCCTAGTAATGGGGTTAAGCAACTAAAAAAGCTAAGTATTGAGTACACAATTTACCTCGTAGTCCTAACTGAGGCAAAATTTGCCTGAGAGTAAAGGAGAGAACTTCAGAATGTGTCCCATCACTGCCTCTTCCATTTTCTTGCATGCAAGTGCTTTCTCCCATTCTCAGCTCAAGACAGAGGTGGGACATATGTTAGTTGTGAGCACGGCAGTGATAGAGACAGCATGTTTGTTACAGAGCATAATTTAAAATACATAACTGGAGATGTCTCACACGGGGTCAGACCATACACAAATTACATGTGCACAGACAGAAGTTCTAATTGTGATAGCTACAAAGAGCAGACTCTGAGTCACTGGGAAGTGAGCTGGTTTTTGTAGATGCCTCCTTTCAGAAAGTAAATGTATCTCCTAAAAGACCTTCTTCAGGAAAATACCTTATATATATATGTAGCAATTCTGTACATGCAGTTGTTTGAAATAAGCAGGATTTTCAGCAATGCTGTAATATTTGTGTATCTACACAGTCACTATCTATTCCATACACACAAATATCCACCTACTCAGAAAATAATTGTGGATAATTCAATGTTCAGATTCGATAATGGATGCTCAAATAAATATGAGAATTCCAAGCAAATTTGTGCAAATGAAAAAAGATTTCCTCTGACATAATGGCATGGTGCAAGGCTGTCTGTAATGAGCTGTAATTTGTCTGGAAGAGCATTTTAAAGGGGTTGATCCATCCACTGGAAGACCAGCAACTGCTCTGAGACTAGAAGCAATGAGCCAGCCTGCCTCGTCTCAGAGGAAATTACACCACAAGCAGGCCAAATTTCTGACAACTTCCATAAATTATTTCAGATTTTCATATTTCAAATTTCATCTGCATTCATCATGTGAGTTTGACTGGGGAAAAATGTCTAGGAGGAGCTCTGCTAGCATTCAGTGCAGCAGTCCCAGGAGCCTGCCCTGGGACTAGATAATTGAATTTAGTTTTGATTAGATTATTCTTGCTGCAGTCTACTGCCAATCTGAAGTATTGTGCCTTCTCTTCTACTTAACCTTCCTGCCCCATGCCTGTTCCAGCCTGCATGCAGCTCTCTGTATTGCAGAATATATTTGAACAATCAAACTTAGGAGTTATTATTTTGCTTTCCATTGTCCATCCTTATAAAAGCACACATCTTTCACTGGGTTCCCTCTTCCCTGAAATCAGATTACTTCTTTTTTTTAAGTTTGTAATATTGTTTACCATTTTCAGTGGAAAGTGCCCTGTAATTTAGGTGGAAAATCTAAAATCATTACTACATCTCTGGATGATGCAACATACCATAAATAAGGATCATTTCTAAAACAGCTATAATCATCCCTGGGCAATACACATGAGAATAAGAACAGGTAAATAATGAATTCATCCATCTATTTAACTAAAAATCTGTTGTTAGCCAAAGTTATTAACGAAACCTTTAGCTAGTGGTCAACCGAAAAACAAACAAAACACCACCCCCTGAACTCGTTCTACAACCTTTCTCTGAAAGTAATCCTCTAGCAATGCTGAATATGAACTTTTAGCAAAAAAATTCAACCCCATAAATAAAATGCATTTATGAAAGAAGTGTGTCAGAACAACAACAAAACTACTTCATATGAAATGCATCTAAATGGATATAACGTTATTACTGGCGGTAACAATATGCAATAAATACTCCTTAATGTATAGGCATTATTTTTCCCCATTTACAGAGTGTGACTGAACTTATATATGTTTCAGGAGCAAAATATGTGTAACTCTCCAAGTTGTAGTTCGGATTATTAGAAACCCAGATAAGGTAAACAAAGCTAATGCTGTTCTTTAAGTAATATCTATCACTTCCCTGTTATTGAGTTATTTCTTTTAACAATATAGGCGTTTTTGATGCAATGTGTCTGAACTGAAGACTTTAGATTCTTTATTGTTCTCCATTTTGATGAAAAAAATTGAATTGGGGGCTGTTATATTGAATTTTGTTCCGTAAATATACTGAAATCATATTTTTGTTAGAAACTATCAATAAATCCAGTATAAGAAAAGTAATAAGATACAAATATGAGCAGGACCTTTGCAAAAGAAATATTACAAAGAGAGTGTGCCTATAAAATATATTAGGGAATGTGCTTTCTCCCTTGTGTTTGAAGAAAATACAGAAGGAATTACAGGGAACCGTGTTATTTTTAATACAGGTACAACACATGATATCATATGACTGTAAATGGTGTGGGATAATGTTCCAGAAAATGATCAGACATGAACTGCTAACATATAGGTTGTCTTAAAAGGCCGTTATTTATAAGGCTGAAGATTCATTTCTCATTAACACGGTTTACCAGCACAAGGCATCTCGCTCCACAAAATGACTATATGTGTACACATACAGTGCTATGCACCCTCTACATGTATATATGGAGTCATACACATAAATATATATGTGCATACACATACGGTTATTTTGTGTGTGTCTGAACACATAAATGCACAGATGGGTCTGTATTTTTTGTGTGGTTTCTGTTAATCTAAGAAAAGACTTACCACCAACAAGATCTGAGGAAAACAAAAGGTGATGGGAGGGAGGCAGGGCAAAATTAAACACAGTAAATGAAGCGGAGAATGTCCCACAAAGCATAGTTAAAAGGTAGAAAGAAAATAGCCATGTGCTTGCTGCCTGTGAGTCCCACCACACAGACCTAATACGTTGCATTTGCACAGTAGTAGATTTGCTGGAAATAAGGATTTGGATATGCAAGAAGGGGCCTACAGACTCCAGAGTACAGCTGGAATGGGCATGAGAAACCCAGAGAGGCTCCCCAAAATGTATGCATTTCTTGCTGTTTACTGAACAATCTCCAGGGTGGCATAGGGGAGGAATTCTTCTGACATCATCTGGTTTTGTCTACATTTTATTAAAAAACAATTTACATTCAGCAATGGGAGCTGTCTTAAAGACCTATTGTTTTCCCTTGTTTCAAGCAGCATCAATGGCTCATTCCTGCTCTTACTGAACTTAACAACCTCGGGCTCTGGCATTGTATGGCTGGTCCAGGGCTGTGAGGAATGTGCGAGGGGGCTCTCAGAGATCTGCACCTGATGCAGAGACCACATGAGGCAGCATCAGGACTAACTTATTTCAGACACCCCCTGACAGGCTCTACGTCTGACTTTTGGTGTGTTATTGCTATTTATGTGTTTGTTATACACATTGTACACGTGAGCCTTATGCAGTAGACAGTGGGTTTTGCTTTGCAGTGGATTAAAAAGTCCCTATTTCATTTGAAATATGTATTTAGAAGTAATACCAACTTCACAGCCTCAAATATGTGCAAATAGTGCAGCATAATTTGTGCTTCCTTTGAAATACTGAGGGGATGTGCATTATTATTATTTAGAACTGCACTAAATGAAACCATTTTGGTACTGCAAAGAAATTTTACAGTAAGTGCATTTTACTAAGACAGGTAGTCATGACTATGTTCAATGAATTATAATATAATTTATAGGTATTAAAATTACCAAGCTGTATATGTTTTTCAAGTTGTACATAATTTCAATCCCCACCAAGCGTTACAGGTTTGATCCATGCTGTGCTGCTGCTAAGGGACATTCCTGCCTCTCCTCTCTGCTGCTCCTCTCTTCCCCTCCCCCTCTGCCCTTTTCCCCAGTGTCCAGATTCAGATCAGGCTCAAGCTGCTTTACACTTTTTGCTTGATAACAGAAATAGGACCATAAAGGTCTTCTTTCCAAAGTAGAAGCACTGTTCTCCTCTTTGTTTTTTTTTTTAGAAGACTTCTAGCTTCTTGAATGAAGTATGAAGCTTTCTTCAATTTCTTAACTGAAAAAAAAAAAAGAGGAAAGAAAAAGATGTATAGCAGCTTGTGGTCAAATTGCAGATAGAACTGATCACAACCTGGCTTTGACTTATGGGACTCTGAAAAACAGTGACCTAAGAAATGATTTAAAGCAATTTGCCAGTTCCTGATACCAAGCTGTCTTAGAAAGAGAGATGGGCTGAGCCGGGGCACAGCTTTCTCTGTGGTCTCCCAAACATCAACCTACAAGAAAGAGCCAGGCACCCAGAAAGAGCTGGCTCCTAGGGAAAAAAAAAAGCAGTAGCCACTAGAAGAGCTCTATGTAGGTGTTCTTAAGGAGTTTTTTTTTTGGACTTGATTGTAGTTATAGCAGACACTTTTACTGAAAGGAATGAAATTTATTCCAGCACAGATCTGCACCATAATATGTATTTCCAAAAAGGCTAGTTAGAAAAGTGTGACCAAAAGTACACTTTCCAAAGATAAAAACATAGCAGCTTATACAAGCTCTTTACTACTGTTATTGCCTAAAGAAATAAGATCTTCTCATCTGGAGGTCTTGTCCTGTATGATATGTGATGAATAAGTAATTTAATTAATGGGATTTTTTAAAAAAAATCCTGTGTTTAAATAAAACCAGGACTCCAAGAATAACACATATCACAAGGGTAACAGAGATGATTTTTTGTGTTAAAGTCAGAGCTCTAGAAAGAAGAAATGTTGCTTGCAATTTCAAAGTTAGGGTAATTTTTGAAACCTAGCAAGAATTTTTTTCAAAATATAGAGAAGAAGATGGGGGATTCTATCAGGACATCATTTGCTGTCAAAGCACTGTTTTCCAAAACGTATTATCAACCCTCCCACATCAGACTGTGCATTGCCAATCACTCAGCTGCTCTCTTTGTAACAGACATTGCTTGAGAAGAGCAAAGGATTACAGAGGAACTAGACATGGACAAATGTTTCTTTTCCTCCAGGATAAAATACAGAGTATAAACAAAAAGGATAGTAACCATCTTTTTCGGAGCAGCTCAGGTTTTTCTCCAGTTGGGCTGATTTCTGTCAGAGGTTAGAAAAGGACGCTCAACCAGCTGGTGCCTGAGCCATGGGGCACCAGAGAGAGACCAGCTGATGCCCAGGGTGCAGCTCCCCTCTCCTCTGGAGGTGGGCCCTGCAATGCGGCTGGGTCGTTAAAGCTGCTCTGCAACCTCTTTAGCTTCCCTGATGCCAGAGCAGCTTGGAAATGAGGGAGCCGTAAATGATTTCCTAAATTCCTTTCTCCTTCTCCTACCAGCAGGTCTTGGTCCAACAATTAGCCTGGCTTTAACAAATTTGCAGCTAGTAAGTCATCCCCATTTGTAAATGACTTCATATTTAGCATTACAGTGCTTCATTGCGCTGTGCAGCTGATTCCGTCCTTTCAGCAAGTAAAAAGGTCCCAAATCACACTGACATCAAAGTAACACCAAAAATTGTGCCTGCCCCTCAGAAGCATTTCAGCTGAATGTGATTTTGAAACAATGAAACTTGGACTGAACCCAACTTTTGCATGTTTTTAGAATAAAATTCAAGGTAGAATCTTATGGACAGTTTTAGATTGTTTTATTGCCTTTTTTTTAATATGTAGACTTCTGTGTTTTCTCAGTGTCTGGAAGCAGAACAGACCTAACATCATGGGAAGGCTCGTGTCTTAGTATCTGTTACCTTACTGGAAATTGGGATAACAACATCTCACCAACAAACAAACAAACAAACAAACAAACAAACAAACAAAAAAACTTTACTAATTTGATTTCCGGTTATATTTTGCATACTGAAGAGCATCTGATTTTCCAGACATAGATCCAAACTTCACAGTTCTGGATCTCCCTTCCTCTCCACAATGGGCAGCACACGCTTTCAGATGGGCAGGTGTAACACAGCTTTAAGGTAATGGCCTTCCTCCTTGATCGCCTCAGCACAAACACTGAAATAGTACTGAGGCAGCTGTGTCTCTCACCCAGAATATTAACTCTTCCAGCACAGTGCCTCTCAGTGCCTTACCACCCAGCCATATGGCATATCCCCAGCACTAAGGGTGCCCATCAAACCCGGCAGGGTCTGCATGAGCTGGCAGCCCGCCAGCAAACTATGCTCCACACATTTACTGAGATGGAGCATTAGCAGGAAATTCCCAAACTATTTTTTTTTGAGTGCATTTTGGTTTATTTGTCATGTGTTAAAGAAATGTGGTAAGCCTGCTGAAGAAAAAAGTGACTACAAAGGCTTCAAAGCATTTCCACAGGCTGGTGGCTGACAGCAAAGGCAATATATGTGCAGCTGATGGCTACAGACCTGGGTGCAGGAGCAGGGGTGCAGCCTCCAGTTATGTCCCAATGGCATGCAGAGGCAGTTCGGTCTAGGCATAGTCAGGAGAGATGCAACCTTCCACTGGCCAAAAGGACTTTCTTTAATATTAAGTTGTATCACTGTATGCTGATCTTTTATTTCAGACTTTGACCATCCATTTTTTAAAATGCTTTCCTAAGAAAATGTCCACAAAGGCTCCAAAGCCTTATTTGAAGGGAACTCTGTATAACCTGGAGGACTGATATAATTAAACATTTGCTTCTGGCTGAATTTGCAAGGCTTCTGAAAAAACCCACAGATGAACTGGTCTGGGCAGCTCTAAGTGTATTGTGTAGTTTGGATACATGAGATTAATGTGCAGCAGGAAAATAATCCTGCTGATGGGTGGAGAATGAGGGTGTTTGGCAGGAGCAGCATCACTCCGTGCATTTCACTCATAAGCAGCCATTCAAGGCTGGTGGGCCGGTGTCAGCCAGCCAAACACCTGGCACAGGAGTACAGTAGCTGTGGCTTTGAACATTGTGTTATGCCTGTAGTAGTAGGCTGCCTGTTGTGTGAATTGCACCAAGTGTGGTGTGTAAGGGACCTAGGGTGTGCTTCCTAGTTCAGGGGAGGCCCTCTTTGCACAGCCAGCTTTCTTTCTCACCTGCTATAGCTATGCTTACAGGAAAACACTTCATTGTGGAGAAGGAAGTATGAGGCAAACCAGTGGAGCTGTCAGTAGACTGCTTTTCCTTGTGAGGAAGAGCCACACGATCGGTGTTATGGATGGCCCTTTGCTGCCTAGCAAGAGGTTCTGCTGAAGAATTTAACAAAGCATATGATTAAGGCAACCTCTATTTTGTGAAATCTTTAAGAATACCCTTGCGTGCCCAACCACGACACTTTCAGTGCATGTTTAAGTTCCAGGAGCTGACATGTACCACTGACAGCCACAGTGCCGCCTGCCTGGCTGGGTGTCCTCTGGTTTCTCTGCCTGTGCCCAGGCTGGCCTGCCATGCATCTAGGGGCAACAGCTACACCCCACAACATGCTTGGTGGATATTAGCAGATTAAATTCAATCTCTGATGCAGGGGACAGACCTTTGAATGTCCTATCATCAGGCCACAAAGTCTGAAAAACATTGGACTCATTTGACATGGATAATAAAGAAAATAATTCCACATAATATGGGAAATACTCTGTTTTTTTTTTTTCCACACAGTAGCAGAACCAGAGCTGACTAGAATCTTCCCAGTAAGCACAAGCAAAATTTGATTTTTCAGTCACACCAGAGCAGCTCCTTGGCACCAGCCTCCGTGGATGACTCAGAGCACCAAGGCTGAGCATATTCCCATGGCCCCGCTCTCTGCACATCCATCCCTGCTTTCTGCCTGCCTTTGCTCCTACCTTGTTCCCAGCCCTGACTACCAGCATCCAGACAGAGCTGGTGGCAGGGGCACCACAGTGCATGAGGGACAAGAAACATGGCCATCTCCCATCCCCATCTCTCATGTCCTCACCTGGCTGAGGAGCTTGCTTTGTGCAGGACTCCCCTCTGCCCAGGAGCACGAGCTGCCCTACACATGCATGGTGGTGGTGTGGATCAGTGAAAGCCATGGTTCCAGGCTTCTCATCCAAGACTGGGGCTTTGCAAGACCCCTCAGACCCCTGCCCAGAGCAAGAGCTTAATTCTCTTATGCCTAGATGTCATCCTGAATCCAGCTGGCCTCTCTCTCACTTGTAAGCCTTGCAGTCTTAGTAGAAGATGTTTCTGACAATGTAGGTGTCCGATAACTTTCTGCTTTACATACATACACAATGGCACTTCTCAATCAGTAATTGTCCAGATGAAATTAACAGCAGGCATGGAGCACTAACTCAAGGCCATCTTCTAGCACCCTGATGCCCCAGACATCGGGGGCCTGATCCTTAGGACAGTGAATTACATGCTACTCTTTTGGGCTTGTGGTTCTGCTTGCTGTTGGAGAAGAGAGAGGTAAGGGGTACCTTACCTTCAGGCAGGAGCTGGGGGAAAGTCTTTGGTGCAGATGGCACCAGGAGGTCAGGAAAAGCGTGCTTCAGTGAGACATCATAATTACTCAGTCTGGACTGAGTAATTTCCTGCAAGAGCCTATTTCTTCCAGCAGAGACTGTTTGTTAAGTTTTGTTCTCAAGCAGTTCAGCTAAATGAGGGTTATTTTAAGCCTGCAACAGTGTTTCCAGATTTGATTCAGTGAAATTTATTAAAAAATATGAAAGGTTAAATGGCTGCTTATGTTTCCTCTCCCGAGATGAAAATGCTGCACACACAAGTGAATGCACCACATTCATTCTTCCTCCCAGAATGTTTTCCAAGGACCACAAGAAACACCTACTGAATGTCACCAGACATTGATCTCTGCTGGAAGGGCCAACAGAGATACTGCAGTTGTGTTCTTTCCCATTCCTCCCTTTTAATTCCCTTCCCTCCTACATGTGCAATCAGTCATGGGCTGAGCTGAAGGGGATGGGTGAGTGGCCCCTCTCTGCTGCACAGGTGCTCCCATGGGTGCTCTCCTGAGCATTTTGGAGGTACTGTGGGGAGGGGAGCAGAGGGATGGAGGATTTACGGTCTCCTTAGCTCCCTTCTTGCCTCCCCAGGAAATCTTTGTTTCCTACTGGCTGAATTTTTTCCTTCCAGTTTGGGAATGTAGGTCTCATTAATGAGATTAATGGGAGTTGACTGTATGTACAAAGAGGACAATAGGTCCCTAAGACAAACCATGCCTCCTTTGGGGAATGTCAGTACAAATGGGGAAGACACGTAGATTTGTTGTGGTCTTTTTAGATGCCAGAACAACAGCATAGCATGGAGGCTGCTGGCAGCTTTCGTAATGGGAAATAATTACTGATGGCCAGCAAGTTGCACAAATGTCTGAGGGTAAAGGTTGGTGTCCCTGTGACTGATGGGTTAATAACACATTTGCAGGTAAGAAAGTTGATCTATGAATGTAATGTTAATAAATGGAAGGTGAAAACAGAGTAGGGACATTTTTTATGGGTAGTTTGAGTAGGCATGTCAGATTCAAGCCTCCTGTTCTTTTTTCTGTTCAGAGGAAGAAGTGGCTTAGTGGGACACAGCTGGTAGGTTTTCCTCAAGCTCCCTTATAACTAGCAGGGCAGAATCTTACCACAGTATGAGAAAACAAAACCTCAACAGACAAACTTCCTGTTGTCTTTATGAGTCCTGATTTTCTCCCAGGATTTGCAATTGGCTCTTCCCTCCCAGCCTGCCTGGTTGCCATCTCACTTCAAAGCAGTGTGGAAGACTTCACTGCCCAAATCTGGCTGCCCAGTATCTCAGTTGAAAATATCCTATGGAGGCTGTTGCTAGTCCAACCCAAACCTGATCATTTCATTTGGCTTTCACAGCATCAAAACACACCTTCCCTAGCCAGAATATTAAACAAGGACTGCCTTTGATTAGCTGCATGTTTAAAGAAATGTCATTTTCTACTAAAGATAAAGTGAAATTTTGTCATTTCAGGCTTTTACTGAGCTGCATGTATTAGAAAATGAAGTCTACATCTGAATGAGGACCTATTACTTCTATTAGTCCCCTCTGAGCCATAGCAAGTAAATATTATATAGATTATTAGAAGAGATGAGGAGAGTGGGCAGATTGGCTTCTTGATCAAGGTTACGCTGTACTCATTATGCAGCAGCACATCTGGAATGGTCCAGTAGTACCCTGAGAATTCCTAATACATTAATAAGACTTACACCTCCTATAATTGCATTTGGCTGATTAACTTTCGTCCAGCTGGTCTTAGCTGCATAAAAGGTATTTTATAAGCTTGTTATACAGAAGTAAATTCTGAACATCTTTGGCATATATCTTGCCAACTTTTATTCTGACCTGAATAACTCACTTTCTGGCAGCTTTTAGCAGAGATAAATTTAAAGAATCCATCACAAACATTAGCCCCCTTGAGCCTGAAACTTCCAAATGTATAGTCGTGACCATATGCCACAAAGAACTATTATGCATCATTTTGTTATTAGTCGTTTTAGTAATCAGCTCTAGCTGTCTCCCCTGACTTGTAATGGAAGTTCAGCACTTTCAAGCTTATGAAAAATTGCAAGGCTGGATCTTTGGCTTTCTAAGGGCCATAGCTATAGTTTAGATGCTTTTGTTCCTGCAGCTGAATGCTTTCCAGATCACAGCAGAGTCTGTTTGCTCTTCGAGGAGAGAGGAAAGAATCCACACATTCCCCATCAGCTTAAAATGTGAAACCCCTCTTTGTTCAACAGCAAACAAGGCGGCTGGAGATCAATTCTTCTTCTCCTACCATTAGGTGTCACTGCAGGAAATGGAAATTACAGACAAATGGTTTGAAAAGAGGAACCATTGCCAAAGAGTATTCTGTGAGAAAAGAAATAAATATATTTGTAAGTAAATCATGGCTGTATTCTAGTTCTATACTTCATTCCAAGATGGTTTTCTAAACAAAACCTTTTTTTTTTTTTTGTTACTCCCTAGGGGCCTGAAATATTTGAAAACTAAACTACTCTAAACACATCCAGAAATTATTTATGGATTTTGTTATAAAGGCATAACCAAAGTAGATTCAAAATGTGTAAACAGTATTCCTTTGTTGTTTTCACATAATTGAGTTATTTTATCAAAACTGGAAATAGTGTGAAATACAAAGAGTTTGTGTGGAGAAAAGGTCCATGAGCCTGTAGACAAGAAAAGAAAAAGCAGATAGGGCAGTCAAAGTATTGCAGAGTAGTCCAGTCCTCCAAGTTCACCTTTAACAAACCATTTCTTTCTGCTTCTACCAGAGATTTACAGGATTTGCAATTAAAGTACCAAAACAAGCTCTAGCATAGAGCTGGTTAATGTTTTTGCTGTTTTTAAGATTCGCAAATTATTGCCAGCATAATCACCTTAATGATTATTTTTATTATTTCAAAGCTGTATTTCACATGACCGTAGTTGTTAAGAGCAGATAATTATGATTTTAATGGTTGTATTTTTGTGCTACTCATGATTTTCTCCTGTAGGGGCTGATTTTACCCCTAGAATTCTTTGACACCAGATCCCTCCAAAAGCTGTATTTTGCTCCTCCCCCCCCCCACTTTTTTGAAGGACAAACCCAGCACCCACTGACTCCATCAAGAATGACTTTTAATCTGCATGCAAGTATCAGGCCCCAGCTGGCATCAGGGAAAGATTCTGGATTCCTGGAAGACATTGAATCAGGTGTCCAGTGCTGGGTTATTCCTCCAAATACTGGCAGCCAGCTGTCAAATAAACACAAGCATTGTAGGTCTGAAGAGGCAAAAAGAGAAATTTTCAAATAATTTATTTTCTGTTTAATTAGGCTTTCCGTTTGCAATAAAGTGGAACACATTGAGTTTACAGTATTTTATATATTTTATCAACTTAAGTAGTTTGTCATGAGAATAATACTTCAGTAAACGTTTTGCCCTCACCCACCCACCCTCCATGCTAAAAATTCAACCAGTGAAAACATCTAGAATATTGCTGAATACTGCAGGACCATCCTCTGCTGCCTCTGTTCAGTTCAGCTTCAGAACTGTACCAGCAAACTGTCTGAACTTGTTTTAATCACTGCAGCCACTGGCAACTCTATATCCAAGGATTTAATTTGTTTGTTTGATTGCTCAAGATTCTTATATGGTAAAGAAGGCTCATATATATGCTTTAAATCATGGTTTTACTTTTGGACCTATGGGATGAAACAGAAAACAGAAGTCTGTGGTTCATTCTCTCTATGTTCCTGCCTCTGAAACAGAATTGATCTTCAGAACCTGCTTGATCCACGTGATCTAATTCAGTGCCTGGAAAGTTTCACAAGACCTGAAATGTTTTTTGCTTCTTGCAAAGAGTGTCTGTAACATCTTAATGTTAAAAAACAAAATAAAGTTGTAAAAAACTTAGAATATTAAATATTGTTGCAACATATGAACATATTTTCATTTTATGTGTATATATATGTATATATACGATTATGTATGTATACACATATTATATATTCTATTTCATGTGCCTAATATAGAGCACATACATACATTATACATATACACATGCATATATACATCTGTTCACATACAGAGGCATTTTGCACCTGAAATCAAATTTATTTTTACATCAAAGAATTCAGCTACTCTCCTATTGTAATGGCTTACATTTTGGAAGATGAAGACAAGCCGCTTAGACCTTGAAAAACACATGGGCTACTCAGATAGATGGCATCTGGGAGGACTCTGAACTCCCTCAACATTCTATAGGGAAAAACAGAGCCAGGTGCATTTCTTCCTAAATCAAATTAGCTGGAAGATGCCACATCCAATTGTAGTAAATTGATGTGAGAGTTTGTGATGTCTATAGCAGATCTTACAACAAAGGTCAATGTGCGGAGACGTAGACAACAGGCTGGTATACGGCAACTTGTAGCGGAGCTGCTTGAACAAAAGCAAGGAAGATGTAAAATGCAATCAATATTTTAATATAGGAAAAATACAATTTTAATGATATATTTTAATTAACTCAATCCAATCATTTATATTGTTAAAAATGTTAATACAAAACAGTGTTTGACTGAGGCATTTTGAAACACATGATTAGAAGATAATTTTTGCTTTAAAAAATAACAATAGATTTAATGTAATCAAGCTATAGAATAAAATAAATGAGGGTCATGTGGACAGGGAAGCTTGGAAAAGAAAACAAATGTGGTTATCTAGTACATAAACTTATGGAAAAACTACTGACATATGTCAAATTTACCTGTCGTTGTAGTTTTCAAAGACCCCCCTTGACATCAGCAAGTTTATTTCATGTTTTATGACACTTAATTATCCCTAATTTTATTTAATTAACTTCACAAGACATCTAAAGCAATTCAAATATTTTCTTAAATAAATGATGAGAAAGAGGCAGTTAAAGAGAGGGTACACATGTATCCCATTCAGAAAACTGCAGTTGCAGGAATGCTGAGGTAATGTCTAGCACATAAATTTTGGATAAAAGCTGCCTGTGCAACTATAAATGAAATCTAAAGTCTATATATTGAGCCCTTTTTTTAATTACTTACTCATGCAGGGTTTTCTCCACAGGATTCTTGCCTTATTCATTGAGCAAAATAAATATTTACTGCAAATATGCAATTTTTTACGTCTTAATCTCTAAGCATTATTTACCACATATTGTTCAAAATCTGAACTGAAGGGATTTGTTTCTTTGTGGGTGCTTTTACATAGTTTTCATCTCAATACCTCATTGCTTTAAAAAATAATTTAAAAAAAATGGATTTGTCTTTGCCACATCTGAAAAAAAACCCAAACCAGATGACATTGTTGTTCCCATTTTACAGATGGAAACTGAGGACCAGAGGGATTGAGGTCAAAATTGCTAAACCTGGGTGCCCAAACCTGAAGTTTTTTCAGCACTTTAAATGCGCAGGGTCCAAATCCAGTCCACTTTCATCGTACCTGTGACTCATCCACAAATTTCATGCTGCTCTTTGGGTTCTTTGTGGGTATATTCAGGTGTGTCACATTTTGGATATGCAGTTTTGTGACCCTTCTCTGTAGCAAAAGGACTATGGGGAGGGCTGAAGCATGGGCTCACTCACTTTATCTTTGGAGGGTGTAGCATGATGAGATGTTCCAAGGAAACATTCAGCTCTTACCCACTGTCATCTATAACACTGTGAAATCCACTGTTCCTTGGAAATTCCAAGACATGTAAAAAAAATTCAATAAATCCAAAAACACTGGGTACTATGAAAAATTCAAAGCTCAATTTTCAACAATCCTTAAAGCAACCCATTATAGCAATTCTTTGGCTATAATAATGGAGAAGCTGATGGCAATGATTAGAGGTGCACCATTTAAGTACACTGCCAGTATTTAAAGAGACTGATGTTTTTTAGTGATTCTGGAGTCTGGCTGTGGGAGGCTGGGACTTCAAACATACTTCTAACTTCTCTATTTGATAGTTTAGCTACATTTGTGTTTTGAATAATGCTGCTACAGCAAAGATGAAAGAATTGCACTTTGCATTTCAACATACCCTTCAGGGGACTGAATGGCTCAGAGGACTAGGAACAGCATCTGTATCCTTTCACCCCTTCCCTGCCAATACTAATTCAGACAGGCCAGTAGCGGACGAAAAGTCACTCTGGATGTCACCCCGGCAGCGTGAAGTGCTTTGGGGACTCCATCCTTGCTACTAATGGCCACTCACTCCTACCATATCCCATTCCCTCCCGCACCCATAGCCATTATATTCAGAGCAGCAACACAGAGGCCAAGAGGTGAATGAGCCTGAGAGTTAAATTACCTCTCAGCCACGGAGAGTAATTCTCCTAGACAAGAGGGAGTGCACTGATGCAGCAATGACACTGCAAGTTCTCCCCACTCCTAGTTATCATCCTGAAGGTAGATACTCCATTGTTTTTCTGTTTACTGTAGGAGATGTGTCATCTGCCGACTTGAGGACAGCAGAGAGGAAGAGCTGTGTCTGCCAAGAAATGAGAGTGTAAAAACCCCAATGTTTATGTGATGGACAGAGCACTGGAGGTGGGCAAGGCCCAGGTGAACGAAGAAGTTCATGGTATAATGGGACCAGCCCTGCGGGCAACTTCTGCGAGCCTGTGATGCAGTCCTACTGCACCTCCACAAAATTAGAGCCTGCCCTGAAAAACTGGGAACCATGCCTGGACCTGGGTGCTTTGAAAAATCAAATTTGTTTGTAAGAGAGCCAGAGGACTCTGCAGTATCTGGGAGGAGGCCCCTGCCTGACACCAACAGCCACAATAAGTCCTACGGTGTGCAGCCTGAATAAATGTGTGAGCGTTGTCCCCGACTGCTGGGGTGCGGTAGGGTAATTGGGAACAGCCTGTCAGCAGGCTGTGCTGTCATCACTAAATTCACAGAATCACAGAATGATAGGGGTTGGAAGGGACCTCTGGAGATTATCTAGTCCAACCCCCCTGCCAGAGCAGCTTCACCTAGAGCAGGTTGCACAGGATGGCATCCAGATGGGTTTTGAACGTCTCCAGAGGTAGAGACTCCACCTCCTCTTTGGACAGCCTGTTCCAGTGCTCTGCCACTCTCAAAGTAAAGAAGTACCTCCTTTCACATCTACACAGTAAAAAAGAACTCAAAATGCTACAAGGTCATGAATTTTTAGAACACCCAGTCTATTTTTATTTCAGTAGAATTTCTACAGCAAACTGACACAAGTGGCCATATTTTGCAGAAAGCATAGGTCAAAGGTACCTGTGGAAAGGAAAGCCCTGCAACCCCGCAGACTGCTTCTGGCTTGCATTACAGTACCTTACCCATACACTGGGCTGGTTCTTCATAGGGTTGTTAAGACAGTTTTAGAAACAGATTGCGGCAGCTGTGGAGAACAAACAGGTTGCATTACACCAGATGTTTTGCCCTGACAGCTCATGCACATACTAATAATGCTGTCCTTATGCGTGCTGAGGAGGAGGGATAATTTTGAGGGAGAACGGTCTGGAACAGCACAATGGAATTTCTTCCGCCTGTCAGCAGAGTCTCAGTGTTATTTGTAATTTTTATGCATTAGTGTTCTGGTATCTCTGTCCATACAAAATTAGACCCTGTGGAAGAGTAATTTTTTGCCTGGCTTCCTAAGGAAATGAAGCTCATTGCAATCATATTGTTTGTGCATCTGTCTGAGTCTTTCTTTATCCTTTCTGTAATAACTTCTAAGACCCTTGGCTGAAATCAGCCAACAGTAACAGGCTCAAAAGTAAGTTCATTTCCACACGTTGCATGAAAGTAGACAGGCAAATTCAGAAGCCCAAATTATGGCCCCCACTGATAGAAAGACTTTAGCTTGAATTCACACCAAAGAGCCCACATCAACAGAAAGACCTTGCCAATGCCCAGCACCAGAAAAAGTTTCAGTCAGATGCCGTACCTTCTTAGACAGCAGCCTATCAGCCCTGAAATACAGTCCAAGCAAAGCAGACAATAGAACGAATATAGCAGACAATAGAACGAAGTGGCTCTTGAGGATATGGTGTAGTGGTTAGAGAGATGCTAGGAGAAAGGTTAGACTTGATGACCCTGGAGGTCCTTTCCAACCATAACGATTCTGTGATTCTGTGATTCTGTGATTCTGTGATTCAGACACTATTAATGCCAGAGCTCCTGGTGCCCTTCTTGCTCTCAGGAACGCTCTGACTGAGGACAGTGGGGTTACTTGTCGTGAGAGGGGGAAATCACACCTCCAGTTTTAAAAAAATCTAGTGGCTTTCTGACCCAAAACAGGGAGTTCAACCTCACTCCTTGCTACAGCTTGTGCCAATGCTAGGTACTCCCCTTCCCCTTGTGCCACTTTTGGCATTCACAAGACCTGGTGCCAAGCCAATTTGATGCACTACATTGGGAGAAAAATAACCTAGCAAAGAAGGCAAATAGCTTTTTCCTGAGTTAGTGAGTTGAATTGTCTCATTACAGGAGCTACCAAGCATGTGGTGGGTGTTAGAAGGAAAGAGAAGAGGTCATGGTAGAGCAGGAGGCAGAGAGAGAGATAAGCTGGGGGAAGGTGGAGCAGGATCTTGCTCTGTCAGAGCAAGTGAGTTGTTAGGTAGGTTCAGCCGAAGAGTATCGACAGCTGTAATTGTGTGTGTTATGCTAATTGCAGAAACACAAAATAACCAGCTGTGAATGAGACTGTTCCACACTGACTCCTTTGCATTTATTAGATCGTGCATGGAAATTAACAGGTTGGTTTTTAACAGCATGGAGATCCAAGCCGTGACACAATGGGACAATAAGAGACACTGAGATGTTGTCTTCTTGAAGGTGACTTCCTCTGAAGTAGTGACCTTCAGGTAGCACAAGAGATGGCATGATTTCTCTGATGCCTTTCTGGGACTTTGACTAAAACTGAATTAGTCTGGCTATATTTTACAGTTATACCAGTTCAGGTATATCCCATGATGGTTAAACCATGCTCAGGAAGAACACAGCTATAAAAAAGACCTCCTGATGGGCTTACATAAAGAGTAGGAGAGAATAGAAATGAGTCAAGAATGCTTCTTATGCTGATACATCTATTATCCTGCAGTCTTTACACAAAGCTGTGTTTAGTGCCCTTTTACTGCCACTGAATATGCATGAATCTCCCAAAAATGTTTATGCTAGGACAAGCACTTATTGCTGAACCTCTGGAACTAAACACCTACTAAATAAAATCAAATCAGTCTTTCAGAGAGATTTCAGGTTAACCGTAAGCATTTTCTGGGAGTATTTTCCAATAAAGCAAACTGCTGTCATTAAAAAGAGAGTTTTCAATCAAAATACACACAAATCCTCCATGCCTTTATATATTTTCTAATGAAAAATGTCAGGTTTTGGAAACCAAAACTTGCAGGTTTTATCAAAAGCCACTGGGAAAAAACAATAAAGAAGAATTGTCCATGTATAGAAAGGCCATTTGTCTATCCAGAATTTTTATTTAAATAAAAATTGTTATTATTTCTAGCTTTTGATTTTAAGAACATGTATATAGAATTCATCTTTGTGCCACATTTGGGTGCTCAGCTTATATTTCTGGCCCCTAAACTCAAGGGCTGTTTAGTGGAAGCACAAACCAGATCTCTTTTCATCTCAACCCAAACCCCTTTGGCTAACTCAAATGCCGAGGCCGGACAGGCATTGCCAAGTGGCTCAGCCAGTATTTGACATGGCGTTTGGTGGAGGTTAATGCTTGACCCAACTCCCTACCAACCCCTTAAGCTCGAAACTGCTCCCATGTGCATTTCTAAAAGCTAATTTTGCCTTTCTTCAAGCAGTAGTAGTGTCCATAGAGGGAGACACATCTCTGCAGAGAACTAGTGTAAGGATTGGGAAGTGGGACAGGAATGACAATCAGAAGACTTGTCCTGGACAGACACAATATTTCCCTAGAAAATACTGCCTGGATTAACTGAAAGTGCAAGTACTCTTACTGGATTTGGTGAACATAGAAGGCAAAACAGAAGTGTTGTTTGCTGTCCTTGAGCTCCTGATGATAGAGCTGGTAAAATGGGAGAAAAGAGAGGAGAAGAGAGGAGAAGAGAGGAGGAGAAGAGAAGAGAAGAGAAGAGAAGAGAAGAGAAGAGAAGAGAAGAGAAGAGAAGAGAAGAGAAGAGAAGAGAAGAAAAGAAAAGAAAAGAAAAGAAAAGAAAAGAAAAGAAAAGAAAAGAAAAGAAAAGAAAAGAAAAGAAAAAAGAAAAAGAAAAGAAATATGAAAAACCGTCAATAATTGTTATTTCTTTCTATGGTGGTCAGAACAAGAAGTCAAACAAAGCCTTTCATATATCTGTTATAATTCCGAATGCTGCTTAGTGAGGTTGAATTCTGCTTTATTTTTTAGGATTTAGACAAATCCATTCCAGCAGAGCATTAAAGATATGTTCCCAATGAGGTCAATGGCAAAACTTCAATGCCAAATCAGATGCCGAACACAAATCAATACAAGAACCAAGCCTCATTTCCAGGTTATTAAAGGAGCTGTGAATTTTCCAGCGTACAAATTTCCTGTAAAAACATTTTTTTTCCTGCATTTTTAAAAAAACTGTGATCAATTCCTCTCCCACTTGAAAATTCAGATGCATTTAGTGAAGCGCTGTGCTGAAACGGAGCGTATTTATTGACAATGAAATGAGAGCAGTACAATTCCAAGCAATTTAAAAATAAGTCCCTTCGATTAGTATCAATGCAAGGATGATAGCACAGAGGATTATTTTTTCTGTTGTAGTAAATTATTTATGTGAAAGTTGTTTTCCTTTTAACAAGTAAATCTTCCTAGGCACAATTGCATTAGTTCTCTTGAATTTCATAATGGGGTTATCAATGAATGCACACAGAGTTTCAAGGTAAGCCTCAAGTGCAGCTGTGCTCGTGCCATGTAGAAAATCGACCATTGTATTTCCATGGACATGAGTGCTCTTCCACATCCCTTCCCCAGCAGGGGAGAGAAAACCAGGGTGCTACTGCAGGGTTTTTTTGTTTATCACTTGCCCTTTGTAGGAAATAATGTTGAATTAAGCAGTGGCAACACGTTATAGCTCTCACAGTGAGAACGGCACATGAGCCAGGACCAGAGCTCTGTTGCAAGCTGCACTATGCCAGGAGCCCTTTGCCAGGAGACTGCCCTCACATAACCTTGCATCACCTCTCACCTGGAGACCCTGCCAGGACACGATGAGGGAGAACACAAGTACAAAGAGGGAGAGGAGTGGTCAAGCAGCAGGCAGAGCCTCATCTCCTGAGTCCCACTCCAAATGCTTACCTACAGGCACCCTGGTCTCTCAGGAGATGTTCGTCAGCCTCTGCAGCAGGTATCAGTACATATGTCCCTGTTTCAGCACAATTGTTTTTTCTGTACAGTAGACATTTTAATGTTCTTTTACTGGTTTATGAAAAAAATCTTGCCATCCTTCTGCTGTTCTTTTCATCTTGCTGTGGACAGATTGGTGATACAGTGTTAACAGGCCCCCACTTGGGTTTGGGTTTGGTTCTCTGTAGGTTGTTATGTAGCAGATTATGAGACTGGAAGCAGCAGGATCCTTCACAGACCAATTTTTCAGAGGCAAAGTCAGGCACAGAGTATTTTTGTATCTTCCCGTGACATCTTTACATGCATGTGGGCTCTCTATGCAGTGCCAATGATTAACTGAAACCTGTCTGGTTTATACGGCACTTGTATAGCTCCTGCTTCTTGCTACATTAAAAAATGTCACATCATGAGCAAACAGGTATTGGACAAAGTTAGCACGAGACTCATCTAAAGCTGAATGCAAATGGCATATTAAAGGGTACAGGGGAAAGAGTGAAGCCCAGACCGGCTACAGAGAAGAGTGGGGAGATGTGTTTTGATTGCGTTTGTTTTAAGAATCGGCTATTGAGAAAGATTTGACTTCTTGATAAAGGAGAGCACTTTATTTTCATCAACATGTGACCAGTGTACAGTGATGCTCCTCAGAGATGAGAGCAGGAAGAAAAAGGCCGGCCAAACACCAGAGTCTGCTTTGGGGATCCATTTGGCCTCAAAGAGAGCCCAACAGTATACTTAAGTAAGGACCATGAGCAAAGGGAAGAGGCTGATGTCAGCAGTGCCAAGGGAGACTCCAGCAGGGACCCCCAGATCCTATGGCCAAGCAATGCACAGGTGGGAATCTACACAGCAGCCAGGACCTGCTCTGACTTTCAGAAGAACTTTGTGAACATCCTGAGTTTTCTTGTCACTGTTTTTTAACACGTCAAACAAATGTCTTGGTATCTACTGTGGCAGAATAAACTCCTCTTTCTCTTCCCTAATGTTGTCTACCTACCACTGGGACCTCAAGATGGCTGGAGAGACTCTGATTCTGCCATTTCTCAGGAAGCATCTGACCTTGTTTGAGGTGAGGAAGTGAGGAAACCCTGGGTGGACCCTTAGCCAGTGTTCGTGGTGATAGCCTAAATAGTGCCAGGCTCCATTCACTGGCGTGGTTCATGAAAATCCCTTTCCCCCAAAGCCACCTTGGCAAGGAGCAAGCAGAGGAAGATGCCAGGCGTGTAGCTGCAGGCATGGCTGTGTGAGTAATCACATCTAAGAGCAAGACACCTTATGAGGCAAACACTACTGCTTTGGTAAAAGCAGCTTGGCCGTTTTCCATTTAGAAAACACCTGAGCCCATTTACTGTATGGCAGCCTTGGATCTTTCCCTTGTTCTGCATGTGAACAACCGTATCTTTGGCATGTATCTTCTTCGTGGAAAAGCATAGCCCAGCCGTTTTTCTATACCACCATTTATAGCTTCCTAAAGTAGGAGGGAAGTACCTTACAGACTAGGTACACTAGTCTGTAAGTATAGGAAGGACTATATCACTTAGCTGAATAAACAGGTGCTTATCTCAGTTCTTCAGCATCAATGAACTGAGAAGTCAGCCTGAAGTGAGTGCTCCCGCTGTTTGCAAAACATTCTGTATTTTCTCCCCTAAAGTACTCAATTCAGAAGTATTTGAAACAGCACCATATTTTTTAGGAGAAAATAACCTTTAACACCAAAAAAATATTTAATGATCGCCCATAAATAACAAGGTGGCAAGAATTAAGTTAGGCATCAGACTATGTTTGTCTACAAATGATTCTCTCTCCACAGGGCTCATGAAGAAGAGGAGCATTTCAGTGGCAGGTAGAGCACCTCTTGCTCACCTTCCTGCTGACATTGCTGGCTGGTGATGCTCAGGATGCTGCTCCAGCAGCGCTGGAGCTGCACCTGGCCCCTGGCATGCCTGTGTCACAGAGCCACCGACCTCTGGCTCTGCCACACTGAAAGCCACGATTCTAAGTAAATTTCCAGATCTGAGCTTTTCTCAAAAACTGGGGTGTTTGGTGAACTCTTTAAACTGCCAACACAATATATATATCTATCAAAAGTATTGACCTGATGAAAGTAGACAGTGGCATACACTGCCCACAAGTGCTTCTCCTGGTTTGCCCTTGAGAATTTAAACTTTCAGATAATCACACTTGGGAGTATAACTCTTCTGGAGGCAGTCATGGTTTGCAGTTTTAACCTTTGAATTGCACATTTTGAGACCTCTTTCCCTTTTGTATTCAAATGCAAGCCAGGAAAAACATTAACTACCCATTAATTTAGACTAGTTTAACCTCTTATGCAGCTATGTAGATCTTCCATTTTTTGATCTTCTGAAGGTATATCTTTATTTTTTACTTTGTTTTAAAGCTGATTACAAAAGAAAAAAAATAATTTAAACAAAGTAAAAACAAAGTAGAATTACATAAATTAACATATTGTACATGGTTCTGTTGTGGCTTTATAACTGAAATGTTAATGCAATTAAATTACTTTCTGTCATTCATAGTGGTTCTAGTAATGAGCTGATGTGTTAGGGCAAGAAAGAACTCTTTAAATTTGGCTTTTTAATTAGGCATGCACAAAGTTTAAGAGCTTTGGAAGAACAAGTGAGATCCTTGTAGCTTCTGGATTATGTGAGTCATGACTTGGAGAAATGTTCTGTTTTCCTTCCTGAAGAGATACAACAAGTAATTATTTCTATATCACTGGATACCAAGAATTAGTGAAATGTGTTGTACAGATAGATAGATGCTAATCTTTCTCTGCAATTTTTTCAGCAGCATCTGCCAAACAGTCTGCACTTTCAATGGAACTGATCTAAATTACAGATGGGCCAAAACTGCTTTTCAGGGTCAAATTTAGCCTGATTTTGAAAGGCTTCTTATTGATTGAAAGTGGATCTGAAGTCAGGCAGAGCTAGATGAGGCCCAGTTATCAGCAGATCCCATTATGCCGAGCGGAGGGAGTTACAGCCAGAGCTCTGCATGGCCCCTGCAAGTTAAGCATATGCTTTAGTGCTTTGCAGGACTCGTGCCAGAGATCTCCATCCTTTACAAGATGGAGTTACCAAGCTGATGGACACACTCCAAAACAGGGCTCCATAGCAGAAAAAGCAGCAGATGAAAAACCTTAACCGAAGGCTTCTTTTCTCCTGAATAGCCAAGAACAGAGGGGTCCTCTCAAAAGCACCCATGATTAAGATAAAGGGGATTACAGCACTGTCACTCAGAGCAGCCACATGCAGTGCATCCTTTCTAATCTAAGAGAAAAGAGATTTGAAATGGTGATAGACCTTACTAATAGATACAGGCTGCAAATAGACTGTTGCACAGAAAAAAAAAGCTTCTCTTGTAATAGCATGGCTGCTACACCTTACAAGCTAAGAACATGTAAAGGTACCCAAATCCTTCTGATGAGAAAAAAATTCAATATAAACAAGCAAGCAACTGTAGATTGTTTCAAAAATAGGAGTGCTGGATGCATGAGAGCTCGGGGGTGATGAGGAGGACACAGGCAGACAATGCCAGCTCAGCCTTAGAAATCCTTGTAACAGATCCTGATTTGCTCATCTCTGCTGCTTTCATTTTTCTCCTGTCTTGGGTGAAGGGTTTGTGTTTAATAACATCATTTGCATCAGTGTGTCCCAACTGACCAAGGTACTAGGGCTGGGAGAGATTAGCATGGTAATCTCATTCTGATGGATAAAATTAGCAAAGATATTCCCCTGAATGGAGAGCTGCCATTGGCGAGCTGCCGTGCTTAGAATCAATTACTAAATTACTTTGAGCTCTAAGTCGACAGTAACAGAAAAAAATTGGCATCGACCGAAGAGAAATAAGATAAAAAATATGCGATCATTAAATCTCTCGCTACTATTCGCAAATGTGACTCACAAGAACTGCACAAAAAATAAGGCAGAATTTAATTTTTAACAGTGGTCCCTGTCATCATTTCAACCAGAGCTGCTCAGTGCATGGAAGCACAGCTCAACCTTGCTGTCTGGCTGCTTGGAGGAAGAGCTGGGCTGCTTGCAGCTCCCACCCTATGCTGAGCAGCACACATCATGGGAACTGAAAGTCAGAAGACTGGCTTCTGTACGTACAAGCAGAACAGGGTAGAGAAAAGCTTTGCCAAGGCATAAAGCCTTCCTTCATGCTGTAATTTCCTGCTCTCTGTGTAAGCATACTGTAAGTACTCAATGCTTTGCATAGAGAAGGGTAGGTCCCTGCCCCAGAGAAGGCACAAGCAGGAGGCATTTCTGTGCGTACAAACACAGTGCACAGAATTCGCAGCAGTGAGTAAAGCTCCATATGCTCACCTTGCCTGCTCTAGTACCAAAAAAAAATAATTCTACTATTATTGCAAAAGGTATGTTAAGAGCAATGTCATGCTGTTTATAGCATAGTCAGGGGGTTGCCCAGTCTTAAACATGGCCAAAATCTCTTATCTTCACTGTACACAAAATTTCACTATCCATTTGACATGCTGGGCAAGGCAGAAGTGCTCTGCAGTGACAGAGATGGTCAGAAGGAGCAGCATTTGCGTTATTATGGCTGAGCTTTTGGAATTATCTAGAGACTTCAGACCACTGGTTTTTGACTGCCACACATAGGTCTGGCTTTCAGAAAATGCCAGACTTTTGAAGCTTCTCCAGTTGAACGCATATACCTAGAGACTCCCTCAGATCACTAGCTGCTTCTACAGACCTTCTAGACTAAAGTCACCAAAGCTGTAGATAATACTCAGTCCATCTTTTCTGGAACAGAGGAAATGTGAAAGAGAAAAACAAAATGAAAAATTACAATGTTACTGAGAATGTAGGACATGGGACACCCTAGCTTCAAATATTACCCACTACCTTAGGTACAGTTATGAAATAAATGGGCTTCAGAATGAAAAATATCCAACTAAAACACAATCAGTAGAATAGCAGGGATGTAGAAAAAAGAAATGTGAAAGAAGCTTTTATCAGCTTTAAACACTGGGAATCACAGTAGCATAAGTAATTGATAATATTATTAGCACAGTATACATATCAGCTGTCGGGATATTATGAGGACTGAATCCAATCTCTGTTGAGGGAGTCAGGGTCAACATCATTAACTATAGACCCTGTCCTGGTTTACATATAGAGCCCTCAGGCCAAGTGTCTGCCAGATACATCTCTATAGATGTGCATAGCTATAGGACATACAGGGGGCTAATCACACACATCAGTAATAGACAACAAGCTTTTGTTTATCTGAAGGTTTACTGGAATTAGCTGATTAGTGTCAACTTGACACAATAACTTTTGTCTACAATGTAGTAGATCATTTTGATGGTTTTATTGATGGAGCCTTGTCTAATGTAAATTGTAAGTGTAGTTGAATGAAGTAAGAAACATTTTAGTTAAACAGAAATTGAAAAAGCCAATAGCAAACATATCTTTAAAATGTCACATTCTGGAGCCTTACAGATGCCATGATAATGATAACAATGATGGCAACAACAGTAACTAAGCAGAATTTAAAATGGAAATAGATACCACCTATTCATAAATTTATCTCCTACATAAATCCTCAGCGGATATACTGATGTTAAAACTAGCTCCTTCTGAAAATAAAATTAGTTATAGCAAAATAGAAAAGAAAATGAAGTAAAATATATTTATTTACTTAAAACCCATATTGGCAAAATTTAGGACAAAAATATGAAAAATATGTAAGAAAAAATGTCTGTGGAGGTAAATTATTAAGAAATAACATTATGTTTCTTATTAGATATAGTTGACTTTCTTCCATAGTTAAAGCTGTTTGTTTTATGAAGTAGGCTTTCTGTTCTCAAGGCTTCATAGCATGGTTAGGAGTTCATGGTTTAAAACCACACACAATCATATTCATCTTCTAACATAAATAATGATAGACTTATTTTCTGGCTCAGTTATTAGATTATTTAGTGCAACTGTTGGACAATCTCTTTTGAAAGTAAGCTTGGGGAATACCGTGCTTGTGTCGTGATTGCTTCAAATAACAGAAAGATGCTGTATGGTCTGCTATGTTTATATTCTGCTATAAATAACGGAAAACCAATTCACATTCTTTTATAACTTCAAAATCACCTTCCTTTCCTTTCCAGGCACAAACTATTCTCCCCGCAATAGCAAGTCAAAACAATTAGGCTAAGACAAGGGAGATACTGTGTGTCACAAAACTAAGTAATTAAATTTAGGCAGTATTATCAATGATACCCAGTTTCAACCATTGAAGCTGCAGTTTGTAACCCCAGCCTGTCCCTCTATCAAAAAGCTATTTATTCTTCATTACTGGCTATCCCTGGGTTATAGGGATTCATTGTCATTGTAGTAACTTACAGGAGGAACAGTTAGTGCAATGATATTATGGAAATAGCCATTTCATAGCTCATGGGCAAAGTACTATTGAGTCACAGCTTTCCAGCAGTTGTCAGCAATGCGAAATCTTGTCTGGATTATCACCCTTGAGGATTCATTACATTTGTTTGGTTTATAGCAATGTAATAGAGAGGGAAATCATGTTACCAGAGAAAAGAACCCCATTTTAGAGATCCCATCCATGCAATTCCTATAGAAGTCTATGTGCAAGATCTGCAAAACTGGGCACAAAACGTGCTGTCCCCTGGGGACACAGATTTCCTGGTTTGGATCAGAAGTAGCCGGATCAGTGGGGTTCCACTTTGACCATAAACAGAAGTGTAGTTAGGGCTCCCTCTTGATTTATCTGAGAACTAATCCTGCTTTCTACCTAGAGCAGGGCGGCCTATGTCTGAGAGAATGTAAGTTACGGTACTGAGATTTCAAAAGGTTTTACCTCACATGACTTTAAATCTGGGGATGTGCAAAGTCACAAGAGCTTATTACGTGGAAGGCAATGAAAGCAATGGATGCTTAGATAGGTTGTGTCATTCTTGAAGAAACACAAATGAAATTAAAACAATTCATTTTGTGTGCTTTCTTATCTAAGAGTACATTGATGCAACCAAGAAATCACAGCCCTTCTCCAGACTTAGCAGTTTCATGAAGATGTCTCCTTCTCCATTCAAAAATGCACAGGCTTGTTAAACCCTAAGATTTAGTCAGAGCTTGTTGGTAATTTATTAGACATAGACATCCAAACCTGTGTTTGTTTGAAACTGGCAATATACATTTTCAGCCCAGATTTCTGCCTAGTTGCTAGAAAAAATGTCTTGAAATGGGGTTTATCTTCAGTCTAGGAAAAAAAGGTCTCAGTTTTGGAAAGCAAAAAGTTTCATGTGCCTAACTCTTGAACAGCTGACCAAGTCACTCAACTTGCATGCAAACAAAACACAAGTAATTGTTATCCTGCTTTAAAAAGTAGCTCCTGGGCAGTGGTACATAACCTTTCTTAAATATTTTGGTTCATTTTAAACCGGATGTTAAAACATCTAGGTATTGATTTTCTGTGGCCTGAATGTGCAGTTATTTGCATTACAAAAGTTCCATTATTATAACATCAAGTCAGAAGCATCTGATAAGATGTAAACACAATACAGTGCAATTTATTCTTATGGAGTAACTTATAGAAAACACAACAGAACCTTTTACATGTAGCTATACACTTTCAAACACAATTCTCAATTGTGCCTGGCAGCACACATTAAAGCAGAAGCACGAAAAGAAAGAAAAAGACTATTTGTGGGCTACACAATGGCCAGGCACAACACACTATGGTAGTCAGGAGAATGGCAGAAAATGGCAGCACTTTTCCCCAGGAGTGCTTCAGAAAAGTGGGTTTGGACTAAAAAACTTCTTGTGTGAGGCTCTGACTCCTCCCTGATAGCCCTCAAAGAACAGAGAGGAAGGAGATACTGCAAGTGTAACTGACAATCCAGAAAGATGCTGGACATCTCCAGAGGATGCAGATGCTGTTCTGTCAATGCAGGAATATGCATTAAACATTCAACTGAGACAGATTATCACATGTATACCTAAAAACATTTATCAAATTGTAGCTATTTCTATAGTGGAAAGGAGAAATCAGTTTAGAGTTCATGCCATGAGAAGTATGGACATCCTCACTATGAACTTCAGCATAACATCCAATTTCTGTAGTAAATACCCCAGCTTCTTCAGCACCTACAGGGAGAAAGGGAGCATTTGTGTTTTAAGCTCTTGTATGAGAGAGAAATTGTTTTGCCACAAATGCTTCCTCCTCAGACCAATTTTGAATGTAAGGTGGCCTCATCAGGTATCAAAACATTTTCCACTGCTTTTGACCCCTTTAGCAACTTGTGCTTTGTTCCACCCTTTGCTGCCTCCTTGTTTCTTTCTGTCTGCATACATGTCTTGCAGCGTGTGTTTGAGCACACAGCTCCCTCCTGCACACATTGTTTCTGTCTTAACTTTTTATCCAGAAGGACTTTTGTAATCTCTTTTCCCATTTCACCAACAGCATAGTTCTTGACAGCTGAAAGGGGCATATTCTTACTGTTGAGCACCTTGACTCTGAACATCACCTAGAATTTTTCTTGCACCTTCTTCTGCCATCCTGCTAGAGCACTGAAAAAGATAAGATATATCACAGTGGAAGATACTACTTCCTATATGTTGCTGGGCTCACTGTGTAGAAGCAATACAAGATAACTTTGTAGTCAATATATACACCCCTAGTGCAAAAGTTCAGCACACTGAACAATGTGAAATGCATAGGTAATATCTCATTAAAATAGGAAGGAACTATCTTGGTGGCAAAATAGGCAGTAATCATTCAGACCAAAGGATAACTCTAAGTCAAAATACTTTATAGCACATTGCCACAAAATTCTGTATTCAATAACAATCCTAAATTAGAACAACAAATGAGAAGGAAAGCATCAAGATTGCAAATAACTAGAAGTTGAAAAGACTAATTTGTCATTACGATTAAATAATTTTTTTGGATTGGCATAAATAGAGAAGTAATCCTAAGACATATATTTTTTATCTCAATGCAATATAAAGACTGCATATGATACAAAATGAAAGGGAACAAAAAATTTTGCTCATCCCAGGATTATAATTGCTTTATCTTGCCAAAATTTCTCATTGAGTCAAATACAAAGACCTTCATTCAGTGGTTAACAAGGCCTTCTTCAAGCAAATTCCTCTTGACCTCATCATTTTCTCTACAATTTTCACAGTCTTACAGGCAAATCACAGCTGCCCAATGGCACAATTCATCGGTCATAATATACTATTATATATACATGATAGGCTTTTGTAGGTATGTCGGGGTGTGTGTGCATATGATGTAATGATGTGCAAAATGCAGAATATATGTTATTTAAAATGTAAGATGAAAACGTTATTTCCATCACTGCTAATTTGCATTTCATATTCCCAAAACATCATAATACTATTATAAGGTATTGATCCAAGCATGACCATTTGATTTCACATCAATACTAATATGACTTTTCTGTGATCTGTTGACGTGTGGGATTTTCTGAGTGAAATATATACATACCAATATATAACCATTTTCACTAGTAACACTGGATTCAGCTGTCCTGTATGAAAAGCTGTTGGTAAAAATATAGATCACCCTGTCCTGAAGCTTGAATTTAGATTTTGCTGGTAGACATAGGTTTTCATTCATACTGTTTTCCCAAATCTCTTTTTGATACAGTGGGGTCTTTCTGATACTGCTTGTTGTTTGAAGCCATAGTCAGTATCCTAAGCACAAAGCATGGGTAGCAAAAGTGGTTATGCCATTTAGGAGCAAGAGTGTCTCAAATTCTCATTCAAATCCTCAATATGGTTGTTCAGGACCTGACATAAAAACTGCTGGAATAAGAACCTTCTACTGAGCCTTTCTGAGTTATGTAAATAATACAGTTTATTATGAAACAGTTCTTGCTTTGATGACTTTTGCATAAAGGTTTCAAAGTCATATGGGTCCCACACCGCCATTTCTTTTCTCCCACTACATAGGCATACAGGATGACACTCAAATAGCCTTTAGTCTTCTCAGCACTGGTGACGTACTTCTTCCTACTAAATCCCTTTTTTCAACATTACTCAAGAATTTCAGCTAATGTGGTTATGTTGATTTTTCTCAGTGGTTGTAAACTTAAAATCTGCCCAGTAGTCAGGGACAGTTACTCACCTTTACTGCAGATACCTAGACAGACATCCCCTTCTCCATCTGTACACACACGTACCCAGAGAGCCAACACACTTTCTGCTAATGACAACAGCAACATCTCCATTGATTTATTGGGATTTTACTGACATGGAAAGCCGGAAGGGGAGAATGCAGCCAGATCGGGAAGAGTGCTATATTCTGATGATACTCAGCCACTTCAGTGTCACTGAAATCAGCACATAGAATGCCATTGCTTTTATCTCACCTAACTATCTACGAGGCCTGAGCAAAAACTAGCTGAAAGTGGGTTCATCACAGATTCATCCCAACATGAGTCATTCCAACTTCCTTACAGAGGCAAAGGGATCCAAGGTACAGCCAGAGATTGTCACTTGCCTTAGGTGAAATGTCCTTCTTTCCCACCATTTACCAAGACCTGAAAATGATTCCGAACCTCAAAATCCAGCTAAAGCCATCACTGATTCTGGATTGCAGGGTTACTTCCAGAGGCTTTTCTGCCTTTCATTATGTATGACAGAGCTGTGACCCTTCTTTCCCTCATGAAGTTGAAGTAAGGATGGAGGAATCCAGTTCCTGTTGTGGGACAGGTCAATACGATCACAACATTCACCTTCAATTCCAGACACCATTTTCCTGTGTGCTTTTGGATGGACTCCACATTGCAGGAAAATAATCTCCAAGAACTTCAGGCTCATTGGGCTTGAAGACTTACTTCCAGCCCCAGTGGCCTTCTAAACCAAACCTGGAATACTGGAAGTAATAAAAGCAAGAGTAGATGTGATGAGTTTATATTATATAGGAACAGCATCTCCCTTAAACACCCAGCCAAAGCACAATTACTAGGTAAAAACTTCACTTGGGCTCCAGAGCCTAGTCAGCAGGGGACAAACTCTAACGGCTGATCCAAAGTAATTTAAATTACATTGTGAGTTTGTTAGAGCCCCATCATCTCCTGTTTGGTTCTCTCCATAGAGTGTATATAAACACAATGCATATTAGTGTATATCCTCCCATCTACTTACTTTCACACATCACTTTCTTTACTTTTGAAGATATCAGCATATTGCAGTATACAATTACAGAATCTGAAAACTCAATTAATGTTCTATTTACATGAGTATTAACTAGAACAATGCCTATAAATGCATTAGAAAAAAACCTTCTTATAGATCGCAAATAAACTTTTAAGAACTGACCCAGTGCCAATCCTTTCAGCGCCTCTCTGGATATAGGCAATTATTTTAGTTAATGGCACAGCACAAGGTCCCGGAGTACACACATAAACTCACATTTTCCAAGAGAGACTCAAGCAAGGATTACATAAAAGGTTTTAGTAAAACTGCAGCCTTGTTCTCATCTGAAGCTATTACCCATTCATATTCTCTATGAATGTAAACAGATAATTTACCCTTAATTTAAAGCCCCTTCGCATCAAGCATAATCAGCTTAAGGAAGATATGTGGTCAGCATAAAAAATATGTAGTTTACATCTACGTCTGCGTTTCATATAAGTTGAGCTCTGCCTCCTGTTATCTCTAACGAATGGAAACTTCTGTATCGCCTTCACTCTTCAGCCAAGACTCATCAGGTATTTTCACTCCCTTTTCCAAAATCCTTATGGAGGGTCTGAGTTTGACCACTGAAGCTGAATGTCCCACCAGCATCCTTCTTACACTCCCTTAGTAAAAGATGGACCTTATATTACTTGAGTTTCAATTGAGGATCCTGCAAACTAATTTTCATGAAATTAAAAGACTGTTGGTTAGCAGGAACGCATTGGTGTACTTTCCAGGTTAGCACTTGGGGCTGACTAGTAATCATTTGATTGATTGATTGATTGATTGATTGATTTGAATATTTTTTACTGGGAGGCCAAAAATGACCAGCTGCCAGTATTATGTAACTTTTACATGGAGGCCTGGGACCATCCATCAGGACTCATTCGCAAACTGGAGTGCTACTTAAAAAAAAACCCAGAGCAAATGCAGCCCAGCTTTGCTAAGTTGTCTTATAGAAAGAATATAGCTGATACAATCTAAACAAGCAGAGGTGCCACAGAACAATGTAAACATGGCTCCATCTGCAGTGATGACACCCCAGCCAGGAGCAGAGGTCTAGCTGTGGCCCCAGGAACAACAGCTGATACATACACAGGGCCTGTTAGTGGGAACGGGACCCTGACTTTTAGTGTGAGCAAACTCTTTGCGTTTGACTCACTAAGGAAAATATCCCAGCTCATCTGACTAGGTGTTTTGTGTTTCTTACTCACCATTTAAGACTGATTAATTAATCTCTAAGGCATGCAGCATTGCTCTGACCTGTTGCTCCTGACAGCCCAAGGGGGCATGTTACCTTTTTGTGTTGCTGTATACCTCAGCAGAGCCAACACGGAGACCCTTGATTAAACAACTTAACACTATTTCATTCTACCAGACCATTCCCTTGTTTGGGGGCTGGAAGTACCTTGCCTGAAGGCACAGTGCATCCTTACAGGCAGGAATTCAGGATTGTCAAACCCTGCCTCCCTGTCACTAGCTACTTATTCTGAGAAAAGAGGCCTTTTTAACTTTCCTGTGACCTCTTGACTTAGACATCGTTATCCTTCACTGTGGGAAGAACATACCTTTCCATCTTTCTTACTGTCTCATTCAACCTCATTGGATTCATTGACACAAATAGGCATAGAAACAAAAAATTGCCATAATTGGGTCAGGCCATAGGTCTGATAGTGGCCAGTCATGACTGCTTAAAGAAAGAACAGAAGAAGCAAGGCACACACAGAAGGACCCTTCCCTTGCCAAATCTCCCCTACTACCAGCAGTTACAAGGCCACCAGAGAGCTGGAGTTTGTACCCAGACCATCACCTTACGATGGAAACATCAAAATACCAAATAGCAGCAAATATCCAACCCTTTTTTTTTTTTTTTAAAACTCATAAACATGCTTTTCATTAAACAACACAAATATGCATCTGTAATTTTGTATCACATAGATCCTTATGTGTGAGTCATCAATGTGTTTTGCTGTGTTTCCATACTTGGAAGGAGATAGATGGGCTGGCACTTTTTGGCTATAATAAGCACATAAAGTACATCTTTTTTCTATCAACAGGATTTCCTTAGCTCTTTTTAAAGCTATTTTCACTTCACTCTCTCTCCCATCCTAATCTGTGCATTTTATGAGGAGCCTCTCCATTTCTGTGATCCAATCTTCTCATTTCTTAGCCCCGTTACCAACAAAGGCGTCACACTCACACTCCATAACTTTGTAACTAGGTTAAGGATCCGCTTGCACAGGCAAGCTGCAATCCCTCAGGCTATTCAACACTAAGGGCCTAATCTACACTCAGCTGAAACCATAGTCTTTAAAAGGTTCAGTAGGTTTTGACCAACTTCATCAAGCTTAGAGGCAAGGCCCTATAGGAGGCATTACTAAATCTGCCCCAGTGCATAGCACATTACACTCTGTAATTTGCTATTTTTGCAATACGGCACATTTTCTACAATTTGAAATATAATTCAGTCCTAGTATTTCTCCTGTGTACTGCTCTGCAAAGGGCATCAAGTATCCCTAGATACAAAAGCTGGGTTTGAAAAAAAAAAAAGCATGATATTCAATATAAATATTTTACATAACTGGGAAGAGCATTGCTTACAAAACAGAACTTAAGGCCTATCTAATTGAAATGTGTGGGGTGCTTTATTTCTTGCTAAGGATTGGTTGGTGCAGGTGAAGGCTCTGCTGGGTGCAGCTGAATGGACAAGCACAGCTTTGCTATGTGTTTCTGCTTTTTAAAAAACTTTACAGGACCAAAATAGGGCAGTTCATAAGGCAAGCAACAGTCAGGCCTCCTAACTTTCAGGTTGATGAACCTCCTTTTGTTTATTTCATCAGGGAACAAAGAAAAGAAGTGCCCAGATCTGGGCCTCTTTGGCCAGGCAGTGCCAGGAGCGTGGTGAGGAGCTGCGGGAAGGCGTCTCTGCCCATGTCTGAGTGGCCGCGGCGCCCTGCTGCCTGCTGTCCTCTGCTCCTCATGACGGAAAGCTTTGACCCGGCCACATCTCTGCTTCTGGAGGAAAAAGCAAAGCTTTCTCTTAGAGCTATTTCAGCTCCCAGGACCCTTGTGCTGCCCTGGCTCTGCTAGCAGCTGCCCAACGAGCATTTCTGCCTTTCACATCCTTTTCCCCTGCTTACACAGTCCACACGCTAGTATTTTCCTTTTTTTCTCTCTTCTTTTTTTT
>VZZY01015865.1:74881-130608 GCA_013400335.1 Eurystomus gularis
CCTCTCTGGACCTATAGGCCACCCAGTTCTTAATGCACCCCAAGATACCAGTGGCCTTCTTGGCCACAAGAGCATACTGCTGGCTCACAGTTAACTTGTTATCCACCAGGACTCCCACAGTCCTTCTCTTCAGAACTGCTTTCCAGCAGGTCATCCCCTAACCTGTACTGGTGCATGGGCTTATTCCTCTCTAGGCGCAGGATCCTTACACTTGTGCTTGTTGAACTTCATTAGGTTCTTCTCTGCTCAACTCTCAAGCCTGTCCAGGACTCACTGAATGGCAGCATAGCCTTCTGATGTAGTAACCACTCCTCCCAGTTTGGTGTCATCAGCAAACTTGCTGAGGGTACACTTTAACCCTTTCTCCAGATCACTGATGAATGAACAAGACTGGATCCAGCCCTAACCTGTGCAGAACACTGCTAGCAATGGGCCTCCAACTAAACTCTGTGCTGCTCATCACAACCCTCTTTGCTCTGTTGTTCAGCCAGTTCTCAACCCACCTCACTGTCCACTCATCTAACCCACACTTCTTAAACCTATCTATGAGGATGTAATGGGAGACAGTGTCAAAAGCCTTGTTGAAGTGGAGGTAGACAACATCCACTGCTCTTCCCTCATCTACCCAGGTAGTCATACTATCACAGCAGGCTATCAGATTGGTCAAAGATGATGGAGGGTGGCTTGGCAATAACATCTGCCAGCTCCCTCAGCACTCGTGGGTGCATCCCAGGGGGGCCCAAGGATTTGTGGAGGTCCACCTTGCCTAAATGATCTCTAACCTGATCTTCCTCAGCCAAGGGAGAGTCTTCCTTCTTTCAGACTTTCTCTCCTACATCAAGGGACTGGGAATTCCTAGCAGCTGGCCTTAGCAGCAAAGACTGAAGCAAAGATGACACTCAGTAACTCCATGTTCTCTGTATGTTCTGTCACCAGGGTGCCAACCTCATTCAGCATTGGGCCCACATTTTTCCTGGTCTTCTGTATGCTACCGAAGCTCTTGAAAGCCTTCTTGTTGTCTTTGACATCCCTTGCCTGATTTAATTCCAAGGAGGCCTTAGCCTTCCTTATGGCATCCCTGCATACTCTTACAACTTTCCTATATTCCTTCCAAGTGGCCAGTCCCTTTTTCCAAATACTGCAAACTTTCTTTTTCCATTTGAGTTTTTCCAGAAGCTCCTTGCTCACCCATGCTCATCTCCTGCTTCCTTTGCCTGATTTCTTATTCATAGGGATGCACCAATCTTGAGCTTGGAGGAAGTGATGCTTGAATATTAATGAGCTTTCTTGCACACCCACGTACCCCACCTTCTAGAGCCCTAACCCATGCAATTCCTCCAAGTAGGTCTCTGAAGAAGTCAAAGTTAGCTCTTCTGAAGTCCAGGTCTGTAACACTACTTACTGCCCTGCTTCTTCCACACAGGATCTTGATCTCCATGTTCTCATGGTCACTGCAGCCAAGGCTGCCCTCAACTTTCACATCCCCAATCAGACCTTCTTTAGTTAGTACTTCTTTGTTAGTACAAGGTCTAGCAGCACACCCTCTCCTCTTTGGTTCCAAGGCCAATCCTAGTTGAAGTACAGTTCCACAGCTGAAGTCAAATACATCTGCAGAAGTGATTAATTTTTCCTGTTTTTACTGATTACTTTCATTGATCAATACTTTCAGTGGTGCATACCACTAGTACATTTAAATGTCAATGCGGGAATTAATTATCCTTAGTTATTTCCTTTCAAGAGTCATGAGAGATAACTTCTTTTTTTGAGATTTAAGGCCAGCTTTGTCTTCAAAATTGTCCAGAAGAGTTTGTACAAAACCTCACAAGCTTAAAATACTTTTAAAGTATTTTATTGTGTAAGAATTTTTACAAAATATTTTAAAGTAATAAAAATTAAAATATTTAATCACTTAAAAATAGGTATATTGAAACCCCTGTAATTTCAAAACCCAGCTACATGTGAGTTCTGAACAAAAAGGGGTTTCTCTAAACAATGATAAAATATTAATGATACAAGAGAAGATTCAATTATATAACTGTGTATTGTAGTTCTCAATGATTTATAAAAGGCAAAATTCAGATATGCTGTACAATAAATGATCATTAAAGGAGACTACAGTTTGGTCTAATAGAATCCCATTATTTAGAAATGGAAAAAGAAACCCTATTAGATTATAGAGTTAATTCCCTGCCAGTGCTGAGGTCACTGCTCTTTCACTCTTAGTCTTTTCTACATGAGAGCTCTTGGTACAATTGAAGAGTCTTCTTGAGCAGAGTTACAGAAAGAGAAGTTCTGTGTTGACCTTGCCGCTCCCATAACAGAATGAAAATAGCTGTTGTGGGTAAATCACCTTAACATAAAAATTTAAAGAAAAATCTGTTAAAATCTGGGGTTAAATACTCCAAAGTGGCAATACACCCCAGTATTGGCAGTATATGAGGATTAAAGACCAACTGAAAAAAAGCCTCAACGGTGTGCTGAAATGAAACTGCTTTTAGCACAGCATGAAGAGCCTTCTGACATACACAAACATATGAGCTAGTTTTCTCTACCTACAGCTATTGAGAAGTTTCAGCCGATACTGGTTTCAATAGGATCTACTGAGTATACTACTCTTAAGAACAAATCCATAGCTTGGGAGACATTTTTAGTTTTATGTTGAGGTTGAAATGCAGTAGGAGGATAAAGGCCCTCTTACAAGTGTTTAGTTGGAGTAGCAGGGAAGAGAAATGGATCAGATAGATTGATTCCAGAAAAGTCCCCAGCACGATTACACCTGTGTGGGCAGAGTGGGTAGGAAACCCTTAAAGACTCTTCTTTCTCAGTCCTTAGGCAGAGGAGAAGGGAAGGGGAAGACATGCTGCTACACATGTTGAAGAGGACTGCTATCCAACCGAAACTGGAGCGCTCTGAAACCTCTCTGTAGCCTTCAAGTGCAGGCTCAAAAAACTTACCTGTGTATTTCTTATGCATTTCCCAGAGCAGTTTGGATTCTGTGGTCTCATTTTCCTCCCAATGATACACTAGCCTCAAAGGGTGTGTTTTCTGAAGAGGATTGTGGTGAACCGACCCACATATTACGAATTTCTGCCTTATTAAAGGAGAAGGATATCAGAGGGTCACACAGACCTTGGGCTTTCTCAGTGCAGCAGTTTCAGGCAGAAAAGAGCACAGATTTCATCTGGGAGTATCCTGCTCTCTGAGGGGAAGTCGTGCCTCCCAAATTTTTCTGCACAGAAGTAAAAGCTGAGACATGTGCCCTTTGAGGTGTATTGAATTTTTCTCAGGGGCAGGTGTGCTGGAAAGGCAGTTTATCCCCCTCACTATTAACTACTTCTCCTTTCACAGCAACCACAGGTTCTACCTCCACAAAACGTCTGTGAGGCTCCAGGTGATGCCCACCCCAATGCCACACAGTGCCCCAAACTCACTTTCATATGTCACTTATTTGCTCACTGAAGCTATGAATTGCTCCCAAACAATTTTTCCTCCTGAAAGCCATTCTGTTCTCTTTGCTGTGAGCACCTGGATCCTCCCTTTTGACCCTGGCACCAAACTGCCTTGCATTTTAAAGGGCTGCAATGACAGGTCTCAAAATGCCTGGGTGTCCTCGTTGATGCTGACAAACTGGTGCTGCTGACAGAGCCACTGCCTCCTTCTTCAAGGAGCTGCGGAAGAAAAAATTGCTTTTATTGGAGGAGCTTCTATTTGTCTGCTGAGCATAATTAAACTGGGATTTGTGATTTTAACAAACTTGGTATTAACAACACTGCCAGCTGTTGAATAACTAAAATTATTGCTTACTTTTAGTGGCTGCCTGCAAGAGAACTGGGAAATAAGTTTTCTTTGTTACTGTATCAGGAGGCACAAGTCACTTAAGTCATTAAGTTAGGCAAACGATAGCTATAAAAAAATATCAGCTACTGCTAATCAGTGCAGCTCCATGAGGATACAGTATCTAAAAATCCACACCAATTCATTGTTCTAAAGAAATAGCTTCAAAAAATTCCTTACTTGGTTGTCACAGTGTAATTTTTAGTTTGTTTCTTTGTTTGTTTGCAATAGAAGTCCTGGGCTGGATAGTTGTTTCACCAGCATACAACTCAAACAAATGAGATGTCACTGATGGAAAACTGATGGAAAAGAAGATTTGAACAATTATACAAAACAGATAAGCCATTAGCTTCTCCCAGGATCTAATGATCTGCTCTGCAGGATCATTCAGGCTACAGATGTAATTAAAGCTGGTCCTGAGTCATTCTGTTGCAGCATAAAACAGCAACAAAAGGGAGTCTTTGGCAGCCCCCATGCAGGGGAGGACTAGGATGAGACTGGTGTCTGACACAGGTTAAGACTGAAATATATTTCAAATACAGGGCTAAAAGAAAGAATTGGAATTTCATTACTATTTTATTTAATAGGTTTGGAAGTATAATCATATCTGGATAGAGACCTGAACATGCTTTTCCACACTGTGTCACCTGTGGGAAGGTCATTATTCAGTTATGCTGTTAATTCCATGTTTAAATTACTGAGCTATTTAAAACAAATCTTTCAACCTGTTGCTTTTTTTGGTTGATAAGCACCATCTCTGGTTTTGACCTCGTCTTGCTGAAGACACTGACAGCTGCATCTGCACAATTGATTTGTTTTCCAGTGGAAAACCACAGCTTTGGGATAAATTAAGTGCAAACCCCAATCCATACGGCCAGTTTGTTCAATCGATCTAAAAAGCTCCTTGCGAGCTAAGAAAGTCAGCTAGGCCTGTGTGGCCAGAAGGAAACCATTAAGACTGTTTATTGCTATCCTGGGCCACTTTAAAATTACACACACGATTGCGTTTCAATTTTCCCATTTGAAAAGAATAAGCATACATGCAAAGGCGTCCCTAGCTGCAGGCTCATTGCTCTTCAAGCAACGCCATTCATTGTCCTGGGAGAAGGTGGCCTCCTTTATGCCTACCCCAATATTTTCAAGAAACAAGCCAGCTTCTACTGGTAGACAGCTACACACACACTTAATAGAGCTGGCTCCTGGCTTTGCCCAGGTTGGCTAGAATTTTGCTTTCCAATTTTCTGTTCAGTCCCAAATTCCACTCTAAATTGCCTTCCCAACGGCTTACCTCTGCAAGGCATCTTCGTCAGGTACAGCACTCTGTAAATATTACTGTGGCAGCCAGAGTTAAGGAAGACATTTACTTCTACACCATTTTTTATGTGATTCACAAAAACAACCACTTAACTTATCAATGGCATCTGTAAACATGTAAAAAGACAGATAAATAAAACTAATTCAGGCTAAATGTATTCTGTAATCTAGCGTACTCTTGAAGGGCTTTCTGATACCCGCAATCCGACCAGAGGGAGTGTGTGGAAAAAAAGAAATGGTAAGTGTGCAGAATGAATGGAAAGAGCCCTGCTCTAAGATAGACTTTTAAGTGTTAACCAATAATATTTAAATTATTTGGTGAAAATATATGATACGTTTAGTTTTATTCCATTTGAAATAATTCAGCTGGTAAGCCTTTTTTTCAGAAAGCAAACTGTTGTTACTGCCTCACAGCTCCAATTTATTATCAAAGTAATAACCTTGGCAAAAATGTCTATTATTTCAGCTCTTGAATAAAGACTTGCTTCACATGTCTAATGCCCTGTGTAAGGGAATTAGCAGGAACTCATCTCAATGTGGTTTTAAAAGAGGAAACTAAGCAGACAGCCTTGTTAATTTAGCATATAGACTTGGAATAAAGTACAACATCCATCATCTCTTGAAATTCAATTAAAAATTGGTCTTGCATCCAAGGAGAAGGAGCCAATTTTCTGCTGGAAGCAGAGTCTTGGAAGATCACTAAAGCCCTTAATGGTTCTTTCATTGTGGGAGCCAGTATGAAAGAAAAAACAGTTTGGGAGTTCAGATTACCCCTCACATTAAATGCTACAACATGTGTAATCTTCAGTTTGGGACCGTTGCTTTTGATGCAATTCTTTCTCACCATGGGCACATGAGGAATTCCAGCTGTGCCTCTTCTCTGGTCCTTAAAATATTCCCTTGTGCCACTGTACACTGCAGCAACTCTGAACAGGCTTTTGCATGCTGGGTGAAGTACCCTTTCTTACCATATGTTGTGTACAATTCTTATTCTCCTGCAGTAGGTTTCTATGTGTGATAAAAAGATGCTTGCAAACACACGCACACACTCTGAGATTTAATATCTGGGGAAAGGGAAACCTGAAAATATGTTAACAAGATTTTCAGCATTAAACACAATTTTGTTTCAGATTTCAGCTGTTAAACATCTTAATTTGTTTTGCTTTTTACTCCAGTAACATAATGCTAATACACTCTGACAGCTCGTGACTCTGTGCCGAAGAGGTTTCGCAAACCAATCTCTTTACTTGAAATCTGATTTACAAAGTGCCTCAGTCCTTTAGCTGGGTGGCAGCAGTCACCGTCACAACATTTGCCACAACTTGAGTAGGAGCACAATCTGGGCAGTTTTTCCTTACTTGTTTATTTTCTTTTAGTGGAGGATTCACTGAGATGAAAGAATCCTTTTAACCATTTAATGTTCTCATCCATCAATAAAATCCAGAAATGACCAGAAAATGGTCATACAATGTCTGTCACACTCTAAAGGAAATAGTGGACTTTTTGTTTTACAACATATATTTAAACTCTTGGTGCAGAATACAGGTAACATCTATGCAGTTTGTTGTTACAATATTTGCTTTGGATGAGTTGGTCTAACAGTTAATGTAGAAATCTTGGGGACTCCATGTTCTCCTTCCAGCCCAATCTAGCTTTGGGCTTCTCCCCACCAGCAGCAAGGTCAGGCTGCTTTCTGGGTGCTCATCCTACATACAGCTGCAGGTCACTGCTGAGCCAGCAGGAGCATTTGTTCAGCTACAGGCCAGCCCCAGCCTTGTGTTGGCCATCATTTTCCCGGGAAATCAGGTTTTTGTCATATGTGGAGTACCTGAGGTGGCATTTCATATCACAAAGTCCTGCAGAACAGGCATGAAAAATAATATACCACAATATCTGCTTTCAGAGGTAGTCCTCTAGGCTGCTGCCTGCTCTTGGCAGGGGTACGTATCTTCTCTGTGTGTGTACATATGGCTTCTCCTGAATGAGCCTATCCTGGCATGTCCCAGTATCCTGACAGGCACGTTACGTAGCATAACCACTTCCAAAGGATAAGCACCATGCGGAATGTTGGAGTAATTCTATGATTAACTGGAGAAGATGATTTGGCACCAAAACTTGGTGAAAAATCTTTTGTTCACCTCTTGTCCCAGTAAAATAGGGGGGTTTTAACATTTATTTTACTAGGATAAAATATCTATTATGCTCCAGGCAAAACACATAACTGCTGCTGTGGGAACAGCAGATGTTTCCAGCTCTCCCCCTCCAGAGGTGAGACACGGGAAGCCAAGCTAACTTCACCTAGCTAAGAAGCCCAGCCTGCAGAGAAGACCAGAGAAATAAACCACACCTCACTGCAGCAGGCACCACTCATGAAAGCATCTGTCTACAGTTTTAAAATCCCCTTTCTTCCAGAAACGGAACACCTTTGGCTGTATTTTCCTCCTAAAAGGGCATTTAACCAGAAGGATTCACTTGCTTCACCCAGCTCCAAGCATAGGAAATGATCTGCTAATGCGACAGGTCTGTACACTAAATAACCGTGGTCTGCGTGGAGATGCTGGAGCTGGCTTCAGCCCAGCCAGCTGCTCCTGGTAGTCTGGCTGAGGCAGTGCAAAGCATGCTGCCGCTTTGTGTGCCATGCTTCTAGACAGGCTGGCTCCATGCTGATGGGCTTCTTGCTCTGGTGACTTTTACTGCAGTATCCAGATAGCCAGGTCCTTCTGAACTCTGCAGTCTCTATACTACAGTCACAGTAATTGTTAAATGCAGGCTTGTTTGTTTGTTGTTGTTTATATATGATTTTTTTTTAATCTATACTGAGTTTCTAGCATCTTTATTGCCAGGTTGTAGCCTAAATTAAATTCATTAGCAAAGATATTCTTCCTCTGGACAAATTAGTATCTTTGTCCCATTTATCCATTTGGAAATAGATATCTTTTCCTGTCTCAGTGTTTTTAAACCTTATTCAACTAATGATTGCAAAGCACGTTACTGGTTTTTTGTGATGATGGGCTCTGTAAGCACCAGGCATTAAGTGTGTGGTCCAGGAAGCACCTCACAGACTCCAGCCCCCTTTTCTGCTTCAGCTACTCGAAATATAGTTGAAAAGTTGAAAAACGAAGTCTAGGTACCTTATGCTTCTACGTAAGACTGGTAGTTCTGGGTACCTGACTTGAGGCCTGCTAAAGATGTCTGATTATCTAGGGGTGTGCAATCAGGTATTCTTGAAAATCCAGCTGTTTCCAAGCCCCTAACATTGGGTGCTCAGGTATTGTGGTATTCTACATGATTCAAAGTCTTGTCCAAATTATTTTATATTGCTGCAATACAAAGGAAGTAATTGATATTTGTATTCAAGCTGCATCTCAGTATTGTCAGAAGAGATACATCTTGCCTTAAAACTGTAAACAAATAAAATGATATTGTAAAATTTATTTCCTTTCTATGATGAAAAGTACTATGGCAGCCTGTAGAAAAATGTGTCTTCTTACATTTGTCTCGCCAGCCACAAGGATTTAATAAAGATTCTTAGTGCAGCATACACAGAGCCTTGCCACACCTGTACTGCTTCAACTATCTTATAATCTACCTATTTCTGCAGCTGGGCAGAGCAGGCTCTGGCCAAACATGGCTCCTGGAGAGCTGAGGTGTGCTGTGGGTCCACAGCTGGATTTTATTTGTGTGCAGGATAAGGCTGAGATGTGCAGGATGAGACTGAGAAACTGGCTATGTTGTAAGTTGAGAACAAGAAGGGAGAAGGGCTGCAACTCCACCATTTACCCTTTGAGAACTTGCTCCTTGCTGAAGTCATTTTTCCATCATCCATTTCCATCAAGTTAGCTATCACAAATCTTCTGCATCTGACGATTTATAAGCCTTCTTCATTTTACTTTGCCTATAGCTGGTAGGAGCTCAAGTTGATTAGTGTCAAAGCTTACTGCGCACAGTGTAAGCCTTCAGCTCCTGGGTTAACAATGTGTGAGGGTTATTGTCAACTGGAAGTGTGTGCAAGTAGCCAGGTCTAACTTCAGGTACACAGGATGCTTCAAAAGACTTGATGGAGCAAAGAGAAATGTATTAATGTGTGTAATTGTATTCATGCTGTAAACAGATTTTAAGCACTCAAGATTAAGAGAGAGATTGAGAGAGCCAAGTATTGAGTGATAATATTCCATCATAAATTGTTTATCTGCATCTATACCTTGCTTAATTATTTTGTCTACCTAACACACAGACCTATGTGAAAAAATACAGCTTTGAAGTTAATGTACCACCTACATAAATTTGAACAGTATATAAAGAATTGCAAAAGCTATAAATGTCACAGTACATAATCACCCAGGCGTTTCTCCCAGGTATAAACCCAAGCACACAGAAGACTTGTAGCTTGTGCAAGTCAAAAGCTTTCTCCTTCCCCTTCACCCCCCACACTGAAGTGAATCGCTGTGAAGGCAGCACAGCCACCTGATCTCCTCGGTCTTTTGGTTACCCAAAGGTTTCTCAGAAATCCATCATCTGCAAAGGTGATTTGATGAGGCAAGCCTTGCAAATGGAACTACAACCACCATCCTCTTCTATATAAGACACAGCACAGCAAAGGCATCAGGTCGCTGTGACAATTTTGATTCCCTTAGGGAAAGCTTCTGTGTGTAGTTATCAGTTGCGGATGCGCCCGGCTCCAGTGTTGCAGAACATTGTGGTAGATTAGCTTTGCCACCACATACAAAAAAGTTGGCTGTCATGATTTTTGTTGAAACTTACTTCTAGTTTTGGTTGTCAAACCACATATATTTATACTGGACTATAACATCCAGTCAAATGAAATATTTCACCAGCAAAGGTCTGGAAGAATTAAGGACCTTTATTCCTCTAAAAAGATTTCGAATATGCAGCTGGTTTTCTGCAAGGAGAATAGAGCTGATTCTGCAGCAAAACCTTCCCATGTCTTTTCACCTCACTGTGGGCAAAAGCACATTAGCCACTACCTCTAAAAGAGATAATGGCTTTTCAACTGTTGTGTGCCCATGTGTATCTGCAAGAAGTGCTCTGAGAGATAACAGCTTTGGCAGAGGCAAAATAGAGAGAATGAGAGTTGGAAATGGCAGACTTGCCTCTGCTGCTACCTCCCAGCTTTGCAGTCAGCATGCATATGCTCGCTAAATGTGTACGTTGCATCCCAAGGTAAGTGTTTGAAAGTGGTTTTGTGAGGCTGCAAATTAATTCTGAAATTCAGCTTTGGTTCATTGGTACAGACTTGTAATTATATCAGTTAGCAGCAGCAGCACACTTTGCCATAGTCTTTTCAATGTTGGCCTACCTTTTCCAAACTAGTAACAAGATAGAAAATGCATTTAGGACTACTGGTAAGATATGTGTTAACTGGTTTCTTTATGCAGAGTACTGTCCTTTTATCCCTGCATTTTAAACGCAGCCTGTGAGCTGTGAATACTTGGAACGAGAAGGCAGAATGCATTTCACGGGTCTAACATTGCTCTCTTCACACTTTATGTTATTTAAAGCCTAACTGGGACATGGCTGGGCAAAGAGGGTTTGCAGGAGTCATGTGTGGCTTCAGCGTGAGGCTTTTCCCCACTAGACTCCACAAGCAGTGCCTCTGGCTCCCCATCAGACTCCATAAGCAGTGCCTCCTGCTCTCCAAGGGATGGTCGCACTATGAGCACTGCCTCCGCCCAAGAATGGTTCCAATATAAAGCCATGGAACCAGGAAGGGTATTCAGTGAGGACTACAGAGCATCGGCTATAGCTTTGCAGAGGGGTAAGCATCCCTCTTGCATGTTTAACTCACGCTACATTTTACTACAAGGATCAGCAAGAAAAGAGATGCCCTCCTCTCCCCCTCCAAACACCAACCCTGCACCATGCTGTGAGAAGAGTCACAGCCCATTCTGTACTTTCTATCTGTTTTGGGCTCTTATTGCTTGCAAAACTTGAGTGGCTTCCAGTTTAGTAATTTCCCCTTATCAGGAAATTCAGATGAAATTACATTCCTACCGGAGGCTTTTAGAGGTATATAGGAGTCCTGTTTGCCTTTACAGGAGATGTATTTTTCTGGTACGTTTTTTTCCCAGCCAAGTGGTGGTCACATGCTCACTTCCAGCGGCCACAACCCCTCCTGATTCTCGCTGCACATCTACCTCTAAAAATGAGCATTTTGTTGTCTTGTACCCCAGTTCCCCAGCCTTTTCTCAGGAGAGAGAGACAAGGGAGAAGAAAAGTGGGGTGAACCCCCTCTCCACAAAGTTTATTACATACTCAATCAGCTTCCCATTATCAGGAAGGGAATCCATCTGAGACCAAATCTTTGCTAAATTGTGCAGCAAGAACTGTACCTAAAGCCAATTCTCAAAACTAAGTGGTAGCTGCCTGCTTTTAACTGTCCCCCAGAAGAGTTGTCTGGACAAGGATCAATACTCATGAGATGAGCAAGCTACTGCTGTTTATTACCTGTGCCTAGAGCCTCCACAGCTACCAGTGCCCAGCTGTATTTGCTGGTGATTTCTGTACCAAAACACTTGCTAAAGAGAAAACAGAGAGCAAAACAAAGGGGGTCAGCTGGACTCCAGAACAAGGGCACAGAGAGAGACAAGCAGCCTTTGTCCTACCTGGCTGTGATGGAGGAAAGAGGAGGGATAGAGGAGTGCAAGGAGGCACAGAGCTCTCCTGGGGGACCTAGCACACATCCCCCTTCACATGGGATATCCTCTGCCTTGATCCCCGAGCCTCAGCTATAGCAGCCCCCTTCTCTCCCACACCATCTCCTGTTTCTTCCATATGCCCCCAGCTTCCATTCAGCAAGCCATCGTCCTCTACCGGAGCATGCTGAGCAGGGTGGTCTCCCTCAGTGTCCTCCTGGCAGCCTCTATTATCTGCAGACAAAGGTGCTGGTGAGGTGAGCAGGTGACACAACTCCCCTTCTACAAGGTTTGTGGAATTATTTTGGCATTAAATCAGTGCTAGTGGAGTGCACCCCCATCGGTGCCTGTTTAGGATCATTAAATGACTCTGGACAGGTCAGAGCTGCCAGGTCACATTCACCAGAAAATAATAATTACAAAAAGTCATACCAAGATTTCCACCATTTTACCTTGCTCAGAAGGGTCACAATCACCTAAACCATGCCTGTCTGGGTGCCCAGCAGCCTTGGTGCAGAGCTGCTGAAGTAGAAATAGCTGCCTGCCTGCCTGCCTCCAAATCCAGCCTCCGAGCAACCTCCAGCGGCAGTGAGCGGTTCCCACAGACACGGCACTGATGCTCGTCTCTGGGAACCCCAGAGTACCTCTACCACCACAGAGTAACGCTGGCCCTCTGTCCAGAGACGTACACGTAGAAATAATGTAAGACCACTATCATTTCCATTAAGGCATTGGGATAAAAATCTACTTTCAAAAAATTAAATTGTCAGTACTTCCTCATGACTCATCTAACAGCCGAGATGTGCTTCTGGCACAAAACCAAACTTGTCATCCATTGAAGACCCAATTAAGAATAAAAAAAAAGGGGTAGTTATTAGTTTAAAATTTTGTGTGAACTTTCTGTTGGTTAGTGGTGAAGCCGTGCACTTGTTGAGATTCAAGAATTAGTGAGATACCTCAGCACATGCATAACTAAGCACAAATTCAAGGATCTTTGCTATGTAGAAATGGAATTAACCAAGCACATATTTAGCTTTGCAATACATAAAGTGCTTTATTGAATCCAAGTCTGAACCACAGGCCGCCGACATCAATGAAAGATCTTCTGAGGACTTTGGGTTCAACTCACAGAAAGCCATCTCTGCTCATCTGTCACCACCATAGGCAGACATGCTCTTGTAAATACTCAGCTACAGCTTACAGTAGCAATCCATGGGGTATTGTCTCATCTCAAGTATGTATTTTTTATTGTCCCATATCGTATACTATGTTTTGTGGAATATAGCTTGGTTCAGCCTCCCTCAATCAAGCAGAAGCTTTTACCAATGAGATGTATGCACTCTGCAATCCAGTTTCACAGACACATCACATGCGGTATGGGAAGTCAGTTATAATAAGTGAAATCAACACCACCAAAGGTAATCAACATTTTATTTATAAACATACATTTACTATAAAAGCTGTTGCATTTTAGACAAGTCTTCCTAATTTCCAGAGGCATTTTAGAATAAATAAAATAAAGGGAAGATTAGCGTAACTGATATTCAACATTAGCCCCAGCTAGGAGAGCAATCCTTGCCCTTGAATGGACATGCAGATAAGGATGGTCCCCTTCTGGTTCACCAACCTTTCGGACATTCACCAAGAACTACAGATGTACTGCATCAATAACACTACATAGCAAGAGTAAGGAAAAAATACACCATGGAAAATGGGGTTGTGAAATAAAGATGGGTTACGACACTTGTTCAGGTTCTCTGAAGTAGTAAGAGGCTAAATAAATTCTGAAGCATCTAAAACCCATTACATACATTGTATTTGCTTAGCAATAATAAATCACTTTTTGCAACAAATACATTTACATTGTAGTTCAAATGTAGTAAAGCGTTATTTTCTTTCTGTGCTCACAGTTCCCGATAAGAAATGTATCATATTCATGTGTTTAAACTGGGGAAAAAAAAAAAAGGAAAAAAAAAGTCTTAGCCTGAATGAATTTGTCATGTGAGACTCCAAAGGAAATATAAAATCAAACATAAGCTGTTGGCAAGTACAATTTAGAAAACTGTTGAAAATTATTCTGTGCTGGTGAATAGATGTTCATTAGAGGGAAAATAATTGTGATCTGAGAACACTGCTTCATTTCGCTTTACATACAATCAACTTTGCTAAAACATGCATATATGAAACTAATTGATAGACCCTGGGATCAATTTCTAAGCAGCTTCAGAGACCCAGTGGTGCATTCGCAGTGCAATGCATACCCCTACCCCACCCCTTGCCCATGCATTTTTGTCCCAACCATGCTCCTAAGCCCTTTGGGCACTTACCCCCCTACATGAATGAGAAGCGGATCTAACCTCTGTGACAACCAACCCTTTTATACACTTGGGGACCAATTTGCACATCTAAACTCTATCAGATGGGTGAAGCAGTGGTAGTGACTCATACCAAACAGATGCACAAGCATGCATGATCTCATTTAAAAATTAGGCCCAGACATCATATATTCACATATCCCTAAAGCAGCACATGGAATTATAGAGATGTACAAAGTCGGTTATAAAATCTGCTTCTTGGATTTCCATGTTACGCATTATTCTGCGGGAAAATGTTATGATGACCACATGCAAAGAGTAAGCATCCTGGTTATCAAAACTCTTTAACAGTAAATCATGCAGATGGCTGATCGAAATATTGGACATCACTTTTATTTCCAAAACATTAATCTGATTTTTTTTTGTTCTTTTTTAAAAAATATTCCCCAGGTGAAGTCCACAAAGGACTTCAGCTTTTTGGATTTATTGCATCCATAAGTCATTGCTGACTGTGTGCAACAGCTTTGCATTTTCTAAGGCACAATATTAAGGAAGTAACACGTAACTTTCCAGCAGATAGTCACCTCCAATGACAACATCATACATGGGTTTTCAATGACACACAGTTTTGCATGGGTATGCAACTCATATGCAATGTCTAGCATTTAAATAAATAGTTACTAGCTAGAGAACAATTCAGAAGTATTGCTTCCCAAATAACCACTTCATTTCCATTTACCAACACATCAAAAGACAAGGATGTGCACAGAAAATAAATCTCTAATAATTTAGTTTTATCATGGTTTTAAGGCAGAATACGTAGATTTTTTTTTCCTCAATTTTACATTTCATTGTGAACTGCTGAAATAGGATACTTCCATAACTGTTTACCAAACAGTTATATTGCAGGATGTTCTACAATTGTAACACACTCCCTAAACTTGTTTGTGTATTGCAGATAAAGTGACACAGCTCTGATGGCTCTTTCACGGAGCTGCTGGATCACTTTAGTGATCCATGCTTAATCAAAAAGCACAAAGGAAAACTGGCCCAAACACAGGCAAGTTAAAGTTTTCTTGCCTACTGCTGCCAGTCCCCTCCCTGCCCACCTTCCACACTCCCGGGTTTTGCTGACTTTGTCATGGTAGTGTACGGAGGAACACAAGCTCAAGGCTTTTTAATTCCCTGCTCTGGAGGGCACCCACACCACACATGTTTCTCCATATGAGATTTCAACCAACTGTAATGTTTGCAAGTGAACAAGCAGATCTCAAACCAGCCTACACCATCAAGCTTCACCAAAGCATCAAACCACAGCTGGGAGACTCACAATTCAGCTGTGCCTGCCCACTCGGCCACCTCTCCCCCACATCATCTTTGACTGAGTTTAATAACAACACAGGCTACGGAACTTGGTAAGAAGAATCGCTCCTAATGGGAATCTTGCTGCCGTTCATAGTATACAGTCTTTAGGTTTAATGAAGAAATCTTTATTTGAGAGAATATTAAGCTATAGTCATGAACATAACTTGAGGTACACAAACAAAAAAAATCCTATCGCTAAAGGTGCAATAATTTATTTGTATAACTCCTACCCTCCACTGAAGGTAATATAAACACAAAATGCTTCAGAATTACAGGATGTATTATCAAACTAGTCTCTGTATAAAAAGTTATAGCTTCAGTTATAACAGAGTCCTGCTGTGATGTTTAGTTTTTCATGTGCACTGATTAGATACTATCTTAGCATTAATTCTCAGCTCAAGTTGGCATTTTCTATAAAGGTTCTGTAAACTTGAACTTTGTAATTCCTAGAAATGTTAAAACGAAACGGCTTTATTGCATGTTTTTTTTTCTTATTACTTTCAAAAGAACAAGATAACAGACTGTAAATCATAAGCATACCTGAAAGGTGGGTTTTTTTTATTTTTATAGTACTTAGGCTTTGCCTTCTCAAACATGGTTGGACTTATTTTGCAAACTTCTTAAGAAAGGGAAAAACCGATGTATTGCATTTTAAAGGAGCATGTGCAGCATTTTTATGAGTTTTTCAAAATGAGATGAGAGCCATGATGTCCATGGATTCAAGCTCTTACAAGTGATTGTCTGGAGGCAGCCAATACGTATGAGAAGACAGTTCCTTCTTGAAAGTCATTAGGACTGAAAGTCATGTCACAATGTAGTCGGCTGTCCAGCAGCTGGGTAAAACAAAACCAATACAAGTCATTCGTTGACAAATTTCAACAAACATACATAGACTTTTTTGCTCATATGACCTATAGATTTCAGAAAACCACATCTGGAAATATATATAATTTGTGCCCTCATCTCCTTCCTCCTGCAAAGAAGGATTATTTATTTATTTTATTTTTTTCCATGCCATATGGACAAATGCATTCCACATGCACATTTATTTCATTTTACTCCCAAAGTACTTAGGGGTCTATTTAATTTCAGGCTTTGCAATGGCAAAATAGTAAAGCAAGGACTGATGCATTACCTTTAGCTGTGCCTAGTTTGTGTTACGTGGTAATACAGAGCCCTTGTGTTATTTGGCCATACAGGGAATCTCATGAATTTACATCTTACCTTTGACTTCAACACTCACAAACCTGTAATTATTCCCTGTGTTTGACACTAAATACTGAGTTCCCATCCTTTTGAGGTTTTGTTGTAGAGAAATAACCTACCAATAAAATCTCACTCACTTTTATTTGAAAAACAGAAATATTTTGGACCCTGGACCACTACATAATCTTTAATGCATTTGTCTCTCGAGGTTTTTGACAATTTATTTTGAAACAGAATAATCCACAGTTTCACATAAGCTTCTGGCAGCCAAAATATTTAATTGAGATGTCCGTAAGCATGTCAAAACAATACTGATTAATTCTGAGTTGGTCAGAGACGATTAGTTGTGTGCACTGCTGCACAGGTTTTCAGATGTAGCTGTGGAGGTAAGAAGGCATGAGCTGTACAATCAAGCAACCGATTTTATATTTATTAGTATCAGACTTCCCAGAACTGAAAGGCAAAACACTAACATTGCAGCAGTTTGTTCTTCATTTCATATGTGGAGCCCGTCAAAATCAAGTTAAAAATGAGCAACTAATCATATTTGCATTTCTATCAAAATCAGTCCCTTCAAAACAGTCAACAAGAGCCAGCATAACTTACATTCAACTAACTCATTTTGAGATTTTGCATGAGGAGTTAACCCAGGAAGAAGAGGCAATGTGTAGGAAAAAGACAAACCCTTGCCATTATTATTCTTCAGGAACTATACATTTGCTCAAAACTTATTTCCTGTGTCATGGACCTGGTTACTGTTGTGCTTGGTACGTACAAATGCAAAACCTGACTGGATGAAACACTGTACACAGCTCTGTACTGCATTTTGTAGCACTGCCGCTGTAGAAATTATGATGGGGGCAGTGACTTCTACAGCATATAAGCTGATAAATTATTTGAATCTTCATCTATCCTTAAGGAACCTCAATTTTTATTTAAGCAAAAAAGGATTAAGAAGAAAAGGAAAATATGAGTTCTATCATCTTCCTCTGTTTTTTATGTAAAGATGGATGTGCATTTTTAAGGGTCAAGACCTCATCCATATTTGGAAAGTTCATAGTATCAAGACTGAAGGGGAAAAGCTAGTTATAAATGTGTCAGGTTAAATAAATAATAATGAAAGGTTGCCAGCATTTCTTAGCAGAATTAAACAAAAAAAGAAAAAATCACCAAACAAATGGTTATACAATAGCACCCTCTAGCTCTGCTGCTGTGGAAATACCTCTCTCCTGGAACAAGAAAAAGCCCTATTCTTCTGCTGGCAAAGGCAAGTACCTTTCCTACTCCTGGATTTCTACAGCCACTGCTTTTGAAAGAGAAGGTGGCAAACAGTAAGTGAAAAGTGCTATCTTCACTCATCAGTCAGGATGGCAGGCAGTGAATACACTAAACAGTAATACGTAACAGGAAGGCAATTATTAATGTTTCTTTTCCTGCATCTTACTGTTTTCCAGAAACTAGAAGCCAGCATGAGCACTGCCCATTTCGCATCACTGGTGACATCAAGGTGACACTGAAACACTCTAGCAATCTGGTATCAGTCACAGAAATACAGGACTAGGAAGGACATTCAAGTGACCTGAGGCACAAAAAATGCATCAAGTTTTTTTCTGACATGCAATTGTCTAACTCGTTCTTCAAATCTTGCAGCAAGCAAGACTTTAGCACGTCGGAGGATACCACCACAAGGATTCATTATGAGTTACAGAACGCTCCCAATATTTTATATGACCTTTTTGTCCACACAGGGAGGCTTGGAGACATAAAAAATGGTAACTTCTCCAAATGAGGCCCAGTGTCCTAGACTTAGTAGAAGTATCTACATTGTCTCATGTGATGTGACAGATAAAAGCCTCCAGGACATGCAATATGGGTGCACAGTGTAGCATTACATTTATACACAGAAACAGCCTTTAAGTCTAATACTGCTAAACAGAGATCCTCTGGGCAAGATTTAATGGGCTTCGAAATATCTTTTTGATACAAGAGGATGACTAAAATAGTATGGGAAGGTTCCTCTTCACATGGTGAAGCTGTGCCAGACTGGCAAAGCCAGGAAGGGACAAACCTATCAGTTAAAATCATGGCAATGGTATTTAAAGAGTTCATTGTCCTTCAGACAGGACTTGGTACTTACTTCTGGATCGGATATAACAATCGTTGCAGTTAAGAAGACCATTTCTAATCCTGACATCTGTTCCATTTGCTGCATCTCCCAGCTGTCCCTTGCAAATGCCACACTGTTAATTGAAGAAGAGAAAAAGTAAAAGAGATTATGCCCTACTATTTGTCACAACTCTTCCCAAATTTTTACTTCTGTTTCAACACTTCTTGGAACAGTGAGAAAAAGTGCCCCTCCAGAATCCAGTCCATACTCCTGTGGAGCACTGCAAATCACTGAAAAGCTTTTTAGAGCCAACAGCATTTTAGGACTGGGTTTCAGTAGTCTCCACTTACAGAGAAGTGAAGTTAGAGATTTTAAGGGACATCAGATTTTAATGTTGCATTCTGGAGCCAGCCCATTTGTGATGGACATAGCTTAGAGAGGCCAGAAGTTTAGTTTGGGTAGATGTCCAAGATTGGGTAGATTGGGTCAGAGATAATGGAAAGGGACACTTTCTGAATGCTCTAGAAAGCATTATATTGAGTAATTTCTGGACTGAAACACTCAAGAACAGTCAAGAAGTATTTCTGTTGAGAGCTCTGGTGAAAGCCAGAATACAACATCCATTCCACAGTCAAAGCTTTCCAACCACGGGTCAGATCAAAGATGGCTTTGGGACTGACAAGGTATTTGGAAAACAAAAAGTTAAAAAAAGAAATCACAAGGTAACTAATGCTGTATTTCAAAACCAATGAGTACAACAGGGAAATTATATGATGCTTCCCTCTGTAAATGAGAAACTAAGTCTGCTTGCTAAATCACAGGTTTTGGTCCAATTTGCATATCTGACAGCAAAATAAGACATTAGCTGCTTTAATTCCACTTCTACAAACACACAAACATACATACATAAAAAAAATGCTAATCCTTTGGTCTTCTCAATTTCAATCACATTTACAGCCCTCAAAATACTCTCTCCTCACACTGTGCATGACTTAAGATTTTTCTTAGTAAAGCAAGAGACATACCCTGAAGCACTGAATATGGAAATAAAGACCAAGTGTTTCAATAATCATGGCAGCTCCTTTTCCAAGAGGAAGCCCACAGGTAGAACAAAGCTTCTTTCCGCTGACAGACCTTGGAGACAAACATGACTTTAAGAAAACAGAACAGCAACTGATGCTAAATTGTAGCCAAAAATTTACACAGGCTTATGGAGAGGAACAGGATGGGAGGAGGGAGCACTGGAGGGTTTCACATAAATACACATTGATCCTTTAGCCATGTTGCTGAATCAGCCTGCATGTCTGCCTTGTGAGCAAGCAAGCAGAGGACTTAAAATGCTTCAATGCACAGCAGCTTAGATCCATTTCCCTGCCATTTTGCTGTGCTAGACTAAGGGAGATGCAAGCCTCTGAACAGGGGCCTGGATGGCAGCGAACCATGCCTGTGGATTGCTTAGGTTCAAGGCCACAGCAATCAAAGCAGGTATTTATACAAATGACCCGAGTCAAACTCTCAGCCTGGAAATTTTTCCATTTGTTTGCAAACGGGTTTGCTTACTGCAAGTCAGAAGGTAGGGCTGCTGCTCTTTACACCCAAACAAGCTGGTTAAGTCCAGAGCAGCAGCGTAGCTGCAGTAGCACAGACCAGGCACTTGCCAACTAATGTTAGTGTATGCTGCTGCAGCTACATGCCTGTTAGTATTACAAATACTTAGAGTAAAGCTGAAATTAGATCTCCATCTGCAATGCAAAAATACTTCATCTCTCTCCTTAAGTTTCAGTCCTGTCTAGACCTTTCTAGTAAATCAGCTGTTTGGTGACAGCTGGGTGAGAGATCAGGCCCCAGGAGGAACAGGTACCCTTTTCCACAATGATTTTAACAGCACCGCATGTGCACGCTTCTACATGTTTCACACTTTTCCCTTCTCACTTGGTCTGCCAGCCAGCCAGAAATAATTTGTCTAGTGAGACGAACCTAAGACCAAAAGGGATCCCTTGTCATTATGTGCCATCCATGTTTTTTTTAGCCAGGGCTGAAACCAGGAGAGAAGCTTTGGGATACTTCATGAGTTTTGAAAAGATGGTTTGATGAAACTGTACTCAGGCAAGTAAGTTTACAATATCTTGCTTTATCATTTTGGTGCAACAACATAAGCCACCAGCAGAGATAGATCTGGACTGCATCATGATAAAAAAGCCATTTTGAAAGAAAAAAAGAAAAAAAAAGAAAGAAGAAACAAAGACAGAAGCAGCAGAAAGACTCATCACAACCAGAAAACTATCCTTGCTTCCATCCAACCTCTGTCACTCCTGAGCCTCTCATTCTTTATCCCACTACACACACTGACAGCACAGGCACTTCACTGTCTTGTTGCTTCATTCTCATTATTCCATTTGGAATAACTTTCCTGGTTTCTTCTCCTCCCCTATAACCTTAAGTCTTCTGCTCACATCCTTCTACATTATTCTTGAGTCCATCTTCGCTTTCACTTCTCCACTATCAGACTTTTTATAAGGATAAGTTAAAATGTTGGATCAAACACTTTGGGAAATTTTTAAAGAGATGCTTTCTAATGTTTTAGTGGAACAATTAATTACATCCCATCCATTGTTTCAAAAACTAAGATTTATTTCAGGAAAAGATCTTCAGGCTGTTGGATCAGAATATAGCTGCTAAATAATATGAAGCAGCTATCACAGCTAGCTACATGTAGGAAGAAATAATTTGCAATCCCACCAAAACTACAGCTACAGTTAGAAAAAAAATAGAAGAAACTGTTCACATAAAAAAATTCCCAATAATTTCATGTCAATGCAAGTGGCATTGGAGGGTGGGCTTTGCGATGAAATGTGAACAAAAAATGTTCTTTAAATAGAACAAAAACTTGGTATATTTTCTGTGTTGCATTACTTTACCTTATTTAATAAGTCAACTGATTTTAATACACCCCAAATTATCAGTGATTCGATCAGGCTACAGTTAACATTTATTTAGAGCTGGTGCACATATCTCACTGAAAGCTGCACAGCTCACTGCTAGAGAGAATCAATATCTAGGAGATCAGCATGAATGCAGGCAAATTAAAAAAAAAAAACAAACCAGCAAAAAACCAAAAAGCATTTCAAATTTGGAACTTAAGGGAAGGATTTCTTTTTAATCAGCAAGTGTTGAAATGTGACAACGTCTAGAACATTTCTTACTCCTAAGTATGTGACTACTCACAATGAAGACAACATCCTTTGGCTTAAATGCTCTGAACTCACGCTTAACTGCCTACTTTGACTGGGGCTTATATTATCCCATTTCATATTCATTGAAATTTCAATGACCAAGCAGAGTCCTACAGCTGCTTTCTGAACTGTGTTATTTGAAAACATAACGCTACTGCTGAAGTAGGTAAGAAATATGGGAGAGGGAGCTACATGTTTATTCCACAGACAGTTATGAATTGCAACATTTAGAAGAATTAATAGTGCATCCACATAATCCTCATGTGATTTACACTGCAGCATTTCACCAGTGACTACAAGATGTAATTAGTCTGCAAAACTCCTTATTGACCTTTTGTACCTGTTGGGTGACTGACTTGGAGCAGCAGGAGAGCAGGGAGATGATGGCCCGGATCGGAAGTTCTCAAGATAGCCTGCCCTAAAATACAGGAGAGAAGGTGCATTACTGCAGCTGAAGAACAATTAAAACCAGGTTTCTATGGAGAAATTCCAGCTGGTGGATTTCAGGATTCTCAGCTCTAAAGATTTTATCTAAGGAAAAAAAGGTATAAATTTGCTGACCACTGCTATTTTCATACAATGAAAAATAGCACACATTTTTGGTTCTGAGTCTTCGTCCGCTTGTTATTGCTCACTCACATAACTCAAAGTCATCAGCTATGTGCAGACTCCTACCCACCTATCAACGCAACATAGTTCTCACCATGATGGAGGGGTAAGCCAAGGCACACCACGTTGTATTCTCTGTTGGCAAGGCGATATGCTCAGAAGCACACTGGTAAAGCAGATGTAGGGTTGTTGATGGAGTTTATTGAACAAAAAGGAAGCTACCAACACTGAAAAGGTTTCAGTTTTGTATTCATTCTACCTTGCAAGTATTTGGCGAGAGGAACCAAGTATGTTTTTTGTTAACAGAAATCATAGGATTGGTTCAACCTCTCACTGCTTTAAGTTGTTTACAGATTAAATAACAATTATCTCAAACACACACAAGCAGTTTGTTATGAGGAATAGATAATCAAACCTCAACATACAAAAGCTTTGACTGGATACAAGTTTCATAGAGGCAACACATTTTGCAGGAGAATGTGTTCATATATGCTAATAAAAACAGATATTCCTTTCTCATTGCATAGATAGACTTTTTGCAAAATTTAGACAAGTAGATCATAGAATCATTAAGGTTGGAAAAGTCCTCAGATCATTGATTACCAAAAGAACTGGCATTGTCTTTTAGTAACTCTCATTCAAAAAAAACAAGGCAAAGCATCAGAGAAGAAAAAAACCTCACAAAAATTTACAACACAAAGAAAATACTAATCTCTATCTATCTTCTTTTAAAAGCTATAATCCTTAAGAGAACTAGAAAGTAGTGACCAGTGTGTGTTTGGAAGCTGTGGCATGAAGCTGTTGGATACCAACTTCAAAGAGGCAGACTTCATCTGACATTCCCACCCTGATATTTAGCAACTTACTAGCTATAAATGTTTGTGTCAGGCACTTAAAACAAATTAAGCACATGAACAATTACACTGATGTGTGTTTAAAGAGCTAGGGAAAAAGAAGACAAAGAATGGCAAGCAGGGGGTGTGCTACCTCATGAAACCAGTTACTGCAGTACACATAATGAGAAACAGAGTAGATAAATGTTAGCCGCCTTGGTGGGAAAGCCAGGAATCAAAGGTGTCTTCACACTGCAGGACTACCCATGAGACTTAACCAATAAAGAATGCTGAGTATGAATATAAGAGAGAACAGAGAGAGTAGAACTTCTCAATCTTTGCAATAACCTTTATTTTGTGTTCTCACCTCCTCATTTCCCCTGCAGAACTTGGCTGTTGTCCTGTGCTCTGGCCCAGGAACGGTCGCTGCCATATGTCCTCTGCACGATGTGGGGACTGCTTTGTCAGCAATTGCTGATTCCAGGAGATGTCTACAATGGGAGGTGAGGAAATCTCAATACTTGAGACAAAATGATTTTGTCAGTACTTACAGACTAGAGTAGCTTGTGGGCACACCATAAAAGCGACAAGAGATGTACTGTTACTTAAGTTCTCAGAAACCCCAAACAAAGTCGGAGACAGGCTCTGCTACACCAGACCTTTATGGAATGATGTCCCCCTGCATTGCCTTCACATACACATGACCTACTCTGCTGCAGAATCTCAGTTTCTGAAGGGGGAAAGGGTGAGGTCAAACAGTTGTCCATGAATAGCACTTGGGAGAACGAAGTATTTCTGCCATAAGGAAGGAAGCATCAGAGAGACTGAAACTCCCCAAGGTGCCTGGGGAGTCAAACTTCTTAGGATCCAAACTTCCCAATAGCAAGAGTTAAGTGGAAAGTGGTGTAGTCATTGCTCTCTATAGGCCCGCTGATAAACAGTAATTAAACTTGTAATTTCCTTCTGTGTTTCAGATAGTTGCACAAGGCTCAGTGAAAGTAACAGCTTCCCAGCAATATGCAGTGATCTGTGTGGTGCCCAGGCAGCCAACCATGCCATCTTTGAGACAAGAGCACACTACCTGAATCCTTCCAGATTAATTTTGTGGCTCACAGGCTGGGGAGGAGCCTAATCCTGTCATGTACCTGCCAGCTGGTCTAGAGAAGAAAAACTTTACTATGAAAGACCTGTTACCTATTTTTTATATCAAGACAATAAAACTCTAGTCCTGACTATTTAAGGACTTAAGGAGAGAGCAAGGATGTGATGCTTTAAGGGGCAAGAAAGGAGCTGCCAGAGTATTTGACCAGGTTGTTGAAAAGAACCTAGAAAAGCCCTGATTAGCAGTGGTAGTTAAAAACTGTCAAACCTTTGAAGTTTGCTTAATCACTATGACAAATCCACAAGGATGGATCATTGGGCAATATCTTCTGCTTCCTTTATTTGTGCAACATTTATCAAAGCACTAAGAATACAATAAAATCAAGACGGGGAAAGCAAACCTGCTAAGTTGGATAAACTGAATTTGCATTTGGAGCAAATAACACTGAAACATAGATGTTTCATTTTTTAGAATCAATTTTTATACTAGACTGAACATTTGCTTTCTGTCTTCAGTTCTACTTACTTTCCACTGTTCACCTGCATTAGATAATGATGCTAAATTAGTGATTTTGCCCTTTTTTAGGGTGACCTTGTTGACAACAATGCTTTGGGGAAATTCCTTCATTCAGAAAACATCAATACTTCTGGGAGCTTTAAAAAAAATCTATTAATTTAAAATGTCATCAGAAATTTCTAATGAAAAAATTGAGACAGGTGTCACTTAGGATTGGCTTGAAAAGGTTACACATCACAGCTAGTGATTTTTACTGAAATGGACACAAAGAATCTAACTAGCTATTAAAACACAAAATGTGTGTTGGAAATATGCTCTCTGTATCAAGATAAATCCTATACGTATGTAAGATGACATAAAAGATGGAGGATAGCTGTGTTTAACTACTACTGTGAACATGAGGGCCTGTAAATGAGATTCTCATCTGCTCGTCTCTAATGAAAACAAGAAGATTTAAAATTTAACCTTAACATATTTACCTTTGCTAGCAGAAAATAATTTTGAGCCTGCAACATTCAAATGTTGAAGATACACATGTACAGTCAATTACCAAAATTTTTGAGCTTAATTTCTGCAAGATTTCTATCTGGAAAAGAATATATGCATATGAAGAGTCTTGACTCTCACCCTGAGTCAACGGCAGATTCAGCCTGGCAGGTGAGCTGCGCTCTATCGCCGGCACTTGGTGCTCCTGTTCACCTCCTTTCAAGATACCTGTCTCTGGGTGACCTGAGGGTACTTTATTTCCACTGCCAAAAAAAAAAAGTCACATTGTATAAATAAAGCTGGGTAAAAGTCCACCTAGAATATAATGACAAAATCAGACTTTTGAAAATCAGTCTATTTTTTGCAAAAAGATTTTTGTTATTGTGTCAGCAATGACAAAGCAATGAAGGTAATTGTCATGGATTTACAAGTTTGTCTCCAAATATGCCAAGTTTTCCTGCTTACATCAACACACTGCCACTTAAGACACATTAAAGATCATTCTGGATTTGTGGAAAATGGCTTATTTGTAACAGAAACAGCTTTTCTCAGTGTTCTCTATAAAGTGTTCAGCATCATCAGATGCTTCTTGTCTTTGTGAATGCTGTTATTTGCAGTCAGGCAAAGATCAGGACTTTGAACACCATCTGACAGGTTTGCGCATGGCACATCCAAGATAGCCAGGCAACCTCACACAGTGAGTGAAACAGCTGAGTGAAAACTGCCGCTGCTCTTTTATTCCTCCAAATGGCTTGTGAAACTTGTACACAAGACACAGCACAGTGACATACAGAGATGTCTAAGCCCCCCAAGCTCTGATCTGGTTGATGTGACAGCCTCTTGGCAATGCGATACACTGAAAGGGCAAGCCTTCTGATATGCACAACTAGTACTGCACATTGCCATATATATGCGTAAGCCTGAGGAAGTGAATATTGATTGGGATATATTACACCTATCACCAGGCTGTCACATGCTGATGCTCCAGTGTCAATCATGGGCAGACGTGACATCCCAGAAGTTTACAGAACACAAAGCTCCGCAGGGCGAAGAAATGCTTAGGCTTGATCCATACCTCCTTTTTTCTTGCCAGAGTTCATTCTCCTTGCTTTTCAGAGATGGCATACTGTCCTGCTCCCAGAGCAGCTTTTTCTGCCTTGTAACTTCTTTTTGTTTTCCTTCCTCTGGAGAGCTGTTAGAATCAGTTGAGTTCTAGAAGACAGCAGGGGAGAGAACAAGGAGCTTCTGTTGACTTTGGCATTAACATATGCATGGCAAAAGCACAGGCTGCCCCCAGATATACTGTGTTGATGGACCTTATCACCATAAGGAACATCTCACATTATATAGTGGAATCATCTGATCTTGATTAGATTTAACAAAGGCTTCAGCTGAAACAATCAACTAATTGGACTAAACAGTCTGAAAAAAATGAAGTTAGAGACAGACCAATTATGAGATGGTGTTCAGGATGATAAAATAAAACTTCCCACTACATATTTTTGGCAGAAATCCTTGAATCACCTTGAGAGTCTAGACAATCTCCCATTGGACTTGGGAGGACTTTGTGAGAGAACTCAGCTTGCTGTCTCTGCCTGGGGGTAAAGCATTACTCACATGCCCTGGGCATCCTCAAATGGCAACACCGGCACTACTTCCAAAATGGTACTGGAGTGGGTCATACCTGATTGGTGGAGCTTGAGTAAGCCATGGAATGAGATCCTTCACTTCCAGGTGCAGGCACTGCCCTGAATGTGGCATAAGCAACTGCACCCAGGAAATTAGTGCTACACAGCCATGTGGAAAATGGGCCATAGCTGATGCCCCTGCACAGGGATTAGTGATAAGAGGGGACAAGAAGGGTGAGAGGAGAACCAGATGATGCAGTACCCCTAATTCTGTAGTTGAATGGAGTGCCATTCTTGACTTCTTCAGTGGGGTGCCTTAGGCAGGAGAAAATTATGTCTGGGAATCCCACATTTACTCTACTGATCTCACCTGGGGTGCCATTCTCTGATCTCTGGCAAACACTTATTTAACTAGATGCTGGATGACATGAGTTAAACACTTCATGCTGTACAAGTAAAAGAAAGATAATCAGAGAGTGAACATTCCTCTGTTTGTTTTACTGCTTCCTAAGAGGTATGGTGGGAGAGAAAAGGAGGAAAATTGAGGAGGCAGGATTCAGTCCCATTGCAGATTTGCTTAAAGCACTGTCTTACACGCAAGATTTTGGATGTAGGGAAATCACTTCAGATTTTGTTGGCTTTGAGAAGGTAGTTAAACAGAAATCGGTGACTATTTTTTCACACACCAGTTAAAGAAGAGAGGCAGCTGCGAAGAGAGAAAGCATCACTCTCTGCTCTAGTCCAAAATGGGATGGTAGCAGTTTGCTTGGGAATATGTCTCTTCAGTTGTAAAAGTATACAAGCTACAGCACTCTGAGGTATCACCAGTTATAGAAGGGACCCAGGAAATACTCTTACTGTTCCCAGGCTTTGTTAGCCTATAGCGAAGAATGAAACTTTGCATTGAAGATGGCTTAGTCTTTATTGCCTTACTGTATTGCCTCCACAAGAAACTCACCACTGTCTTGTTTCCTTCAGTGGTAGAGGAAGAAGAGGAGAGATGCTCAGCGGAGTTTGAAGAAACAATGAACTGAACGACAGTATCCTCAATTATCTTACGTTCCTAAAAAAAGAGGATTAGGAGAGAATGGAGGTTAAAAATACAGAAAGTCAACTGAGCTTAAGAAGTAGGAGCATAAAGTTTGGCTTCGTGTCATATTTAGATGCCTAGGTAATGACTTGTGGTACCAAGAATAATGGTAACATCTTGATTTTTAATTTGGTTTTGCACTCCCTTTCCTTTAACCATTACCATCTTTGAGATAGCATGTCCAAAACTGGAAAGAATACTCAGGATGGCACCACTGTTTCTCACAACACCAGTCTATTATATTTCATATAAAAATATGAAATGACACTTAGTACCTGAGAAATTTATTCTGAAAGTTGAAAAGAATTTTCTTTGGATCACAAGTATGGCCTTCAAGCACAGATGACAAGATATCAATTTGCATGATGCACAAACTGAAAACATTAGTATTTGCCAATTTCCTGCAATAATGACCCACATATGACAGAAGAAAACTACTATCTTTTATATTGTTAATATTCTACAACCTCGAGCTTTGAACATTTCCTGTGGATTTTCTTTTTTTTTTTAAACAAGCTCAGTTTACAAAATATCTTGCACGACCAAGCCCAAAAGAGACATCCATTTCATCCTTTCATCTGGAGTTCCACCATGTCCAGGCACCAAGTATATGCAAAAATGCACAGGGCTTTGCCTCCGGAGGGAAGTCTGAGCGTGCCCAGACACAACCATACTGACTCACCCAGACTTGCACAGCAATTAGACACCTCCACCTATGCGGAGGTTCTGAGGATATCTGTCTAAATATTCAAACATTTATCCTCGGTGCCTATTGTAGTGTTTAAGAGAAACAATCCTCCTGAGAATTCAGCCTTGAGAAGGTTTTCCAGTAATTAATCTAGCAACAGGATTTTTTTAGTTACATAAATGGGTGCATTTAAATACAAAAAGTCTATACACAACATCCTCCTTTGAGCCTTATACCTCCTCGTAGTATCTACGCTCCTCCTCTTCAACTTCTCGCTGGGCCTTTTCCCATTCCTCTTTCAGCTTGTCCTGCTCCTTCTGATACTTCTCCTGCGAGAGGAGACAAATACAGGTAAATTCAGAGCATTCTGTATTTGGAGTAAATTCTGTAGCAATGCCACAGTGAAAACAAACTTACTAAGAGTGGTTCCATCAGAAATAGGATGAAATAGGAAGATAAAAATTTGAAACATCCATGGCTGCAAAAAAAAAGCTTTTTTTCCTCCTCTCCCTACTTGTTTTTTGCACTTACATTTAACACCTTCAAACCACAAGGAACGTTTAACACACTAGAAAAATTTTAATTTGTTAGAAGTTTTCAAATCTTTGGTCAGAAATGAAATTTATCCTCAACAATTTCAATAATTCCCTATTCCCTGTTTATTATACAGTTTTAAGAGCTCCAAAAAGCTATCACACACCCCAAGGCACTTAGGCATGGATTTTACATTAAAAACTTCAGCCAAGTAGCATATAAACAAGTAAGTTTTGAAGATACTGGTCCTAATTTCAGAGAGATGCCAGTACAATTTAATGAATGATGAATACCTGTGTAAGTTTAAAAGGTAAATGAATAGTGTGCAAAGGTTTGAAGAGGGTGAACTTATAATTAGCTAAGTAGCTTATTTTCCTCCATGATGGAATTATTTCTTGAGAACTGTTTCCACACAGTTTTGCATGGAAAATTATCTCAAAGAGATCTTTAAAATTGTTTGACAGAACTCATTTGAATATAGGGAATAACAGCAACTTCCATATGCCTCTCACACCAGTTCCAATTTCTGTTCAAATTAGAAACTACATCTGCCTAATCCAGAAGAGATTACTGAGAGGACATCCACACATGCCAGAAAAATTATGATGAGAATTTTATAGAATTTTAAGAGGAAACAACTATATTAGCTAAAAAGAAATAATCTCAAGAAAGCAGTAGAGACACAAGTCATTCTTAAATGATGAAAAGACTCAATTTTATTATTCTCCATCCTTTGACAGTTGTTTGCTCTTCTGTTACATGGAGGAAAGATACAATTTCTTTGGGAATAAACCTAATCACACTTTCAACATTGGACACTACTGGCCAAGGGGGAAATTCAAGTTCTCAGGGCTACGCAGTTCTCCCAACTAGGACATAAATCCAGACCTTCTACAGCTTACCCAACCACTAGGCAAAACCAGTGGTTGTTTCGACAGGGTTCCCCCTCCTCACAAAAAAAACCCCAAACCCTTTGTGTCCAAATTTAGCTTGGTGTTTTCCAAAAAGGACCTGTGAACAAAGCAGACGTCTATAAAAATCTATTAAGACCACCATTTTAAAGAAGAGTTGCATAGGCTTCAGGGTCAGCGTATTGTCAGTCTTGAGAAAGAGGCTCCAAGAAATTAAAAGCCTTGCAGCCTATGCTCAACATACTTTAAATAAAGTTGAGGATTAACATTTGGTTTGACTCTGCATTGGAATGGAGAACTAAATCCTTTTGGTGCTTCCATGGAGCAAGGAAGGGAGACGTAAGAGTGCCCAGACCACGGAGAACATGTGTGTGTATGCTCATTTTATTGCTCCTCTGCCACAGAATTTGCTCAACCCCCACAGAGGATAGGGAAAACCTGACAAGAAATGCCCAACTTTTGTGCAAAGGGACAATTCAAGAGCTGAAACACGTGGTGTAAGACATGTAGTTTCTTCCCTACCTGGAGCAAGCGTTCTTGCTCATGCTGCCACCTTTCCTGACGCTTTCGCTCTTCTTCTGGATCCCAGGACCAAAAATTGAAACGCTTGCGTGAAGGAAAACCAAGCAATTAGACTTTGACACCACACAAGGCTACCAAAAAAAGCTGCACTTCGCCTGGTCTATTCCTGGTGAGGAGATTCAAACGGGAAACTGAAAACTAGAACAGTTCTCTCAGTTAGCAGTCTTAGCTTCATTGAGACTTGGGATTGCTCACAGGTATCCAAATGATAAAATAGTCATTTGGTTTGCAAAGAAAGGCTTGGGAAACTTCAACTGGAGGGGAAAAAAACCTAAAAAGATCTGAAAGGAAGCTCTAAGCAGCACTGAACAGAGATACCTGCAGGTACTCAAATTTAAAGGATATGTCTATTTTGCTTCTCTGTAATCTTCTGTGCAACATGCAAAGTAATTTGTGATAATGAAAAATATTCTCTCATTTCATATGGCTGCCACACAACACTGTATAGTCTTGTTTGAAATTTTTATCCATGATGAAATAAAATCTCAGGCTTTACTAAGGATCTTGTTACATGATACATGTTTTAAATCCTTATAATCAAGGGCAATTTTAGACACTTGATGTCATGTTCCTTTTCACTAAGAGTTGTATTTGAATCCAATAGAAAGAGATGATGTCTGTTTTTATGAGACAAACAATATGAAATACTGTGTACTTCAGAGTAGCATTTGTAGTGTTTTTTGTTGGTTTTGGTTTTCGTTTTTCATTGGGGAGACAGAAGAACTGTGGTCTCCTCTAATTTCTATGCATAGAATGTATAGAGTTACACACTGTTTTGAGATTGTGACACTTTAGCAGCTCCAGCAACTGAGTACTGTATAGCTACCATTTCCTCCAGATAAGAGGAGAATGCATAAATTCCACATTCAGACTGTGTCTTGATTTGGGTTTTTCCCTCTCTCGTTTCCATGAGAAAACAAAATCTCATTCTGATTTGGAAAGGTTAAAAGATAGTTTGCATTAAAAAAAAAATCACCTTTGCTAAACATGTATCTCTAAATCAAACACTGATGCATAAAAGGTACTCACATTTGATTTGTCACCACTATCAGAATCAGCTATTAAAAAAAAAAGCAGAAAAAGGAAAGATTAAATTTAACATAGCAAAATATGCTTAGCCTGCAATTATAGCTACATTGTATCTGTATAAAAAAGCTTCATGTTAGTCTCCTATTTGCTCCCACGACCAAATGCAAGGACGAATCGCAAGCAAATAAACCAGAAAAACAGATTACACCCATCACCAACAAAACTACTTTTTAACTGGGTATAGAGGAGCATGAGATTAACTACCATTAGGTTCTACTCTACCACTAGCTAATGCCATCTACTTCTGGCCACAGACGTTAGCAGTGTTCAGACACTGAGTGTTACCTACCTTGATCTACTTTTCCCTTCGTGATTCAGTGCAAGGAAGGAAAAAGCACAGCAAAGCTAAAAGGATGGGACTACACTATTCAAGAGCCACAGTTACGAAGAGAACCATTGCCATTTTCTATCCAAATGAAAATTAGGCAGATTTAAAGAAATTAAAGAAAATGTATTTATAGGCAAGTGATTTCATTTGGGTGCCTGAAACCAGAGCATCACAACGATGTGCAACCCAACAGCTCTTTGTCAACTGTGCAGCAGGAATAGACACTTTCTACGAAAGCGAGAGGTAGAACGAGTCCCCGTGATCATCAGCTTGCACCCCAGCGCCATGTCCGAAGACACCTATGACTGGAGGCAGCAGAAGGGCTGAAGCTGGTCTTAGCGCCGCATTTACCTGACTGCGAGAAAAACTGTGAGCGCCGCCAGTTGTTGCGAACCCTAAGCGGAACCGCGACCCCGCGGGGCGGCTCTGCAGGCAACGGCACAGAGACAAAACAAGAAACACAGCGTGGTCAAAAGGTGGTGATGGACTCTCAGACCCAAGCCACCTCGGCCACAAAAGGGATGTGGACTACAGTCACTTTGGCCCGTGGCACCTTGTTTACAGTGGACCTGCAGGTCACTTGGACTGCCCGTATTCAAATGCGACTTCTGTAAGGTGGCAGTTTCGGGAGAGCTCTAGCACACTAATGCTACCCAAGGGCAGTCACCCCTCCGAGTCTTTGCGTGGTGCTCGCATTCATTTCGATTACAGATACAGGTTTTAAAGGGTTTTGTGATTCTTTCAGTGCTGTCCGTGCTCTGAACACTAGAGAGCAGCCAAGTGTTTCAGCATCACTCAGAAAATAGGCGAGAGACCTACAATCTGTTGCTTGATGTTTGGATTGATTTGTGCCTAGCAAAATACTGTTCTCACAACCTGTTTGGAAAGCACTTCCTCACTTAAAACAACTGAGGCTTCTATTCCTTTTCAGACCATCCTGTTTTCCACAGTGGACCATCTTCAGTAGTTTATCTTGAAAACACAAGGACAATCAGTATTTGGCCTATAAACTAACAACCTATTAAGTTCTTGGAAGGAAGAAAATGCCAAGATTATTTTTATCTCTCTCTTTCTTTCACAGTACCTCCCTATATGCATCTCTAAAATCAATATAAAATCAAACTACTAAGCATTAACAATCTCAAGCAAAACTTTGTCATGACGGCAAAAAACCTCTCCATTCTGCTTTGCAAGAACTCATGATGGGCACAGGCCAAATTCAGGGATGTGGCCAGATATGTGCATTGTTCATCAATGAAAAAGAGCTCCACATGCTGAGTGCAGAATTTATCTCCAGAAGTTTTTATTGTGAGATTAAAACCAGTTGCTAAGAGCAGCAGTACTAATAAAATGTAATACTCATTGACATAATACAGCTTTTATTGCTAGGCCAGGTCAGTGCAAGATAGTACTCTCCCTGCTCCCCTCCACCGTAGCACAATTCTGCTGCTGTGTTCAAGGGGAACAGCCAGAAGAGTCCTTTGCATCACAGAAGCCACACTACCAATATCAGTCAGATGCAACTAGAAAATAACCATTTTAGCTTCAAAACCCAGGTCATTGATAAGGCACTTCTTCTTGAACACCACATGCATTCAGTTACTGTCCAGCTGAGTTCTCCAAATGCTTTTTGCTCACCTTGGAGACCAGAATTCTGCAGAGTAACTTGGGTGGTCTCGGGTAGTTTCTTTAAAAATGGCATTACTACACTCCCCTCTTGTTCCAGGGCTTTTGGTTTCATCACCTGTTCAGACATTTGGAAGCAGAAAACAGCATACAAAAATCAGCAGGTTCACTCAAAGGTTAATTTAAACCCTTTCTACTTATTTTCTGTATCAACATTATCAAAGATTAAGCCTCAGTCTCCAGAATTACAGCATAGAGTTGGGAGTACTACAGCCCTGGAAATAATCAGTAGCTGTCTGTTGTTGGTGTTCACACTGCCCTGCACACTAAAGCTGATCCTAACCCAGGACCAACATCTAATTTACCTGACAGAGCAGTATGGTCATGGCCATTTGTTACCTTTGCCACCACTTGCACTCATTCAGCACTTCAAGAGGACTAAGTGGGTAAGCTCCACTGTCTACAATTTCTGGATACTCTGCCCTCCCAACACGTAGTGGGACTGGGGTTTGCAGGTTCAGTTCTCATTTCTGCTCCAGCCAGCTTACAGGTTCAAACGCTACAAGCAGACACCGGGGATTTCCTTTCGAAGGGGGAACTCTCTGATGACCATAGGATTTCACACAGAAACCATCCTCCAGGGTCATTCTGTGGTAGATTGTTTTGAATGAACTCCCGAAGTGACATTATATAGAGAAAAATACCAATTTGCACAATAAACATTTCTGTGTGAGATCTTTCTTCTTTTTTTTTTGTTTTGTTTTCTGCTCCCTCTTTCTTGCCCATACATACCTCTGGTGTAGCAGGGAGCTCTGCTTCCTTCTGCTGCTCCGTTGCAGGTTTCTTCACATCTTTCTCACTTGAAGCAGCTTCCTCTGAAGGGACAGGACTAGGGAGAAATTCTAATCTCTTCACAACAGGGGTGGCACAAGCTGCAGTTGACTTGAATTGCTTTTGATCTGAACCTAAGCCACACACATAAGAGATAATATCCCAAGGTTAAGATATTTTTACAAATAAAATGTAGACCTATTTCTTACAAGCTGATTTCTTCCTGGAAATACTATGAGTGCATTTACTGGATGTTCAGAAAAAATAACCTTCTTTCTTCAATACAGGCAAAATTAATCTCTCAGAGAGACAAAGTTCTATGAGTAAAACTCACCTGACAAAACATAATTGCTTACATTTGACTTGGGCATCATGGGACACCCTTCCTGGTCAACAAAGACAAGAGAGGTAGTTCTCAAGGAGAGTCACCCAAACTATTTCAGATACTCTTCTTTGGCTGAGATGAGCTGTAACCTACAATGTGCCTACTGAGGCATAGATCTCTTTACTGAAGTTGTGTGATGAATCCTATCCTAAGATGCTACCCAGACAAGCAACTATACCACAGTTAACAGGGTCTCACTGTCAGCCCTAGACAAGCCTCCAGCTTGTTTGTTGCCACTAAGCCATGTCAGCCAAGCATCAGACAGCAAACAAATGGTGCTAACAGGAAGCCTTGGACTGGAATAACCTAGCTGTCATTCAGTTCTTAAAAAAAAAACAAACAAAAAACCAAGCTGATGCTGGTTTATGGTAGAAGGGACCTACAGCTGAGGACTGTGACAGCTAAACTACTGTCAGCTGCTACCACCACTGGAAGCAGAGCAGTTGCCAGCATCACAGGCAGTGCACAAGCACCCAGACATCTCTCTAACCCCTAACGCAGAATCTCAGCTTCAGATCCTGTTCCCTCTCCAACCATGACAGCAGTGGCAGCTTCTGAATGCACACCTTTGACAGGCTAGAAGAGTGAACTAAGAAAAAGATGCACCCCCACACCTCCACTAAGAACCTGTACACAAGCAGAGACAAGAGCTGCTCCTGCTGTCACACAGAGGAACACTGATTTGGAGCAGTTCCCACACCACTAGTGGCATAGGGGTCAAAGAGTGTAAGTATCTGGCTGGTACTGAACAGTAGAAGAGGTTGCTTTATTCTACACAAGAAGGCCACACAGTTTGGACCACATTTATCCCTCAAAAGCAAACAAAATTTAAACCCATGCTTCTTTACCATTTCCAATTTTGCAATGCTATCTCACTTTTCCTTGCCAGCCAATAATAAACTTTGTTATCAATACATAATGTTTAGCATTTCTCACAGGCGTGGAACCTGACACAAGGTGGCTTTGTGATTTGTAGACAAATAACACCAACTCATCCCTGCTGACTCTTGAAAGGAGAATTTGGGTGGTTCGCCGCAAGATTGCAGCTTCCACATTACCTGCCAGTTGCAGTTCAAGATTGTTAACCTCTGTGCTTTCCTCTGTGCTTTGGCATCTATGAGCCAAAGTAATTAAGTCAGCTAATGAGCCCTTGTTAATAGCCCATGTGCTTCAGTCTTGCACCACATCAAGAAAAGGCTGGATATGCTTCTAATCTTGGGGGAAAGGCATCCCATTGATGTTTGAGGGCAAAGCTCAATTGTTTAAATCACTTTTATCCTCAACAATTAGGAGCATTATGCTTATACACCAATTACAGCCAGAGATCTCATTTAAATACCTACTTTGAATAGTACCTTTACTTATCCATACCAAGCTGAACTTGATAGACCCATTTTAAAAAATGAACAGCAAAAAAAGGCCACAAACTTAGTATGATAGCAGGCAATGGATGAAATACCTACTAAAAGGTAATGTTTCAGAAACACCCTTTTGAGGAAAATAGCTTCAAATTTTACCAGCAAATTCCTTTCCCCAGATTAAGAATTATGCATAAAGACTTTAAAGCAGAAAATCAGAAGTGTGCACAATACTGTCCATTTAAAGCCCCTATGAGGGCAGAAGGGCCCTTTCTTATCCTCCTTCCCCACTTCTTAATGTTTTGGGCAGAAAAAAAAAGTGTTAAACAGAAGCTATTACTGACTGATAGTTTCTGCCCTGATTGCTTTCTGGTTACAGCGTGCTGCGGCACCAGCTTTTCGCTCACAGAAATAGCAAAGCAGGCAGCTCGCATCCTGAGCAACGTGCAGTCAGGTGTGTCACTGCAACCACAGAATGACAGAACAACCCAAGTTGGAATGGACCTCAAAAGATAATCTGGTCCCACCTTTTATGGGAAAGGAAGCCTAGAGGAGATTGTCTGGCATCCTGTTCAGTCACACCTTGAAAGCCTCCAAGGACGGGAACTCCCTGCATCTCTTGGGAGGTTGCTGCAGTGAATGATGGTTCTTACTGTAAAAGATTTCTTTCTTATGTCGAGATTTCTGACATCATCTGCATTTTCTAATAAACCCTCTTGGTGCCGCTGCAGATGCACTCGCGGATTCCTGCCGCAGGGTGGGCCGAAACTGCAGCCGGGTCGGTGGGCAAGGGCAGGGGCGAGGGCAGCAGCACCAACCAACCACCCACCCACCTGGGGACAGGGACTCCGAGCTCCCAGGTCCCGCACCTCCAGGGCTGGCCTCGACCTGCTGGCTGGTGGCTGTATCAGCTTCCACTGAGGAGGCCTGTGGAGAAGAACACAGTAGAAACACAGCAGAAATAAAAGCACATGTTAATTCCTTAAGGCTGTATTTGCTGCTTCTTTGTAATGTCTTTGAAGCAGATTGGTTTGGAGCTCAGCAGGGAGCTGGGGAGGATGTTTTGGAGCAGTATGTGCTGCGTGGGTGCTGAATCATTGGGCTTTAATCCCCTTTTCAAACTGTTCATCAGCAACCATCATGCAGTTAGTTTGCAATAGCTCCTACAAGCTTTTAAAATTGTAGGATATCTTGGATTGTGTTAGCTGGAGATAAGCATACATTTCACCCCTCGTTTCCTCTTCCAGAATAACACAAGAACGTATGCATTAGTGAATACATAGCACATACTAGGGCTTGAAAAGTGGCAAAGTAATTAAAAACTTCCTTTATTTCACGGTTGTCTAAACAATCTGTTATCTGAAGGGAAAAGCCAGAGTCAGTATTAAAGGTAATGAAATACTTGAAAGACTATTAAGAGAGGACTGGAAAAATATGATGAGAGCATATCGAGCCAATAATCCAAATCCCTTTGAAAAGCCAGCTTCCTGACCCAGGACATGGCTGTTTCAGGGCTAAAGCCACACTATCAAAACAAGAGTAGCACTTCAGCTGATCTGTTTAGCAGCTTCCACCATACATCTGCTTTCCCAGTAGGTAAATCAAGAAAAATCTGCAGCAAACCTATCAGCCACTGCACAGTGCTTCTAATGCATGAAAGAGCTAGAAAATCACAGAATCACAGAATCACAGAATTTATATGGTTGGAAAGGACCTCCAGGGTCATCAAGTCCAACCTTCTCCTAACATCACTCTAACCGCTACACCACTACACCAAATCCTCTCTAACCACTACACCATATCCTCAAGCACTGCATCTATTCGTTCCTTAAACACCTCCAGGGATGGTGACTCCACCACCTCTCTGGGCAGTCTATTCCAGTGCCTAACTACCCTCTCAGTGAAGAATTTCTTTCTAATATCTAATCTGAACCTCCCCTGACGCAACTTGAGGCCAAAATGTCACATTCAACAGAGGAAAATTAAAAAAGCAGAGTATTTTTAGAAATAAAAAGTAACATATTTCAGAAATAGTCTATTGTAGATTTGCTTTCCTGTCCTCCTCCCACCCCTCCATCTTCTTAACAGCTGCAAAGGAGGAAATATGATGAAATTTCCTCTTTTCTGGGGGCAGGATTCAGACCTCCACCTTCTGCATGGATCCTGTTTCCCATCCTCACAGACCCACGCAAGCCTATGGCTCATCCATCCACCCATGCCCCCTGAAGAGCAGGCCTGGGCTCTCACAAGTTGGTCATCGGGGACATCTGCTGGCAGTGCCAACAGGCTGCCAATGCCTGTGGACACACTTTGGCTCCAGAGAGCTTCGCTGTTGGCAGTGCTCAGGAATCCCTGCCTCTCTTCTCTCTGGAGGTAGGCATGCTTCAGAAAGAGACAGGGAACACATCTGGGAAGATGCCCTGTGAGGAAACATAGCAACTGGTGTGGGTCCGTGGCCAGGGGCAGTGATCCGGTCAAGCCCAGCAGGCAGCGAGTAGTGCTGGGAACAACAGAAGGAGCCCATGGCTGCCAAGGGCTGTGCCGTCACCTCGCAGCAGGACAGGCACCAGATCGTGGCCGTGAGCCTCTAGAAGTGGCAGCGTGTCTCATTCGGTGCCTGCTGGGGCTGGCTGCCCGCTGGTCTCCCCACTGCCCTGCGCTTTTCACTGCACCGTCACTTCCACCCACCCGAATCCTCTGCCCTAGGCAAGGCATGGAGACACATAGAATCACAGAATCATTTAGGCTAGAAAAGACCTTTATGATCTTTGCATCCAAATATAAACCTAACACTGCCAGGTCCACCACTAAACCATGTCCCAAAGCACCATGTCTGCACATCTTTTAAATACCTCCAGGAAAGGTGACTCATCTACTTCCCTGGACAGCCTGTTCCAATGCTTGATAACCCTTTTGGTGACAAAATTTTTCCTAATGTCTAATCTAAACCTCCCCTGGTGCAACTTGAGGCCGTTTCCTCTCATTCTATCATTTGCTACTAGGGAAAAGAAACTGACACTCACCTTGCTACAACCTACTTTCAGGTAGTTTTAGAGAGTGATGAGATCTTCCCTGAGACTCCTTTTCTTCAGATTTAACAACCCTAGCCCCCTCAGTTTATCCTTAAGGACTTGCTTGCCAGACCCTTCACGAGCCTTGTTACTCTTCTTTGGACAAGTCCCCCTCCTGCCTAAAAGTGGTTCTCAAACTGGACATGGCAGATAGTGAAATACACAATCAAAAAGATAGCATGGAAAGTTTGAGGACCTCCTTTACATCATATCCACCTGTGCTTGTGGCTATAACAAGAGCAAATAAGGCACAGAGCTCTCCCTCCATGTGTCACATGCTCTATGGACAACTGGGGGAGATGAAGCACAGGCTAAAAAATAGACCCCAGAGAAATGCTCCAAAGACTGCAAGTCCTGTGCCTCAAAGATTTGCTCCTTGCTATTCTGCTGCTCTTTTCTTAGACAACGCACCTCTCCCTTCCCCAGCTCATCCTGATGCAAGCCTGTGATTCAGTGAGAGCTTTCTCACTGAAAGCCCCTGTACAACACTGAAACTAAAGAAAATGTCTCCTTTAGCTTCAATTTTGGCTCCTGACATGATCACAGCCAGAAGCTACTGAAAACCCTTCCCAAACTTGCCCAGTGGAGGAATAAGTATTTCTTTTTTCCCATGAGGACAGCCAGGCAGCATAACAGACTGCCCAGACAGGTTGTGCCTTTTCTATCCTTGGAGGTTTTCATGACTTGAATGATCAAGCCCTTAGAAACCTGGTTTGATCTCCTGCCTGATCCTGCTTTGAGCAGAAGACTCAGCTAGAGACAAACTGAATTATTCTGTCACTGTAGACCCTACAAACCTCCATTAAACCTAAACAAGTGGCTATTACCAAAAGCTCAGGGTTTGCCCTAAACCACGGTAGATTTTAACTAGAAAAACAAGAGGCACCTACCCAACAATGCTACCCACAGTGATAAACTGTGGCTGATAGAAGTGTTAAACAGCATTCAATACACCCAGGGAAGTCAAGTGCTGATGGCAGCTGGAGCTAGGGAAAGAGCACAGCCACACTGGCCTCTCAGAGTGTTTAAAAACCTCAGTGGATGCATGGACATGATGCTCTCTGATCACCTCTGGGTCTAGAGTTAACTCAGGAACCTAAACATGGTGCTGTGTCACGTAGCTATCCCATACAAGTGCAATAACTAAATCTACCCATAACCAGGATGTTGACCCAGGTAAAGACACAGATGTTATTTATAGAAATTCTTTCAAAGAGGAGTAACAACAACAAAAAAGAGCTACTACTTGCTGCAGGAAAATTGAATTTTGAAATGGCATGCTGCAGAAGTTCTGTTCCTGCTCACGAGACTTGACTCTTCCTCCTCCCTCTGCTGAGCAATTAAATGCTAGTGACATACAGCTAAAAATATAAAACTGATCAGTAATTTCTAAAAAAAAAAATCAAGTCAGCTTCACTGGGGAACTCTCTCATTCCCAGTATATCTAATTCTATTTATAATACCAATATCCACACGTATATGATACATTTAAGAAAAATCTTGTACTGATACAGCCGATAAAATGTCTTTTCCACCACAGACTATCATTCAGATTTCATAAATATTTTGTAATCAAATGATGATGTTATTACTGAATATGAAAAAGGCATACAAGTTTTTCATTGTACCTAAGAGGATCATATTTTGACATTGACACTGAAAAACCAAACAACTTGGAGAGTGACATTTCTGAGGTGTTTCAGAGGAGCTCTCACGCTTTGGGATGAAGGTCCCATGCAGCCTCTCAGCATCACCCTGACGCAGCTACGCAAAGTTCATGTGGGCAGACGTGTCATTCTGCAGGTCCATAGAGCCACCACCTATGCTGGCTCTGCTGCAGGTGTCTACAAGGGAAGGTCACACAACATCCACTGATCCAATGCCACAGGCAATGAAGCCTTCAAGGGAAGGAGGAAAAACTTTGCCGTGTAGGGGGCTGGGGTTATCTCTGCGCCCAGATTTGGGCTGGTGTGAAGACTGTCTCATTAACTCCTGAAAACTGAAGAATGCTGTCTACTTGGACTGCTGTTTTTATTACCCCATGCATCTAGCTACCCAGGAGTTAAAGTGAACTTCCCCATTTAGGATTTTGAAGCTTTGGTCCATGACAGAAAGTTAAATTGCATTTGCGGTTGTAAGCACAACAGTAATAGGGGACAAAGCAACACCTCAGTTCTGCTAATTAAGGTATCCATTTAACCAAGACACAAGCACTGTTGACTATATAGTGTTATCAAACACCTATTAGGCATGCAAATAAATCAGTTTGGTTTGTGGCAGACAGGATTTTTATCCCATAAACTAGAATATTGGACCAAGTATTTCTTTAATTGAGATCATACAAGCCAGAAATAGGCACATTGCCTATTGGTGTGGCAGAACTTTACACCCTTATAAAACCCTAAAAATACAGTAACGAGAACTCCTAGAACACCGAACATCACAACTACTACAAGAATTCAAACTCCAAAGGAAGTTACAACAGAACTTTATTAACCCTTATTGTAAATTAAATCAAAACGTACGTCAGTTAACACTACTTGTACACAAAACCACATGAAATATTGTTACCTTATTTTCTATGAAAACACGACAAAGAAGCTGTCTGGAACCAGCAAGAATTCAGAGATATTTGGAAGAATCAGGTTAGAACTACAGTTTAAATTCTGTAAAATCACTCAGAAATTAAATTGGCTGCAGTATCAATAGCCACATGTAGAAATTGCCTGACACATTTTTCAAACTTCTGTGACTGAAATTGTACATGTATCATTGACTTTAAGCTTTTCACACAATGATTTCCTCATCAAAGCTAGCATGTTCTGTTGTTGTGAGTGGTAACGGTGGCATGACCTTGGGCTGCCACAGCTAAATGCCTTGCATGCTATGCCAGCATAGTACTACAGCCAGAACACTGCTCTGACACGTTAAGACATCTGCCTCATCTGGCACCTATATAATGCTATACTCAGGCCAGCTATTACAACCAAAGATCAAGGTGGATCAGTAATTGACAGAGAAGCCTTGAAAGTGTTGCAAGAAATAGTGTTAAGTATTCTTGCTAGTCATTTTTCTAGAGTTATTACGGCTCATTTGGGATGTAAAACAAGCTTCTGTCACTCACAGATGTGGAAAGTGCATGGGTGTCTGGAGGACAGGAGACATGGATGTTAGATCTGTAACCAAATCCTGAACACAGTTCCCTTCTAGCTGCTTTGAAGCTTTGCTGCTCTCACTTCTCATCCTAAACCTTTTCCCCTTCAGGTAGTCCAGCCCTCCATGCGTTCTCCCATGTGTGGTTTGAGGCAAAGTTGTCCATCTGGAACAGACATACTTACTCTACAAGTGTTTCTTGTAACAAATCAAAGAACAAAGACTTGTCCTACCAGATACGTACAAATTGGGATTTCAACCCTGCTCTCCTGTAGCTTGGCCAACAATCCTCAACCACAAGAAAGCTTATGCTTTAATCTCAGTTCAATCACTGGATTTTTGAAGATGAAGGAGTGTGTTACTTGGATATATATAAAAAAGTTTATTCTGTGCCAAGCATGCAGTGCATAGAAACGGACAAGTTTAAGCTAGCTAATGAAAATTAGAAGAAAGCCAAAATCTCTCCCCACTATCATCACCTCGCCCTGATCTTTTTAAAGTTGCTATTTAATTTTTTTCAGTTGATCAGAGCAAAGCTATAATTAGAGCTACAACAAGCCAATAATTTCTAAACGCTCATACAAAGATTAGTTAAAGTGATGTTACCAATTAATCCCCCTACACTAAAATCTGCACAAATATTGTTTTAAAACAAAACATTTACTTTGCCAACTTCTGATTCAAAGAGCTAGAGGATAGAATTTCTCAGCATTTGTAATGTGCAAAACTATTCTGTCTAGTAGAAAGAAAATATGACCTAATGGCTGACAGCTAGGACCATGGTGAGGAGATGATTCTTGCATTATTGCCAGCGTTGCCATTGACTGATCGGTCAGTCTTTGGGCCTTTGCCCCCTGTTTTTCCAGCCACAATAAGAGAGATGTGCTTTACCTATTGCCTCTCTTAGCATAACATTTTTCCACAAATACCAGTGGCATATTTTCATCCTGCTTGTAGGCCAAATTTATCCTTCCTAGCCTTAAATCCTAGGCAAAATTCAATAAGCTACTTTGAGTAAAGTAAGTCCCTTCCAAAACACCCCCCCCGCCCCCATAAACATCTAGGTACTCTATCCACACACTACAGACAGATAGTTTCTTGAAAATAGTTTTGTTTGCCATCCTTCCCATCTCATTTCATAGTAGATTTAGGTAGGAGTTACATGTATTTTCCAATCAGTCTCTGATAGCCAATCATTATTTGATTCACATATAGATGGAGTTCTTCTCCATCAAAAAGACAACCGACACTGAGGTCTCACCCATAGGAAATGATCCCTACACTTCTCTAGCTCCCCAAAAACCTCAAGCATATTAGTGTTTTAAGCGGTGTGACTTTACTAAACTGTTTTCCAAACTTCAGGCCAAAAGAGCTGCTGAAGTACAGCTGCACAGCATCTTCCCGTATAGCAGACAATGCCTGAGGACGGACGGACAGATTTAGAGCAGGGCTACAGAGCTTCAAAGGGAAGCCTGCCAGGCAGAGAGAAGACAGGACTAGTCCATTTGACAACTGAACCGAAACAGCAGGGGAGCAGCTCTAAGAGGGATGGAGGAGGAGGAGGAAGGGGCATGCAAGAACAGAAGAGAATCAGAAAGGGAGGACAGGAGGGCCAAAGGCAACCTATGTATGCAAAAGAATATATACTTCACCAAAAAGACTCAGGGCAGAAAATGAATTAATAAAATACAAAACCAAAACAAATCTCAGGGAAATTAGAGGGAAAAAATGCCCCAGAGACAGCATCTCTGAACAGGTAGAGGAATTAGTGCCTGTGAATCTTATTCCAAGCCTGGGAAGGACACAGCTAGCAAGAACTGAATCAATAAAGGAAAGTATACAAATAAAGGCAGTGAAAGCAAGTTTAGAAAATGCTTTGAAAAAATGCTCTTTGTACACGTTTTTTCAAGGCAAAAGAAGTGTAGTAATTTCTTCCACTCCAGACAGCACTGCTTCTTCATCTCAGTTGCTTCTCTATCCCTGTTTCTGTCATCTTCTCCTCTCCTAAAAATTCAGTAGAGTTAAGCATCAGACAAAATCTATAGCCCCGGTTTCTCCTTGTGAGTGGTGATACAGCTTCAGAAGAGGTGAGGCAGCTTCAGGAGGCTTTCTTACTTCCAAAAAGTGCAGCTTGGAAACCCCATCTATAGGGCTCATAGTGACAGCCAGAGTTATTCAGCATCCTTCGCAGCAAGAGGCCATGTTTTATGAGGAGTGGGACAAGCCCAGGAGGCTCTTTTCTTTCATAACTTAGATTCCCATCCTTCCTACAAGGGATTATACCTTCAGAAAGAAGCTTAGTGTTTCAGACTCTGCAGATGCAGGCTGACATTGTGGTGTTAGTTGTCCACAAACAAAAGTAAAATAGGTACAGGGAGAAGGCTGAGTGAAGTGAGTCCAGCGTGGCTGCCTGATTCTTGCCGATAAGGCCGCAGACTAATCACATCCATATTGAGCTCCTATAGTAGCACTGGTCTGTGCCCCAACGCACACAGTGAAGAAGCCAAGCATCAGTACCATGCCCCGTCTCTGTCACCAGGCATCTAAACCCTTCCCAGCCATGAACCAGGGGCACTCCTGCATGATCACCAGCTAAATTTCTGCCCAAGCCTTAGTCCAAGCCATGGGGATTTGGAAAACTAAAGCAAAGCAGCTGAGGAAAGAAAAGCAAATGTCTAGAAGGAACAGAACCTGTAATCTTATATTGGGCTGGCAAATTCCCTTCCAGCCACAGGAAAGTCCCCTTCTCTTTCTCTCCATCATGCCCAGTGCATTCCACTTATTTCTCCAGGTAAGATCTTCCTCAAAGCAGGAGTAAATCTCCTCTCCTTGTTCTGCCCTTGGTGTGCTTGACAGACATACCTTTGCTTGAAGCTGAAGCGTCAGGAGTGATTATGATTTGCACTACCCAGACACATTATTGATGAAATAATGAAGCTAGTGATACAAAATCCTTGGAGCAGAGCAACTCCGTCAATAGCACGCTTTGGGTGGATACTTGTTCTCTCTAGAGCAATTCCATCAATAGCATGCTTTGGGTGGATAGTTGTTCTCTCTAGAAGGCTTTATCATTAAGTGCACTTAAGCTTACAAACTAGGAGGTATTCTGCAAATGTCTGAGTCACAAGGAATCTGAGAAGTCAAGCTGTTCTGCCTCCTTTGCCAATATCACCATGAGGGCTAAGACACTGGCAGCAGAAACTGGACACACACAAAAATCTGCATGTAGCTGGCCACATCATCCTTAAAGATGTAGAAAGGGAAGGATGAGAGGGCATCATACAGGTACAAATACACCCAAGCCCTAACAGTGGCTTCTGTTGCTGAACTTCCTCCATTCTTCCTTTATTCCTTCCACAGCTACACTGATCTGGAAATGCTAAAAAAAGGAGACAGTAACACTTTCATTTGGCTACTTTTCTGATTGCCATCTTGTTTCTAATCTACAGCAAGATGATGTTCTTCTCTATCCTCCAAACATTCCTACTATCAGCTCTCCCACAACAGAGGCATTGCTTACCTGGCTTTTCCTCTATGGCCAACTCATTCTGACAGGAGCAGCCTCTGCTCCACCACCCCTGCCTGCTTTCCTGCAGATCATTCTCTTTTGACTCTATACCAGTTCCCTCTGACAGAATCAAGTTTGTGCCCACGGCACATGCCAGCTCCCATGCTTGCTGCAGGCTCCATAGCTTGGCTGTCTATGTCCAGAGACTGGCATGAAGCAGGGGAGTAAGGTAACACACAAGTCCTTTGGGCTTGAATGATCCATTACTCCCCAGGACAGATCCCTGCCCACTCCCTGTTATCCACCTGAACAATGCTTGGATGAAATGTGAGATGAAAGCAAAATATTATCATACTCCAACTCTCACCACATCTCTGATTCTCTTTGTTGTTACACAGAAAAGAATGGCGAGAATTCTCTCTCCTGCCACTTGTTTGCAACCCTTTTTATGCGCTTTATTTGCAGTCTGGTCCTTACTTCTTGTTTTGTTTTTACCATCTACTTTTATTACAGTTTTGTAGCATCTAGATTCCTGCTGTGGTATGCTCTAGTTTTATTCCTGCTTGTTTCTCTGGGGAAGAGAAAGATAAAAAGGTAAAATTAATTTGTTTCTTTGATAAGGTAGTTAAGAAGCACATTGGCCCCTCTGAGCATTTCAATAGCATATCCCCTTTTCTAATATTTCTGAGCGGGGAATGAAAGGTGAATGCTCAGAACTGCCAGCACATCCACATCCTACTCTTTGAAAATTGAAAACTGAGACTAATTATAATGGCTCACACAGTCCAATTATGTTGCTGATCTAATCAGCTAACATCAGGAGAAGCGCTGAATAAATCTGCACAATAGCTGGGACACAGAGTCGATTTCACCCCGGCCTAGCACATTTAAAGCATGCTTATCAGCTGCATGACATCTGAAAAAAAAAGAGATGCTGGCTGCAAAATTTTTTTTAAATCTTCCCCTCCCCTTTCTCTACCCACATGCCAAAGGAAGAAGCCTTTAATTTACAAAGCATTTGTTTTTTGTTGGTTTTTTTTTTTCCTTGGTCCAGGCACACCCTCTTGAAATAAAGCAAACATAAGCACTCGCGTTTCATTAGTTAGTGATTAAATACGTTATGAGACAGAAAATTGGCAGAGAAAGTAAGGCTGGTTTGTTCGTGTTGGTCTTACTGTTGGCTCTTTGTGCACACTCTGAGTGGCAGGCCTCTGTAAACTGAGCTCAACACTTGTGGGGTCCTTCTTCAACACTACTGGGGGTCTGTCCCCTCTGGCTACTCCATCAAATTTCAGAGATCTGCTTGGCGAAGGAGTAAATATTACTGTTGTACACTCTTTATCCTTCTCTTCCATGCCGTTGAAATTTTCTCCGTTCATGCTGACTTTTCCATCTACCTGCAGAATACAGTTAAATAAATATGCTGAGGCAATTAGCATTCCAAGGAATCCAGGACTTCAACATGATATTACAATTGTTAACACAGTCTGTGCCATCAGTGAAGTACAGAGCCAAGCACACATTTCATTCAACAGGCCAAGACAGAAGAAACCCCTGTTCCAGAGGGGGTCATAACCAAAATATTTTTTCTGGATTCCCTGGTTTCCCTTCATGTTGTTCTCTCAGTACCATACAGACACCCTTCGTGTGAATCACATATCAATGGATTTTAAAAGAACAACAATACAAAACCCAGCAGTTTTGGTCTAAATTTAACATAAATCTTTGTTGTTCTTATAAAATGATGGTTGATACAAGAATCAAGCACATTCTCCAGTTCTAACTATGCTGATGAACTGCTATGTACCCTGATGACCTCATTAGAGTAATAGTAGACTGTGCTTTCTGAAGCATTGTCGTGTGAACTTTGAAGGGTCAAGAGCAAGCAGAACTCATCCACTTGTTTCTTCACTGGAAAGCAAAGAACCAACAAATAAAACTGGGCATTCCACCTTCTCCATGAGGCGATAAAATAAATAGTTGCTTTCCCAGAAAATGATTTTATGCAGTCTCCATGAAAAGGAGAGCACAGAAACAGTTTAACTACTTTGTTTTCAGAGTCAAGCTAGCTCCTTGATGGGCATATATTACCTCTAAGGAACCCTTAAGCAAGGAAGAAAATAAGCTCGAGCTTCTTCCTCTGCACTGATACAGCTTCCTCTCAGGACTTCCAATACTTCACATTTATGTTCTGAATGGAGGTGGTATGTAAAGACTTCCTTCAATTTGGGGGGCTGTTTGTAGAAGCCATGGTATGCATGACAAAAGTCTTGCTACAAAAAACTCACAAGCTATTTGATGAATAAGAGAGGCCAGCTGGACAGAGACCAGGAGAGGACCAGGTATCAATAACACCATCTTGCTCCTGCTTAGCTAAACCACAGATGTTTATAGGCTTGTCAGCAGGGGTGAGGTTTAAATATACTTGAAGAAGGGCTTTGCTACTCTGTGCACAGAGATCCTTCCTTGCAAAACAGTCATCACAAGAGGGATGGTGAGGGAGTAAGGATGGACAGACTCTTCTCTACTAATCTCTGAACTCTGGGAGAATAACGGCATAGAGCAGTGATTTCTTAGAGAAGCTATCTGGGATACATGTAGTGATTAGTCATTTCAGGTTTCTCCACAGGTTCTGAATAAACAAAAAACGCATGTAAAATTAAGCTCAGAGGTAAACCATTCCATGGAAACTTTTCACTTGTTTCCCTGCGATTGAAAACTGATACAGTAAGTGTCAAAACTGCTTTATTGAACTGAAACATCCTCCCTGTCTATTTCGCCATTTACTTAGCTTCAATACTTCTTGAGTAAACAGCCTGGATACCTCAAGAGCAGCACTCTAACTTAGTATATGCCATCAGTGCTAAGCTGAGGGAAAACTATCCGAGCATGATTAACTAAGGGGCCATCTCCAAGGCACTGGGCATCCTCAGCTCTGACAGATGTGTGGGGAAGTGAAGGCAGTTAGCACCTCGTGCAATCAGCTCCCAGACAGAGGACAAACAGCCCAGCTCCACAAGTGGTTTCACTCCTTCTGACTGCTTTTGAGATGAAAAGGTTCCCTCCTTTTCCTCACTGTCATCATCCACTCAACACAGTACCACTCTTAGGGTTTATTTCCAAACACAAGTGTAAGCAGACGTTGAGCCCCAAGTCTTCTGGGACTGTGTGCTGGATTATTTACTAGAGAGGCAGGTCATGAAAGATCTCAGAAATATAAAAGGCAAGAAAACACTGGCAGGCCGCACCATCCATTTTAGTGTCTCTGTTTAGACTACGACGTTTCTCTATTTATATTAAGGAGGAAAACCAAATGTTCGAATGATCAGGACAGATGCCCTGGCTGCAGAGTTAAACAAACATACTCCTTTCCTTCTGATCTGGAGCAAGTCAACGCATTGTCACCAGAGCCTGGAGTCATCGGCAGACTGATGTTTCAAGGGAAAATAATGCTACAGCTACATGTGCTAGGGAATGATTCCTACTGAGACAAATCACATTCTTCCAGATTAAGTGAACAAGGTCTAGACAGACTTTTAGTGGTGGTTAGTGGAGTAGAAGAATCCATAGGTTAATTTCTCTCCGCATACATGAACTATATATGCATTAGTGTGAAGGTGATACACACATATATCTGAGGTCTTCTGAGGAAAAAAGTGGCACAGATCACAAAAAAAACCCAAAGATCCATAACTCACTGATGACTAAAAAGTAAATTCTAGGAGAATACCAACTCAGGTATAGGAGAAATAGGAACTACCAGTTTCACATTTACACTAGGAAAGATGGTGGGGGTGTTTCCACAAGAGCTGGGACAGACTTCAACAAATTACAGACATTACAATATGCTTTTTCACTATCTATACGAAGCTGACTTATTCTTTAAGAAGTAAACAACCTGAACATACATGGTAGCAATGCTACTGGGACATCAGCAGGGCTGCAGGGATGCCTGCATGCCACTAGCAAAGTAGCAACAGCGGACAAGGGGACCCAAACTCTACAGGCTGGGGAAACCCATGCCAGTAGGCTTCACACTGCTTACAAGGCTATGATGAGACTTGGGGAAGCTCCAGCTTTGGTACAGACACGATAAAAAGCAGATCTCTTCAAACTTGATTTGTTCTGGCCTGTTCTCTCTAACACATCCCAGTTCTTTGCTTTCTCCATCACTGGTTCAGCATATCGTTCCCATTCTCCACTCCCACCCAGTCCAAATATACACTCCTCAGGTTTCACATCCCAGTTTCAGTCTCTTCTCCCATCTTCCAGGCAGCCAACAAATCTCAGATTGTGGCTGCTTATTCCAGGCAGCCTTGCTTTCATCCAAGCTTTCTTACTTCTTTTATTCCCATAACCTTTGTGCAGTTCTTGCAACCCAACATAGGCACTCTCCTTCTCTCACCAGCAATCCCCAGTTACACCACTGCCCAGTTCCAATCTGTTTCCCTAAACATGTATGGACAGCCCATACCCTGCCTTTACACCAGCGAAGCAGTTTTTCCCATTCATCCATGGTGAGAAGCCTGTTTAGGACAGAGAGTATCCTTGGACAAGCTGGCTCTTGATTCTGAAGGAGTAGGGACTCTCCATGCGGAACACGTACATACTGCAATGTTTCAAAGGCTTACGACTTGGCTAAATGAGATAGAATTGTGTATGGCAAAAATACCCAATACTGACAGAAAAGCCAGTTCGGGTCTTGCTTGAAAAGTCAGGGCCTTCGTGCTCCCTGCCCCTTCCCTTCTGTTTAAAAAAGAAACAAAAAAAATGACAACATACTCTTATTTCCTAACCCCTTTCTCAGAAAATGCCTTGCGTTTTTCTTAGAGGCCCCAACCTTTCCTTGTCCTTCCCCAAACAAATTTAGCCTGAGGAAAAATCACCAGTGCAAATATTCCAGTCTGAAGTTTCTAAGAACCAAGAGGCCACTAGAGTGGGCAGCACGGAGCACAAAGCTGAGTTTTATAACATCAAGATGCTGTAACCATTTTCTATCAATTGCATTAAACATTTAGATGTTCTGATGATTTAGTGAGGACCTCTTTGCCTCCTGATTGACTTTGGGGAGTGCAATGTGTCCTACCTTAAAGTTCTTTAAAACTTCCTGTGTATTTTTGGGTTGTGAGTAAGGCTTGGGTGTCAGCATAGGCACAGCCTTGGAGACGCTTTTGCTGGGAGATGTGCGGCCCGTCGAAGTGCTGGGCTCTAGTTCAGCAGTGGGAACAATGGTTGCTTCAATGGTGGCAGTGAATTTTGGAGCAGGCAGCGACTGTTGCCTTAAATATCTCAGAGGATTTGGGTCTTTCAGTGGGGAATTCGGCTCCACTGAATGGCTTCTTTCCAGAATTTTTGGCATCTGCAAACGCTCAAGGACAGCTTCACTGATAGTGAATCTTTCAATGTACTGCTGGAGGATGCTCTCAGCCTCTTCCTGTGACTTTGCATTCTTGTATGCCTCATGAAGCTCACGTTCTCTTCTCTCCCTGCAAGAGAGACCATTGCACTAAAATTAATGCTGGAAACCACTGCTATTTCCTCTGTGCCACCAACATCCTTCCCTCCCTCCCACCCCAGGCCTGCAGGCATGGCTGCCCGCAGTTACCTTCCACCTATAGAACACACAGCATTTTCAGACATGCCGCTGCACTTCAGTAAACCAACATACTTCTCTTCCACAATTTCTCGGTAGGTTTTGATGCTTTTTCTGCGCTCACTTGTTCCGTCTCCAGCCAATAACCTTTCCATTTTCTTTCTCTCTGCTTCTTTTTTTATTAAATCCTGTGAAGCGCTCCTTCGACGACTCTTCCACCGAGCCAGGTCCTGCAAGAGAAGGAAGGTACCTGAATGCAGAGCTGCAAATAGCTAAAAACTGGCCATGGAAACCAATGAACCTAGCCAGCCACTTTGCAATGCTTGTTCCTGGCTGTGGACCAGGCTCTCACAACCTGCAGGCAGTGATGATTTTTTAAAGAGGAAAAGGAGATTATACCATAAAATGAAGATGTTGCCTGATTGACTTTTCTTGTAGCAGCAAGATCCAGTAAGGATTTCATAGCTCCACTGGTATATTTACTTTCTGTCTTTGTAGTGTTGCGGAAGCATACTAGGTAATAACACTGGGAAATATAGCCTAAAAGGACCAGTCAAGGCACTCATTTTCAACTGGGCCAACATTAGGGACAAAATCTAATTAACCATTAGGATGAAGAAAAAAAATTATATTTGGTGAAGAATTTTAATAATCAGATGTGTGGGAGGCAACAATTCATTGGAGGAAGGGACGTTGTTTCACCATGAACTACAGCCAAGGCAGACTATCGGTGAGGCTGTAGCTTAATTATCTTACTCTTTTTGGAATCTGCCTGCCCAAAATTATCCAGAAGGCCCACTGATTCTGGTTCTTTACCTTTCTTGCAAAACCAGCCTGACACAAAAACAGAGAGTCACAAGAGATACCTTTTACGGGCACCTATGTCTTGCATTCTGCTTGGGTTATGAATTCACAAGTCCTGGAGGGGACAGAAACAAGATCTTTTTCATAGTAAAAGTATTACAGTAAAGAAGTTTCCTAAGCTGTAAAATTTCTTTGCAGTCAACCAATAAAGGAACTAAGTTTTGCATGTAGAAAATAACCTCTGCAGAACTTCTGCAAATAAAAATAACTTCCTAAGGAACTGTAGGGGCACATTTGTCATTAACTTTACAACATCAGGAGATTAGTATTCAGATTATATTTCATGCACTCTAACAAATTCTGGTTTTAATAAAAACCAGAGATTCGGTACACATACTCAATTCAAAGGCTATTTCATTAATTACATGGCTTTCCAAATATTTTAATTGCATTTTTATCAAAAACAGCAGAAGGTACTGCAAGCATAACTTATTTTACTAAAACAAGGAACAAATCTTGTCACATTTAATTTGGCTTAAAACCACAAATTATTGACATTACACTCAAGGGAATGCTCATTAAAGTATTTCTTCACATGACCTACATATATCAGTCTATAATCTCCTTCTTGAAACATAGGCCTTTCATTTTCCTCAGTTACTAATTATTCTCATTGAAGTACCAAAGCATTTCTTTATTCAGCTACTCCCACTATTGCCTATTGTTTAGAAATTAGTTTTTCATTAGCAAATTTCATAACATAAGCCCTCCTCCTCTTTTCATAATTAAAAACCAGACGTGTTTATCTTTTCCAGCTCTAATGCTTTAGAATAACAACAATTAAAAAAAACCATGAAACTGTTAATTGTTGGCAAATTTACAGCATAAGCATACAAAAAATATCAGACCATGAATGTGGTGTTGTCTCTGTAAAGCCCTCTGAATGCCAAGGACATTCCAGAAAGGGCATTTTTAGTACCTTTTCAGAACTTTTAGTTCAGTGTAGAAGGTGCTGAGGGTCTGGAAACTTTACGCACTTTAGCTCAGAGGACTTTCCATTCAACAGCAAAGAGTTCTCAAACCTCTCAAATGCCTTTGGACTCATTCTTACCTCTGCTGGGAAATTATGGCTTCCCACACATACAGACCTCTCAGCTGAAATCCTTCACTGTTCTACTATAAAAAGTTATTTCTTAGTTGTATACACTATTCTTTTTTGTACATTTCCTTGAATTTTCTTCTAAAAACCTCTGAGATGTTTCACAGTAGTTGTCCTTATAATGGGAAATTACTGTACTAGCTGCTTGAAGAGATGTGTTGTTTGTTTGTTTTTAATTAAAAAAATATGCCCCAAATTCCTCAGTTGAGATCAGTCTTAAGGAATAAACAAGACTGATACTAAAACTCCTGATACTAACCTACCTGCAAATCATGCTTTTCTGTCCTTATTCATTTTCCAAAGATAATGCCAAACGCTGGCTTAACAAATAACATTGAGGAAAGAGGGTTTGGAAAGGACTTTTAACCCAAGCAGGGTGTAGCTAACTTGAAAGGTAATCTGTTTGCTTGGAAAAGATGGAAAATGTTAGCATTTTCTGTATCTATTCAAATTTATTAAAGCCAAGTCCAACTGATTTATTCACTGTCCTGCTTAGTCTTGTATTTTGTCACTTTGGGCATTTACTGGTTATAAAAGGTAGAGAGCTCAGCAGTTAGAAGCTGTTCTGCTTCCATTTTTACCTCATCACAGTTTAATTACTTTTTTTTCTTTTCAGCAAAATACAAAGTGCACAGGTAGAGGCACCAGATCTCATATTCTGTAATTTACATAAAGTTAGGAATTTGTACACTTTTAGCAACAAACTGTTGGGGGTAGGGGGGAATTTTAAAAAAGGGAAAAAGCTCCTGATCATTTTAGTGCTAGAGAACAACTGAAGATTTAGCAGGTTGCACTTTTTTTTGCCTAGCTAGCTGGCCTCAATGCCACCACTGCAGACAACGTTGCATACTCACATCTTGCCATCTGGTCTCATCCTCTTTCAGCTGGTTGTGTACATTCTGCAGTTTCTCATGACGAGCTTTGCTATGAGGCTGAGTCACAGCTTCTTCTTCACATCTCATGTCAAACATGCTCATACTCCTAAACAAGTGGGAAATAATGAGAAGTGCAGTCTTAATCAGAGGCTTATATTCCTTCAGCTTGTTAGAGCTAAAGCCACATGAGGGTGCTACAGCAGAATCAGACACCTGCATCATTAGGAAGCTCCCAAAAGCAGCAGCCCCCTAGAAGGACCAGTTGGCATCCCTGTGGCTCCCCCATAGTACTTTAGACATTACACTCCTCAACTTTCTCTTGCTTTTTTTCAGTTGACTGCAACTTTGCCTCTCACCAAGAAGTGCTACTAACATGACACCTCCATCAATAGCTCTTATTAAAATCATTCTATTCAGAGCAGAGTTGAGAACTTTTACTTTCTGAGGACTTGTTTCCCAGTGAGTATTCAAGACCCCTCCAGTTAACACCACAGACAGAAGTTTCCCTTTCAGTGTAAAACAAGAGAGGCTTGAGAAGTATATTAGGGGCAGCATGGCTGGCTAAATACTAATACTACAAAACCAGAGAGAGCCTACCCAGAGAAGTACACGCAGCACAAACAGCATGGTACTTCCTCCTCTCCCCTCCCTGTCTCCAAGAAACTCAATGCTATCAGCACCACCCTATTAATACAGCTAACTTAACAAGGAAAAGCTGACGTTCAGGGCAAAAGTTTCTTTCTACATGTTTTATTTCTGTCCCTGACCTTTGGAGAGTTAAAGGAAAAAAAGGTCATAGTTTGATATTATACATCCATTCACATTACATAAAGATCTTCACATGAAGATAACGTACTTACTACTCCCCCCCTACTACCTATTGTTAGTAAGACATGATCTCAGTTGTGCCATTAAAAGCAAAAAAAAAAAAAAAAAAAAAA